>MJUT01054627.1:566716-614852 GCA_002080005.1 Gigantidas platifrons
AATAAATAAATAAATAAAATTGAAAAAAAAATAAAAAATAGAAAGATTGTCACTGATTTGCAGGAGCTCAGTCTATTTTTCCTATGTACGTTGGTTCCTTCGTTGATATATCGGACTATGGCTGTGAACTAATATTTTATTGAAAATGACGTTAAACACACATAAATAAAAAATCAGTGCAATGTAAATGAATATGTTTCTTCAAATGGATCATATTTGTAAAAGAGAAATTGATGTTTAATTTGATTATAAAATCAATATTTGTGTTGTAATCTATGGGTAATAATACGCTTACTCGGAATGTCACTATATATACCACACTATTAAGTTACAGGAAGCATTCCTTGTTCCTCTGCTTGTTCCTGTAATATGTATTTATCATTTTGGTAAACTTGTAAAATAACCACGACAGATTATATTATCGGACTGTCCCGATGGTGTGTGTGCTGAATTGGATAAGCGTATCATGACTTTCCAATTTTATGTTCTGATCCTTAACAAATTCAAGCAACCTCTATTACTTATACTATACACTATAAGAAAATTTAAATGATAAAGACATTAAGCAAACAGTAATCTAATATTGAATTTGCACAAACATAAGGCGGCAACTTTAGTATTATACACTACAATGTGTGGTTCATATTTTTGGAACCATGGAATTATTTGTCTCGTTCCATCGTTTTGATGCAGTAAAATGCACAATGATCTGCATTACATGCCCTCGTCCAAAGTGTGCTATTTTTTTTATTTATTTTGCAGGCAATTCCTTGTAAACAAACTTTGCACTAGTTAACATTGAATGATTACGTTAGCTTTATAAAGGTGCATAGAACCGTCACGTTTCTAATATCAGATTGGATATACTAGTACTAACAAGTATTTATAAGTATTGTACCATCGAGTTGTCTTACATTTAAAAAAAGAACCAAGACGACAGATATAGTATAGATATGATTTATATTACATTATGATCAAAGCAAAAATATATCATATGTCTTTGAAAATGACTAACATTGGCAGTCATTTAATATTTCTATAAGAAATCATCACATGAAACATCTCAGTAACACTATAGGCAATGAGACGTTCAAGGTCAATTCTAAGGTACAATTGAATTCAATGGTTATGAAATCATTCTTTACAAATATTTAAAATTAGAACGATATTTTTCCCGTTAATGTAGTTTAAATTTTCGGTAAATGTCCTTGTATGTACTCTCAGCGTCAATGATGAGGGTAAAATGTCAATTAGAGGACGAACAGTACACAACATCACTACTTGTATACACAAAACAACTCCAACAAAAGCTAATGTGTTTTGAAACAGTAAAAAATATCTCAGTCCATGTCATTTGATATATCTTTGATTTAATCATATTTAACACATAAGTTATATTTCAACTTGAGGAGCACCTAGCTCCATTCTCGATTCGTGTGATCATTTTGAGAGGTTTGTTTGGGTCTAGAATTGTCATAAGACTATGTTATATCTTACAGGACTTTAATCACCAAAGAACCTGTTACAGATAGTGCAGAATTTGTAGGGAAACCTGACTGCTGGGACACAATATAGGTTTAACCTCAAACCAGTTTTATCCATGACAAAAACAAGTTTGCAGGTAATAAATTATCTAGGGAAAACGTTGCTACTAGGGATGCACTTTCGGGTGGAAATTTATATGGTCACAGGACACCTGAATAGAAAGATATGCGTATATATTGGATAAAATAATGAAACGTTTGTCTTGTAACTGGTCACAAAGGACCACTTCTAATAGATAATGCCCATTAAATGCAAAGATCGCGATATTCTGTATACACGAGAATCTCATTTAACTCCCTCCCAACAGATGGGTTTTGTAGAGGATTCGTCTAGCACAACCAGTGTATGCACCTTTATTGAGGCGTTGTATCCCAAAGCGAATACAACAGGTACTTTTTATAGCCAGATTTTCACTTTCTCTGTATTTTTCATTGATTATGGACAATTCATTGGCACCATATTATCGTTGATTGATTATTAACGAGTAGTGTTATGGCTTTATATAGGAAAAGAGAAATATCTACAAGCTATACAGAAATGAGGGGTGAAATTGTCTTCATCGTGTATGATCACTGCCAAAATATTGAAAAGCCAAATAATTTAGAAGTCGCTATGAGCAAAGTAAACCAAAAGGCCGAAACAGGATAACTGAAATGTACCAATGTTACCTATTCCTGGTGCAGATTAACTCTAGTAATAATTACTTAGTACGTTATTTTGGGACTGTTAATAATAATAAATATATTAGATAAATCATATCAGTGTCGAAACACTGTCTACTGAGCGAGTGATACTATCGCAGCCTAATAATCCTCCAGCAGAGGTATCGACCCAGTGATCCTAGTTATCTAATTAAGTGCGTAAGTGGTGTTTATGTAATAACCTTCACCATGTCTTTGAGAGCAAGACCACTAAGGTCCTAAGCATGATATCTAAGCTACCCTAGGTTACCAGTGCTTACACAAGATGTTTTAACGTGCACGGAGCGTGGTGCTGTAGAAACACGTTATCCACTATGATCTGTGGTCCAGCTTTACGTATTATGACCTGACAGTCTCCACCCATCAGCTCTGGGTTGAATTGAGATTTTAGAAATGAGATGTCATAAAAATTTTACTTTCAAGGCATCGCATCGTTTGTGTCGATTAAGAGCAAGATATGCTGGTGAGTTTTTTATATTGTCTAGTGCTGTCTCGACTATTTATCAGAGTTATCTCGCCCAAAATACAGAATTATTATAACACCAAAAACAAAACGTGTAACAAACCCGGAGGTTTAGTTTTGTTATCGTTATTAGATTAATATTTGCAAAAGTTATCTTTCAAGAATACGTTCTCATATTTTATAGTACTAGTTTATATGATTTTCGATAGTTTAAAAAGAAGTTCAGATTATCCAACTGCAATTTCAGCTCATTTGGGAAAAAGCCGTAACATACACGATTAAATGCTCTAAATAATCAAGAGTATAATATGTGACCTTCATAAAGTAACAACAGGAGATCATTTTCTTACAGAACACTCATTGTAATCTGTATGTCAAGGATATACCAAGTGTACAACTGTGATCATAAGCTCTTATTAAATAAAGCTTTTTTAATACATAAACATATTGGGTCATTATGAAAAGAAGGTTTAAAAAGTGATGGTCAACAATTCCACAAATATAAACAAAGCGAACAATCACCTCTCACCTGAACTTTTTGAACCCAAAACTGACCACGACATATGGAGTTTGAAATCCAGGTCCTGGCTTGATACAGGCACGAAAATGTGACGGAGTTAAACATATATGTTTCTTGAATCTGATCATTGACATTCAGCATCTGTTTGTGTTCGTCATCAATGTAGTTGACATACTACTCATGATCAACTGTGCAATCGGTGCCTATCACCAATAACGTTGTTAATTCGAATCCCGCTCATGGAGATGTGTACTCGATACAACATAATGAATAAAGTTTGTCAGTGAATTGTGGCAGGTCGCTGGTTATCTCCGAGTACTCCGGTTTCCTCCACCAATAAAACTGACTGCTACGATATACCCCTTTTTCACAAGGAAAGGTGATATTAGCCGATGGTGGTTATCCTGTTTATGTCCTTTAGTTTGCCTACTCTCAAACCTTAAATTATTTTACATTCCAATCTTTTGATTTTGAGCGTGATCGATAAAGGCTATTGCAGAAAATCGTAATGCCGACTAAATTAGATATGAACATTTGTATTCCAGCGCATTTCAAGAGTTGAAAATGATAACTGGTTTTACTTCTGATTGCAGTCTATTAATCTTTTTTATTATTAATATATGATTAATAGAACAGGTGTTTTGTATTTTATTTTGGACATTATATTGTATGTCTTCTGTTTACCCCTTTAGCATCTTTAAACTTTTCTTAATGAATTAATTGTCTTGTCATTGACCTCTAGTATATATGGAAAATTCCGTTGGTGAATATATATACATATGTTATTAAACTTTAATCCTAATCGCACTATAAATTATATATAATTTTGCAAAGTGTGGATTACTATACAGTATACACTTGCACTTTGAACAGACAGTTGGAAGTTTCGTGGCACTTACGAAATAAAACGAAAACAAATATAACCTTGAACAAATTAATATTAATGGCACGATTACAAAATAAAATATCAACAAGAAACTGGCACAGGTTGTTTAATGTTTACTTCATTAAACATGTTTTTAATATGTTTTATATTTACATATATGTATTGTATAATCCGGTCAGTTAAAAACAGGCCAATGTTATTTATAGCGTATTTCAAATCGACAAATAGTAAGAATAAACAAATCTACAAAATTTTAGGGTTCGAATCATTTTTCACTTCCATCGTTTATTTAAAAGAGTCATAAATTGTTGTCTGGAATGTGCCACTTTTCAGTTATCTTTATCCTCAGATTAAGATTATACTGCCAGTTAACTAATTACAGTAAAGTCTGTCTAAACCTAACATCTTTGGGACTATCTTTTGTATTTGTAATATACAGTTGTAGTTAATCGTGTCAAAATATTGAAAAGCCAAATAATTTAGAAGTCGCTATGAGCAAAGTAAACCAAAAGGCCGAAACAGGATTACTGAAATTTACCAATGTTACCTATTCCTGGTGCAGATTAACTCTAATAATAATTATTTAGTATGTTATTTAGGAACTGTTAATAATAATACATATATTAGATAAATCATATCAGTGTCGAAACACTGTCTACTGGGCGAGTGATAAGGGTAATAACAAAATTACCGAATTCCGAGCAATCTTCCAAAGGTAAAGTCAAAACTCATAAGTATATAAACAGAAAAAATCAGTCAACAACCGGAAAACTGGGAAAACCCTAATGACCCTGACTTGGTACAGGCATTTCCAAAGAAATGGTGGGTTGAATAAGATTTTACGGCGCCAAACCTCCGTTTTCATTACGGTTCAAAAATTCCGGCTATCGTGAACCATCTCCATCAACAACCACGAGTCCCCTGAAGTATCGCGGCCTAATAATCCTCCAGTAGAGGTATCTACTCAGTGATCCTAGTTGTCTAATTAAGTGCGCAAATGGTGTTCATGCAATAACCTTCACCATGTCTTTGAGAGCAAGACCACTAAGGTCCTAAACATGATATCTAAGATACCTTAGGTTACCAGTGCTTACACAAGATGTTTTAACGTGCGCCCAGTGCTTACACAAGATGTTTTAACGTGCACGGAGCGTGGTGCTGTATAAACACGTTATCTATTATGGTCTGTGGTCAAGCTTTACGTATTATGACCTGACAGTCTCCACCCATCAGCTCTGAGATTTTAGAAATGAGATGTCATAGAAATCATTTAATTTCAAGACATCGCTCCGTTTGTGTCGATTAAGAGGAAGAAATGTTTATGAGTTTTTGATATCGTCTAGCGCTGTTTCGGCTAATTATGAGAGTTATCTCGCCCAAAATACAGAATTATTATAACACCAAAAACAAAACGCGTAATGAACCAGGAGGCTTAGTTTTGTTACCGTTATAAGATTAACATTTACAACAGCGATCTGTCAAGAATACGTTCTCATATTTCATAGTACTAGTTTATATGATTTTCGTTAATTTAAAAAAAGTTCAGATTATTCAACTGCAATTTCAGCTCATTTGGGAAAAAGCAGTACCATATACGATTAAATGCTCTAAATAATCAAGAGTATAATATGTGGCCTTCATAAAGTAACAACAGGAGATCATTTTCTTACAGAACACTCATTGTAATCTGTATGTCAAGGATATACCAAATGTACAACTGTGATCATAAGCTCTTATTAAATAAAGCTTTTTTAATACATAAACATATTGGGTCATCATGAAAAGAAGGTTTAAAAAGTGATGGTCAACAATTCCACAAATATAAACAAAGCGAACAATCACCTCTCACCTGAACTTTCTGAACCCAAAACTGACCACGACATATGAAGTTTGAAATCCAGGTCCTGGCTAGATACAGGCACGAAAATGTGACGGAGTTAAACATATATGTTTCTAGAATCTGATCATTGACACTCAGCATCTGATTGTGTTCGTCATCAATGTAGTTGACATACTATTCATGATCAACTGTGCAATCGGTGCCTATCACCAATAACGTTGTTAATTCAAATCCCACTCATGGAGATGTGTACTCGATACAACATAATGACTAAAGTTTGTCAGTGAATTGTGGCAGGTCGCTGGTTATCTCCGAGTACTCCGGTTTCCTCCACCAATAAAACTGACTGCCACGATATACCCCTTTTTCACAAGGAAAGGTGATATTAGCTGATGGTGGTTATCCTGTTTATGTCCTTTAGTTTGCCTACTCTCAAACCTTAAATTATTTTACATTCCAATCTTTTAATTTAGAGCGTGATCGATAAAGGCTATTGCAGAAAATCGTCATGCCGACTAAATTAGATATGAACATTTGTATTCCAGCGCATTTCAAGAGTTGAAAATGATAGCTGGTTTTACTTCTGATTGCAGTCTATTAATCTTTTTTATTATTAATATATGATTAATAGAACAGGTGTTTTGTATTTTATTTTGGACATTATATTGTATGTCTTCTGTTTACCCCTTTAGCATCTTTAAACTTTTCTTAATGAATTAATTGTCTTGTCATTGACCTCTAGTATATATGGAAAATTCCGTTGGTGAATATATATACATATGTTATTAAACTTTAATCCTAATCGCACTATAAATTATAAATAATTTTGCAAAGTGTGGATTACTATACAGTATACACTTGCACTTTGAACAGACAGTTGGAAGTTTCGTGGCACTTACGAAATAAAACGAAAACAAATATAACCTTGAACAAATTAATATTAATGGCACGATTACAAAATAAAATATCAACAAGAAACTGGCACAGGTTGTTTAATGTTTACTTCATTAAACATGTTTTTAATATGTTTTATATTTACATATATGTATTGTATAATCCGGTCAGTTAAAACAGGCCAATGTTATTTATAGCGTATTTCAAATCGACAAATAGTAAGAATAAACAAATCTACAAAATTTGCGGGGTTCGAATCATTTTTCACTTCTATCGTTAATTTAGAAATGGAATATATCATTTATATTTCAAAAGATTCATCAATTGTTTTCTGGAATGTGCCACTTTTCAGTTATCTTTATCCTCAGATTGAGATTATACTGCCAGTTAACTAATTACAGTAAAGTCTGTCTAAACCTAACATCTTTAGGACTATCTTTTGTATTTGTAATATACAGTTGTTGTTAATCGTGTCTATTCCGGTCTGATTTGTTGCTAAACTGCACTAGAAAGACACACGGTACCCGTGCAATATTCGCTCAAGATTCAAGATTTTTTTATTCTCCTAAACCATAGCAAATTACAATTGTACAGCGAAGATGCAATAAATTTCAGTCAATATCTATTTTTAAATTATTTGGTTTGCAAATCTTTCGATTTTGAGCGTATCTGAAGAAGGTGATTCCAGAAACGCGTCATGCGCACTAAATAATATATCTACGTTTTTATTACAACGCATGACAAGATGGATGACAATAAATAAACAAAGCAAAAAAAAAATAGCTCTAAAGAATATATTTACAACTAATTGATAAACAACATTTCTTACAACACATGACTCTATGCCACCAAGCTCTTTTGTAAATATACAAATTATAATATAAACATAAATGTTCAATGGATGAGACATTATGTACACAATCACAATAGAATGGGAACTTTTTACTATGAGTGTGCCTGATGAAGTTTATTACAGAAATACGTGAAACTAAATTAAATATCTATGTTTTCTTACTATCACCATGGTAATATTTCTACTCGTCAGTGAGTGTATCATCTGTTCTGTATTTAGTCCGGCACTGAAATGGTTTAATACATACATTCATGTCTGCAATTTACAGTTCCATAAATAATATAATTTATTAAAAGTTATGATGGTAGAAAGGAAATTTGCGAGAATTTTCATGCAGAAATTTAACCACGGTGGTGATTAAAAATATTACGAAAATTTAACGAACTGTTTAAACACGGTAAGAATATGGGAAAATATTATCATTATCTGCAACCACTGGAACATGTCTGTAAACATGTACTATGACACCATATAAAGTGTATTGATACATGTATGTGGAAATCAGATTGTATTAGATTATCTAACTCATCAAAAGTTTCAAGATACCCAAGGGGTAAATCGAAGAATGGTCAAAAGGCCAGGGGACAAAGAATAATCTTCAAAACTACACAGAAAACTAAAGATTGAGCAACATGAACCCCACTAAACAGGGTGTGAATTCAGGTGCTCCGGAAATGGTTTATAATTTGTTGCTCCACTGATGACGTTCGTCATATTACTGTTAAACAACACGAACATCATCTGATATGGGTTGGTCTTGTAATAACTGCACATTGTCAATTATTCTTAGGATCTTTTCTTCAATACTACCGAAACTACTGCTGATAAAATAAGCACGAGTTACCTTCCTTTGGCTGATTCAATACTGTTGTTCTTTTTGTAAGAAAAAATCATTATATCATCTTACTATTAACAGTAAAAAAACACGTAGATATATAACTTAATGCGTACCACGAATTTCAGGAAACACATTTATGAGTTACGCTAATCATCAAAAGATTGGAAAGCCAAATAATTAATTTAAAAGTCTGAGCATAATAAGAATTAAATGGCATAAACAGAAAAGCCAAAGTAGGCTTAGGTTATCTATGCCTTAAGTTAGGTTATCTATGCCTTAAGTTAGGTTATCTATGCCTTACGGAGATTTTACTTTAGATTTAATAAATTGCATTGTTTAGGGAACTGTAAATGTCAAACAAATATATCTAAACAACCATGTCAATTGTCGAAGCTCTAACTATTGGACGGATGATACCCTCAGAGACTACTAGGCCACCAGCAGAGGTATCGACCCATTGATAGAATTAAACACAGAAACAGACACCCTCATAATTTAGAAGTCTTTGAGATCAAACAAACCAAAGACATAAAAATGATAACCAAAATCGGCTAAGGTTGTCTATGTCAGAGATATATTGACCTTAGTTTTCATAAATTGCTTTATTTAAGAACAGTAACTTTTAAACATAAATACATCTAATAAGCCATGTTAGTACCGAGCTTTGACTACTGGGGGGAAGATACCCTCGAGGACTAATAGTCTACTAGCAGAAGTATCGAGTGATAGTAATAAAAACGTAAAAAATCAAACTTACAGTGCAAGACGTGTTTCTGGAATGACTATTTGATTTAACTACATGCTAACTTAGTTATAAGTATGGTCTGCCTACATGTTAAATTAGTTATACATCTGCTTTGTTAAATTAGTTATTTATCTGATCAACATACGCTTTAACTGAGGTGTAGGTCACCATAGGCATTTGGTGATACTGCTTAGGTCCTTTGGTTTACTTGCTCCCAAATCTTTTTAAATTATTCGTCTTTGGGCGTACCTGATGAAGTTTATTCCAGAAACGCGTCGTAGGCACGAAATTTGATATCTACGTTTTATTTCTTAGTAAACTGTCGTATCTGCATCTAAATTACTTATTTACATGATTTACCTATGGACGAGTTCAGGTCACAGGGGCCAGATGAGTTTTTTCATGTACCTATATACCTATATACCAACAAGGGTACGAACTCGGCAGTAATCAAAATTTAGGTATGTCTTGTTTAACTGAGTAGAAAAAAATAGCAAGTGATAAAGTTTACCAGTTGCTTGCCCATGGTCGGTGGTTCTCTCCGGGTACTCCGGCTTCCTCCACCACTAAAACTGGTCGCCATGATATAGCTGAAATATTGTTGAAAGTGGCGTTAAACACCAAAAACCAATCAATCAATCGTTTGGTCCTTGCATAGTCTGTCCTTCGATTTACGGCGTCAGATAACTCCTTTGGTATCTTTTTTAATATTTAATCGAACACGGTTTTCTACCATTGTTATTTTGCATGAACTATCAGAACCAACTAACGCGTATCCATTGTGCAACCTAATGATCAAGGAGAGGTAACTCTAAAATTCATGGAAAAGAATAGGTTTTCCTAAAATAGAAGTTTATCCTTGTGAATGAATAACACATATTAACAGATTAAACCGGATTGTGTCAATATCTCTTAAGATTAATCTGTGAAAATCACGTAATATAAACAATCTTCTACATTTCTTTGTTGAACTCAGAAGATGTTGTACAAGATAACATCTTGAAATACAATACCAATATTTACCAGTCAATGCCACGACAGAGCAGACAAAGTCACATTGGGCACTATGACTGTACTAAATGTACACAGCTGCTTAACCTAGCGTTTACTTGGTTAAATTCGATATAAATTATCATTTTAGCTTTTTTCTTTTACAAGGTCTGAAATATTCTGAACCATGTTCGGTCAATATATTATAGAAAAGGGCTAGTGATTACAGATATGTAATTATAACTTTTTTTAGCACACGCATCATGGCGGCATGTTTAAAAAGTAATACAAACATTAATCGGCAAATACTAAGAAATAATTATGTACATTTATAGTATAGTCTTGTAGTGAGAAAATTTAAAATTATTTGAAAGTAAAATTACCTCATATTGCCAATAAAAAACTGTAATTAGGCCACAGCAGCCGTCGGGGTCGTGATCGCATGTTAGTTGGATTTATAACTACATATGCAATCAGTGCTTATCACCACTAACGTGTGAGTTCGAATCCCATTCAGGCGAGGTGTACTCGATACAACATTATGTGATAAAGTTTTGTCAGTGACTTGCGGCAGGTCGGTGGTTTTCGCTGGGTTCTCCGGTTTGTTCCACCAATTAAAATGACCGCCACGTAATAGCTGAAATTTTGTTGAAAGTGGCGTTAAACACAAATACCCTAAGAATAACTTGATTTTTTCACCAGTTTTCTCATTTCTAAAATTCATATTGTAATTTCTTATTATTAATCTCTGTGTGCATCATAATTAAGTGAAAACTGTCTAAACCGAACGCTGAATAAACCAGAATCATTAATAAAAGGAATACCAAATAGAGTCCCAATGCAGGAAACTTCAGTTAATTAAACCTATATAAACAGAACATCTGTCTTTTCCAAACGCAAAAAATTGGGTCCAATGAGGTTAAGCTTAAACCCGTTTCACAGTATCATGGTCGTGAATTATGTCAACTATATTTAGAATAACACAATATTTGCTTACCAACGCTTTATTATTTATGAAGGTGATAAACAAAATTAAAAACAAATGTGTCATGAACATTTGTAAAAATGATATAGACATAATAGCATATAAATTTTCTGTAGGTAACGTGCGGCTGATCACGCTCCGATTGCTCTCCATGCGTAGGTCAACTAATACATAATACCCTGTAGTAATTTTAAAACAATTTGATTTACAGCAACGAACAACCAATCAACGTATATAATCCATAGTTTAAAAAAGGAATATCCTTGCAAATTAAAATGATTAGAGTAATCTGTCGAAAGGAAGCTCTGTGCACTGTTATGTTGCAACTTAAAATACTAAACAAACCCGAAACCATGGTTTTCATATGAATTGACCAATAGACGATTATCGGCAAATATCGGTAATCGATCGTGGGATTTCGACAATAGTACAATGGAACCTGTCTAATCCGACACACTAAGGGACCAGGGAAATGTGTTGGATTGTCCAGGATGTCGGAATACTCAGATTTTATTTTTGTGAACAAAAATACCTTGGGATCATAAAGTTTTGTCGGATGTCCCAGGATGTCAGAAAACTCAGGTGTCGGATTGCACAAGTATATATCTAACCTCCTAGCCAACACCGAGATATAGAAATATGATATAAATACACACCCCTCTCCCGAAAGTGATAAAATACACCACTCTCCCTTTGGACTGCTCGCTAATGAATAAACATGTATGGAGAATGTCACGGAGTGGTCGTTGGTGAGCTATCGATAGCAAGATGCCACACCTCCTTTTTGTTATATCATCTTTTTGCTATTAGAAAAGTGATTCACATTCAGATCACAGTGATGAATTCTTTTAATTGACAGCTGATTTTGTCATTCATTAACAGAAAAAATATCTGTCCTGCACAAACGTAAAATTAAAACATTTACAAAGAAAATTGATATTTAGGGGTTTTCAGAGGAATGTGATCCTGACCAATGTGATTTCAAAATGGCGGTCATTTTGGCAGCCATTTTTAAGATGGCCGTTAAAATGCGTAAAATTTCGAAGTGCTCCAATTTCAACGAAAAAGGATATGTAGGGTTTTTCCCACATGAGGAATGTGATAGTGACAAAAGCGATTTGAAAATGGCGAGTTATTTACGTTTAATTTTGTAGAATCCAATTAAATTTTAAGGGCATACAAATAGTGTATGGAGATGAGCACCTGCTGTTTTGAATATTTATATACAATAGCTAGCACAATTAAAATAACGAAAGATTTCTAATATAGAACCCATATAAAGGCTTGCTAGAACACAAGCAAAATTCTTGACTGATTATTGACGACACAGCTTCTTTAAAGATTAGTCCATTTCAGTCATAGGAACTAATGAAAGTAATTTATACACAGATCTATGTAAATAGGCGGGGGAAATTGGCTATGGCATAGCAATCTTGTTGCTGTTGTTTTTTCCTTTCAATGATTTCAAGTGAGAGGTTTGTTTTGTTGATACTGGTAGATTTTTTTACAATACATGCTTAAGCTCTCTTTTTATAAGTCATTTTGTGTTCCCTTGTCATGATACTAAAACTAAGTTCATCATGGTCTAGTAAAATACATTTGTTTCATATGATCACGACATCCTGACTAGGATAATTTTTAAAATGTCAGTATCAAAAGAAATATCTTATTCGAGGTCAGTAATTTGTGTATATATAAATTAAACATCTTAACATCCTGAAAGACAATGACATTTTGAATTCATCATTGTGTTATTATGAACCATCATCTTACTTATGTTACATTTTTTTTAATTACTTCATTATTATTATCATCATTTATTTTTGCTCTCTCGGCAATTTTAAGGCGACAACCAAATATATCAAATTTCATTTTAATGTACCTATTTTGCGTACACCATTATATACATACAGTCAAACCTGTCCTATATGACCTTCCAAGGGAACAGTGAAATATGGTCACATAAGACAGGTGGTCACTGTGAAGGGAAATAAAAAATAAGGTCACATAATACAATTTATTGCTTAATAGAGGTGGTCACTAAAGCAGGTTTGATTGTATTAAGAAATGAACCATGCGTAGCTTCTGATTTAGTTGTTCAACATTGCTTGTCAATGTGTAATATGACCAGTTCTTAGTCAGACCTGGACCAGTTGCCACTTTGACAAAACTAATGGAACTGAAAAATAACTTTGTATCGGAGTGATGTGAACATTCTTATCTTTCTTTGACTGGTTTAAAATATCCATATTATTGATCTTGTATATGTAATATACGAAGGATCCCACATGTGGAACAAGAACTGCATATTCTTTCTGAAGCACCTTAGTGCACTTCCGAGTTTTAGTATGATTCGTTTTTTCTCGATGGTTAGTTTTCTGTGTAGTGTTTAGTAGATTATTGTTTGTCTTTTTGTCCTTTTTCATTTGGTTATTTTGTTGTCTCTACTTCAATTTACGGCTTCTTGTTAGCCCTGTGGTATCTTCAAACTTTTCATAATGAACAAAACAGGAAGGATACACAGCAATAAATTCTATTAAGGTGGTACCTAACACTACAGGGAGATAACTCTTTAAAATCAGTTGAACGTTTTGATCATATGATGTGTGTATGCGGATTTCAAGCATCTCAGTGATCAAAACCACAGCGAGAAAAGCTGCTATGTGGCTAGTGAATTTATAGCTCTGATTGTGTTGGTTGGAATTTGTTAAAATTTTGATATTTATTACAGTGGATATATTCAAACACACTGCCAAAAAAATAAGAAAATTAAACGAGCAGATCAAATTTTACCTGAAGTGTAAGGTACCACCTTAAGTAATTATATCAGAAATACTATAGAATTTTGGTAACAAATGTGTAATTGTCTTGTTCACAAAGTGGTCAAAACCCTATAGTCTAATCACAGCAGACATACTGTAACGTTAAAACATTCTCGTGTCAATCTCCGGGTTACAGCTGTTACGAAAAGAAATGGGTAAAATGTGTGAATTTGTACTTGGAGTAGGTAGAATGCGACAAGGTTTTTGAGTAAAACATGAGTGTCTCATGGAGTACTTGTCTCTAGAAAGCTATTGACAAATTGTACATAGTCAGAGACTATCGGACAAAACAACTGTTGGTGTCTTATTTTTAAATATCGAAACAGAGAGTGCAAACCGCGAATATCAATAGGTCTGGGCATCCTATGTTGTGATAAAACACTTCCTAAAGGCCGGTCTGGAAATCGAAGGACAAACACAAAGTGGTAAAACGTCATATAGTCCAACAGCAGACATAATGTAACGTCAAAAGAAATATTTAGTTTGGAAAACAACGAATAAAAACAATTACGATGGTCATGTCCAATATCAATAATAACAGTTTAATATAGGTGTGGTCAACATTGTACATGATCACTGCTTATAAATGACATTTGAAAGGCATGGTAAACTGTGCAATGACGACTTTGTGGAAGGTTGTTTATCTCCTTTTTGTGTGGACAATCTGCCAGCATGTCTGATTTCAACAACAACAAAAACTCTCAGTATTCCTCTATGTTTTCAAAGGATGTTTGTTACACGTTATATGCCTAAATATTTAACACTTTCAATGACATTTAAGTTTGTTCATTATGTTGCACGAGATTCTTAAATGCCACGACTTGACCATCAGTTGAAAAGAAAACAGTTGAGAAAACTACGGGTATGTATAACTTTACAATAATGATAGGGAATATAAATACTAGAAAAGAAACAAAAGCGCGAAAAAAACCCAAAAAAACGTATATTTTGTGCAATAGTAAGTAAAAGGTAAATTTGAACTTTAAATAGAGAACATCTGCAAATATTGACACAACATTAAAACAATTATCACCTAACCTTATTGTCATTCTCGTGTCAATCTCCGGAATACAGCTGTTACACAAAGAGGTAGGTAAACTGTGCAAATGTTTACTTAGAGCAGGTTGAATGCGACATTGTGTTTCAGTAAATCATGAGTTTGACTACTTCATGGAGTACTTGTCTGCCAAAACCCATAGACAAATTGTTCAAAGTCAGAGATATTGATGTCTTATTTTGAAATATTAAAACAGATAGGACTAACCGTGAATTATGTACTAATAGGATAGGTATCCCTGGTAGAGGTACAAAGCCTCCGCAAGGCAGTGCGGGACAGATAATACAATAGCCGAAAGATAAAATGATAAAAAGACAAGAAATGTAATTAAATTAACTCAACTGGTGTCACTAGTGGAGCAGGCACCTGAGTTCACACTCGGTTTTAGTGGAGTTCGTGTTACTCGATCTTTAGTGTATGTGTATGTTTTGTAGATAGTTGTTTGTCCTTTTGTCCTTTTTCTTTTGGTCATTGCGTTGTCTGTTCTTCGATATACGGATTCTAATTACCTCCCTTAGGTATCTTAGATATACGGATTCTAATTACCTCCCTTTGGTATCTTAGATATACGGATTCTAATTACCCCTTAGGTATCTTAGATATACGGATTCTAATTACCGCTTAGGTATCTTAGATATACGGATTCTAATTACCCCTTAGGTATCTTAGATATACGGATTCTAATTACCCCTTAGGTATCTTCAAACTCTTCCAACAATACAATAAACAGAAAGTAGACATCTGAGGAACACGTCCATCAAATAAACTAGGCATACCTCATGTCCCTTTGGAGGAAGACGTTTCTGTTCCACTAGCGGCACCCATGGTGTTATTCATATTGACGATCTATTAATAAGTCATTGTCGGTGATAAATCTCGATGGAGAAAAAGACGGGACTGGTTACTAGAAACGGTACATATCCGTGGTCATTTAGTAATATTGCTTGAATACTCGACAATATACAACAATGAAATAATCGACCAGCCAACACCAGAGACATTTTCAGTAGTGATTATCGAAAAGTTCAACACCCCCCCCCCAACAACATGAACATCACCTACAACATATGAAATACAAAGAAGACAACGACCCAAAGTTGTATGAACCTGTTTAATAGTTTTGTTGTTTATATAATGTGTTAAGCTATCAAATATCTTCATAAAACAGTATTGATATGTCTATACGATGTAATAATAATAAATTAAACATTATTTATTGTGTTCTGTTCTAGACAACCTCAAATCATAAACGTACTTCACATACAGTACGCTTTATAAATACAGATATGTAAGAAGAGTTTGAAGATACCAAAGTGGTAATCAGAATCAGAAAAGGAGGCAAATTATAAGTGATTCCCAGAGGCACGTCATGTAATTGTGGAAATCTTCTGTACACACAATAAAGAGAAAAAAACAAAATCTAGTTGGACCGGTAATAAAATCCTGACATATGGTCTGTGACTATGAAAACTCGGTGGGTAGTCTTGTGAAGATCACTTTAAGAAACATAAAGATTAACTTAAGGCTTTAAAGATGATAGAAAGGATTTATTCAGAATATTTGCATGTGTAAGAAGAGTTTGAAGATACCAAAGGAGCAATCAGAATCCGTATATCGAAGAAGAACAGACAACACAATGGCCAAAAGAAAAAGTAAAATAGGACAAACAACTATCTACAAAACATATATATAAAACTAAAGATCGAGTAACACGAACCCCACTGAAGAATACATGAAAATCCGATGATATAGTTAGGACAAACATTTAGTTATTTTCTCTATTTTGCGCCTTACATATGTTTTGTTTATATGAAAAAGAAATGGAAAGAGGTCAAATATAGGTACCTATTCCACGAGAGATCAGTCGTGTAATTGTTGATAGAGGTCAAACTAAAAGGGTATGATCCGTTCAGGGGATTATTAGTACAATGGTAGAAAGTATAATTATAAACATTAGATTGCACGAGGGCTCGGTCATGTGATTGTCGAAAGAGGTAACGTTATAAGTATCTGATTCACTGAGGGGCATACACTTGTAATTGTGGAAAGGGGTCAAATTTGAAGTGATTCCTCGAGGGTCATCATGTAATTCTGGAAAGCATCTGTTGTTATTTCTTCTTTAAGACCATACCATTAAGAGAAAGAGCACATTCTAATTGGATCGTGAACAGAATATTGACATATGGTAAATATACAATATTAGTGTATTGTAGAAGAATATAGAACATATTTGTGTGAGGCTAAGGAACTGGGAGAAAAATGCGAGGCTTTAGACGAATACAAATATTTTCTATATTCTTCTACAATACACTTATATTGTTTTTATCCTGCAATTTCGGAGTTAGGTAGTGTTTTTTTTTAATTTAGAAAAACAAATATTCCTCAAACCTTTCGTGGGCCCCAAAGTAAGTTGTGTGGCGTGTCTTGAAGCTGTATTTGTATATTATACAAAATACAGCACACCTGTATTCGACACATGTTATTTGTTTACTAGAGTGCTCATTGCAGGATAAATGATTATGAAAACAATGTTGATAGTATTGTGCAGATTATTTTAATAATTGCCATTTTAATGTTAATGACTTTTAGAGGATATAAAGGGATTATTTAGAACATTTACATGTGTATGTGTATTTGATGTATGTTTTTCTTGTTAAAGGTCCAACATTGCATAGTGTACATGACAAAATAAACTTTAAAATAGGTTGGTTTTTGGCTGCTTAAAGTCCAGCAGCATATATATCATGCTTAATCATCAATATCTAAACCCTATACAGAAATGAGGGACAGGTATGACAACAGACGCAACGACTTTTGAATATCATTGGAAAAGAATAAAGAGTTGAGTAGGGACAAACATTTAAGGCTTTTGTTGCGGCATCCCCTATTTGTGACATGGGGAAGTCCCGGGCAGCTCCGTGTGTTTATCCCTAGTAATCGTCACAATGAAACCCATAATATACTACATGTACTAGTAATCACCATTTGATCATATATTGCACATTAAATAATACAGAAATTAAACCCTTAACTTAGAGTTTGTCTATAAAAACAAAATATAATCTTCACTCAATGAATGTCATGAATAACGCAGTTACAAAAAATGAGCGTATACATCTCATATAATATAGAATATCCATTTATGATAGTTAGGTACTGGTGTTGGTTCTGAGGGTTCAAACAAACCACAGGGTTGCCCAATGGAAAATAGGGGTACCGTTTCGATGATGGGATGTCAGGTTATAGTACGTAAGGCCTGATCGTGGCCCATCTTAACGTGAGGGGAGAGTGCCGTGCTCCCTGCACGGTAAAAGGTCTCTGTTGTAGATTTTTTAGGGGGAAACAGTGCATTGTAGCCACTACAAAAGGCTGACGTTCTCGTCCTTGTCCAACTCTACATACTTTTCCAGTGACTATCAAAAGTCAATGAACCCGTTCTCCAATCAATATAAATTGTATCACCCACTCAAGACTAAACTATTAGCTTAAGGATTTTTCAAGAATCGTCTCCTCTTGCAGTTTTTTTTTTTTTTTTTTTAAGATATCAACACACTGGGTATGCTTATCACTTGCTTACCCTGTGTTCTTTGTACAACGCAGCTCACTCAGGTTACTCATATGCATAACAGTATCATTGTTATTGAAGTATTTGTACCACGAAAGTGTGCAGTCTATATGTTTTAGGGGTGTCGATTTTGCCTCTATTTCGACGATTTTTCTATGAGATTTTGGACCTGTTCCGACAATGTTGTATTTTTGTTTATCATTTTATTCCTTAATGGTTCTTGTATCAAACATTTATACATCACATAGAATATAAGATTTTCCTTAATAATACCATCACGTAGAATATAGAATAGGGGCACATACTGAGAAAGACAAATAACAACATTACAAAATAGGCCTTAGAACGGAACCCTCAAGTAAAAAGAAAGAGAGATAGACTAAAAAAAACAAATGGTGAAGAGGTATTACCTCAGAGCTGCAGGCCATACATTCAACATGGGGATAGGCAAAGAGGAAAGGCCAAGACAGGACGAGGTGGAAAGAAACTGTGTTGCCCTATGTCCCCCATGGGATGAAGTGGAATAAGTCAAGAATATTAAATGTTTCTTAATGGTAGCACTCACATATACATCATAAAATGTACCTTGATCGCTCACTCGTTTCCTGGAATATATAACTTGTTCTCAGCTGTATCACACCACTCATACACTATTAGAATAAAGACTTTTATCGTTTTTAGCAACTGTCGTGTTATATCGCCAACTACAATGTGTTTGGACATGACATATGACCTCCATCTTGGGAGAAATGTGCCCATATCTCACTTTTACAAATGATCAAATTAACAACTATACATAACGTTCCTTTTAACATTTATGTGACCTTGTTCATATGGATGGTCTTTCTGTGCGGATAATAATGAGTCTCACATGACCCGACCCGAGAACGTTTGAAACTAAATGAAAAAACAGCATTAAATATTTTGCCTGCATGCAAGAATATCAAGCAAGGAATGAGCGAGGAAGCAATTTCTTTCAAGATAACGTCAGATGAGCATTTTTCTTGAAGATCTGTAAACACAAAAAGCTACAATTGATTATGATGACTTCGGTCGCGGTCCTCGGGGAGAGTTACATGTATTTTATCCTTTCCGCTTAACTAGCGAACTAGACCTATTGCTATATGTATGTCCCGTGGATCCCTCGTAGATTATATACTAGTATTATGACCTTGGCAGAAAGCATAGAAATGATCATAGAGAAGTGATAGTCACTTAGGAAAAAAAGGGGAAAATGTCAGAAAGTGGGCGCGATTTAATTTCATAAGCAGACGTCACATATCACAAGGCTGATAATTGAAAGTACGAATCATCGCACTCGGTGTAGAAAATCACAAACTTGGCATCATTATAGAAAATTAAAACGTAGACAACTAATTTAGTGGACAGGGCGCATTTCTGGAATACCCTTTATAAGGTACGCTCAAAATCAAAAGATTGGAAAAAGACAAATGCTATAAAGTTTTTGGGATCGAGAAGACCAAACGACCTAAACATGATAAACAAAATCAACTACGATTGCCTCTGTCTGGGGAGATCACATTTGAAATATATCATTTCTTGAGAAATGTAATTATTATTACAATTAAAGGCTCATCTCCTGTCATGTGTAGGCCCTTTTAATTTCTTGTTCCTTGAGATTTCTTTTATTTGTCTTTCCGATCTTCTAAATGTACCTGAAGATTGTCACTCCAGAAACGGATCGTGTGTACTAAATTAGGTATCTACATTTAGTGAATTATTGTCGTATCCTTGTCTTATATAGCCACTTCAGTGACCATGTTATACTATATATTGCTATTAATGACGGTGTATTTCGTCTTCTGGTTGTAGTGTTATACTGTCATCGGCAATTTTATGGTAGCCAATGTAACCAGTCAGTGATGATGTTTTTGAAGATAACTGCTTTATAACTAAGTGTTTGAGTTTTTAAGGATAACTGGTTTATAAGTGTCAGTCATAAGGTTTATCACGGTGACTGATATTTTGAATGTCAGTGACAAGGTAGTTGGGATTGTGTAAGTGATGATTTTACTGATGTATTAACTGCTATTTGTGACTCGGTGGTAATTTAACTGGCATAGAAAACATCAAATCCGAACTGTAAAATCGCTATTACCTGACATACTATCTTAATCAAGAACGAGCTTACATATTTAGCGGAAAAAAAGATTTGAAACACCAAAGGGTTATACAGAACTAATAAAGCGAAGAATGATGTACCAAAGGATTAAGACCAAAAACACAATGGTCGCCAAAAACATAAGGTGTTCCATTCCTGCTTCGCTACTTGCACTCGTCGTTTGTCACTGTTACATATGCTGTGATAATTTATCAGTTAAGTAATAAATGAGGAAAAGATGGGGTTTACGAAAAATCATATCCATGGTCATTTGTGATATAGATCTTCCGTAACAATTAACCAAATCTTGGTGGTGACCGTAAAACTTCAGAAGTGATGGCTTCAACATATTCACTTTGCTGCATTTCTGATATCCTTTATTTCAAGCTCAACGGGATAAATGCGATCAACAACATACATGTAGAGAGGGATTTTTTATTTGACTGATATATTCTGAATGATATTACTTATATGAATGATATGAATATCTTTGTAAAATGAACATGATAATGTGATATGAGGTACAATGGGAATTATCTCAGTTCTCCCTCTGTAAGTTACAGGTAAATGGGATCATGTCGACTTATTGGTAATTCCTTTTTCCTCTCCGAACAATGTGTATAGCACACCCGGTCATAACGCTGCGACATCCAAGATTATTACGTAAATGGCATCCCAAGCACACTGAATATTAATATTGAGGGCATGAGATATTTGGATTGACGTATAAAAGTTGATCAAATGAAGGATCTTTTATGGGAATAACATTCCATTCAACAGCTCTTAGAGTTTTGTAATGTCATAAAAACATATTTTCACTTCCATTTGCTCTTCGACAATTACTCGGATTATGATATACTATCGCAAAAAATCCATCACATTCTCTATCCAGAGTTGTCGTTCCTGCTACGCTACACAACATCTCTGTCAACGCTCATTTTACAAGATTTTTGTAAAATTTAGAAACAGTAAAAAAATATGTACTTAAAATTGTTTTAATTATTGTAAAGATCAATAAAGATGAAAATAAATCACTCATTTCAAATCAATTCTCTCTTAAAAATGATTTTACTCCCCACTTCTTGGAGAACTATTTTGCGGAGGTAAAAATTAAAAAAATTAAAACGATCACAAATCATTTTTAAGAGAGAGAATAGATTTGAAATGAGTGATTCATTTTCATCTTTATTGATATTTACAATAATTAAAACAATTTTAAGTACACATTTTTTTACTGTTTCTAAATTTTACAAAAATCTTGTAAAATGAGCGTTGACAGAGATGTTGTGTAGCGTAGCAGGAACGACAACTCTGGAAAGAGAATGGTTCCATCAATGCAACGATACTGACATTATTTTAGCTTCATGCTCATTACTTTTGGCATTCATGTAATTCCCACTATTGCGTAATATCGTGATGCGGTCATTATCTTAACAGATACAGTAAGTGATTGTGACCTTTTAGTTGATCTTGTCAATTCATGTTGAAAATTATAACTAATTCTATTTATATTCTACCCTATCCGACCTTCATCACCAAGGAAATGATGTTTTCTCACTGAAACCAATCACCTTGTTATTCGAAGGAAATCAGGTTATCTGACTGAAACCAGCCACATTCTTACTCGTTCATGTCTTTGTCTCCGACGAAGATGACTAGTAGTACCATGTTAAATTATCAGAACAAACCCTAATGATAAGAATAAAGTTAAAGTTCAAATGTCCTTCCAATTACCTCATCAATCTATAGACACATTAAGGAAGACAAGTTCGTAAATATTTTAGGGTAATTAACCTTAATTGTTGTCAATCATGTTAAGGAAGTCTATTGTTAGTTGCGCACTCAAAACTTAAACACATAGACTGCTTCTTGTTACTGAACATTTCTATCTCATTTTCAATTTTATTATAAATTGCAAATATCATTTCTAGTAAAGAGCGCTGAGTGAAATATTAATTACATAACAAAATATCTAAAGTTTTCATTGTGAGGAGTCTTATTGCCTAAAGCCACGATTTTCTTTGGTAGTTCCTCATATCCGAATAAAATGGTATCTATCAACAAAGTTCGCTTTAATCTGCTTAACAAAAGAGGTGAAATTTTACTATATGCCTCCAAAAATGCTTCTTCTCTGTTTTTCTTTCGCTGGCTGGGATCACCTGATTTAACATGAGCATTCAATAAAAATTGTTTAAATTCAATTGGAGATATTTCTAATTGTTTCGTAGTATCATAAGGAAATGTAATATCTTTGCTTATAATTCCACGGATTTGTAACTTTCTAAAAGAGCGAAATAATGCATTTGGTAACGTCGTGCATCGCTCGATTGCACGCTTCATTGAATATACATAATCCACTGTGTCAATAATGGCGTCAGTTTCGGTTTCATTTTGAAAATCACTGAAATGAACCTCGTCTTCTAACTTAAGTTCTTTCATAATTTGAAATGTATCCTCTTTAAATGTTTCCATTTTACCAACATAATCATATTGTATTTCACAAGGACGACAGTGTTCGAAGCTGGGCACAAAGTGAGCATCCCTGTGTTCGTTGGTGTTTTGAGAATAAATAAAATATTTGACGAATTCTTCAAATGTTATATCATGTCCACATTCTAAGCTCAAATTAGATGGCTTTTCACGGAAATTCGTCACTATATATCTTCCAATGAAATTCCAATAAGCTGCATTTGGGGAATATAGCTTGTCTGCATACCCAGACAGTAGTCTTTCAAATGGTTCTCTTACAAACATAAATTTTGATGATTGCATTAATATTTGGTGGATTTTATCAAACGGAAGACGTTTGGCGGTTTGGTAGCCTTCGTAAGCATGTATTCCTTTAATGCTAAACGGATTTGTTACATTTCGCCAACCACTTAAAATTTGAAATATTCGTTTCCAAAATGTACATCCTATTTTTTCTATGGCACAATATACGATATTTTTCTTTTTGTCAATAACTAAATGCTCCTTAACGGCTGCCTCAGAATTTTGAGCAATGTAATATTGTTTGACATTTTGACATCCCTCTCGGACAATACGGTTCCTCTCTTGAAATCTGGCTTTAACACTAGACGACGATACCTGAAACTAAAAATAATAAATGTATTTTCTGTTGTTCAATATGTGACAGTACTAAAACTCTATCATGTCTATAATTAAACAAATGTAGATATCAAACTTAGTTCGCACGAAGCGTTTCTGGAATAACCTACATAAGCTACGATGAGAGCCAATTAATGTAAAAGTCTCTGGGAGCAAGAAAGAACATGAGCTGATCAGGATAACCAAAATCAGTTACGGTCACCTATGCATGATAACCCAATAGAGAGCGTAAATATGTTGATGAATTACTAGTATTTAATTCGCCATTCCTAAATTAATTTAAAAATATTAGGATATCTAATGTCCCGCTTATCAGTATGAATACAGTTCAGCAACCTTAAGCTTTAGGTAATGTTGTAAACTTAATATTTGGGTTCATGTGGAATATATTAAGGTTATGTTTAGGAGTGTAATGAGAGTTGGGCTATGAGAAATTGGATTTTATTATGACTTAAATGAAAATAGTGAGAATTCTCTCTTCATTCACTTGAAAGCAAACTTGTGTCAACTGATAAACATTGCCAGCCTGCCTTTGCTCTTTAGTTCTTCAGGTTATGTTGAGAGTTCAGATTGCCAGTGGAGCGCACTATGCATGTATAACATTTGGGGAAAAACTGTTTGGTCTTCAATAGTGTTAAAATACAAGAAACCCTGACCGAAATGTAGAAGGGTAAAACATTCATGTTACAATAAATGGAACTACAACAAACAAAGTTAACTATTTTTCTCTTTTATATGATATGAAACAATGTATACACATAGATGAATTGGTATTTATTGCGTCTCTGCTAAGCACGCAGTATTAAAGAGTAAGAACAAAGACTGGTTTTCCCGGAATCAGTTGGGCGGTACGTGTACCTGCGGGCTGTTCTTTCAGTGATCTGGCACTATAAACATCCAACTAAGCGTGTTGGTCTAGTACAAAGCTGGCATTATCATCATCTCATCGAATGTAACTTGTTTTCGTCAAGACATAGCTGACAAATTGCTCATTTGGCGACAACCATCAATCACTCACTCACTCGCACAATTATATTCCACAACATGAAATCTTCGGAATAAATAATACGTTGATTGCTTTAGTGTATTTTTATCGTCAAGATGTAAATGTACTGGATCCCTTTATTGTGATGGAAAATTTTATTTAATTAGGGTACCAGCAGAGTTAACTCCGTGTATTTTTTTTACCCGGTATATGTTCTAGAAAGCACGATGCTAGGCAGCTGCTGTTGATATTTACCAAGGCTAATGTATTTTATAGTTGAATTAAATATAGATTAATATTTCAATTATTATCTGAACGAATTATAGTTTCATGTGTTACTTAATTCGTCAGTGCAAATTGAATTGATAGAATTTGAACAGATGGGACACCAAGATATTCATCAGCTACATTGGGTCACTGTTTGTTTTGCTTTGACTTGCTTTGTTTGTTTGTTTTGTTTTGGAATATTTTTAATACACTTTACTATCTTTAACATCATTTCTCTATAAACCCGTACAAGTAGTTGAATGCGAATATTACGACTTACAAAAGAACGAGATCTAAATCTGTCAGCTGTCTTTGCAGAAGATTCGGATATAGCAATACCACCTGGAAGAAATAAAAACAGAAAGAAATATAGTATACTGTCTTTGGAGATGACGTGGATACAGCAATGTCATATGCAAGATACAAATATAATGAATATAGAACAAATATTAAGATATTAAAGGGGTAATGAGAAGCCGCTGCATGGGCAGACAATACAATGGTCAAAAGAAAATCATGCACAATAGTTCACAAAACATAACAATACGTCTTTGAAGCGAACTATAACATAGCACTGACACCTGAAATAAATACAGAATATTATCTATTAATGGGTAGGGTTATGGCGTTTAACGCCACTTTCATCAATATTTCAATTATTTCGTGGCGGTTATTGTCTTTTAAAGGGACTGGGATATATCAATGTCAGCTGAAAGAAAAAATAGAAGGAAATATAGAATATTGTCTTAGAAGAGGACTCGGATATGTCACCTGTAATCATAACCAGATAGAAATTCAGTATACAATTACTCATTCCATTGAAAAATGACTGCTCTAAATCAAAATGATTTAACTAGTCTTTCGTTCATCTGACCGTAAACTAACACCTATACACGATAAAAGCTCGTCTTTGAAAATTAAACATCACACTTGTAGTGTAATAATAATGTCATCACGTTTTTGACCCCTGTACGTAAACCTGAATGATTTATTAATAAATATATATGTACCTGATACTAAAAATATTATGTGCAATTATGTTATGTGTGTGCAACAAACAAAACTATTATACACATGATACGGTTTATGGACGTGTTATGACGAAACACTGAGCAAGCACACGGCGTTTAACGTGCTCTAAATGTGTCATTCATTGGAGGTCATCAGAGAACATATGGTTGTTATGATATTATTTTTATGAATCTTTCTACAATTATTGTCATAAAGTGATACCCAAGTTGTATATCAAAATAAGAGGTTATTGTCCATAAAAGAACTTTTTCTTTGTACGTTATACCAGTACATTTTATTTACACCCACAAAATATGTCAACACTAATCTATTGTCCTAATTAACGGTAATTGTCCAGCACACTTTATTTATTTTTTATCTAGTTTCCTCCATCAATAAAAATGACCGCCACGATATAACTATAACTAAATATTGGTGAAAGTGGCGTTCAACACCATAAACCAAACGTATATAAAATCAATAATGTTGAGTTAGATAATATTTTAGATGGTGAAAACAAAAGTTCAACATCAATACATAAGCCTAAGGGTTAAAGTCGAAACTCATTCAAATACATCTATTCTTGGAAACAAATACGGGGAATGTATACAAATTATTTCTTAATGTATGGGAAAACGTACTAAACGTTAAAAATGAAAATATTCTCACACTATTTCGAAAGCACTTTGTTGTTATTCTTTGTTACCGAATCCGTATTCCCATCGGTCCTCACCTGTCATGACGTCTGTTTTAACTCAATTGAAGATTTATGTATAAAGTTGAATTGCTGACAGTAATATGATCTTGTACATATTTACTGGCTGTTTATTGCTTTATAAGTAAAAATAACTCTTTTTGTGGAGGAAATGTCTAGATACAGTCTATAAATGTTGTTAAAGTGATGTGAGAACGTATTCCAGGATACAATTTTTAAAATAATATATTTCTGGTCAACTAAAACAGCTTGAACTAAAACTATCCCATATTATAATTATTTTAGACAAACGAAATCATCTTATACGAAGTATTTAAAATGAAAATAATACTCATTAATATACACTACAATGTAAAACAAAAATATATACCACTCTCTCTGAACAATTCCAACATCAACAATCAAAACCGTAGATAGAGACAAAATCCATATATATAAATTGTAGGAAAATATCAAAATTATTTGAACGAGCTTTAGAAACAGATAGAAAAGTGAGTCCTTGGGAAAGCCTTTCTGGTCTGTTTCGCAGCCAGTGCAAAGGAATTTTATTTTTACCATTTATGTTTAGTGTGCTTATCGTGTAATGTCAAAAAGTCCAAAATAAATGCCAAATTGTTCTGAAAAGAGCAGAAACAATCGTCGTTCCTATTGTTTCAATGTTGTCCTCTGTCACGTCCGCGCTATAAAGTTATTGTTTGCTCTCTGAATCGGGTGATACGAAATTGTTATTTGTATACAATACGAATAAAGCAATAAAATATTCGTATTCATACGTACAGCAAATGTAATGATTGGAAGATAAAAGTATTATATTAAAACTTTAAAATATGTTTTATATAAAAATGAAAAAAATCAAACTTAATCACAATATTTACGACAAAAGTCTCGATGCTGTATAAAGATGTTTTATTTTCGACATAAAGCTGACGGATATAAATACAATAATCGATGATAATTGTATATTTCATTGTATACCTGATAGTAATCTGTGAATTATTGGCGTTAACCTTTAATTGACTTATATAAATCCAATGACGAGCTATTAATAAGTGTCAATCAATGGAGTAAATGACTACAAAATATTGTTTTACGATCAAGTATCAATGTGATGAAATTGTACATATGTAGTAATGTCTATTTACTGTATGTAATAAAATGTCGATATCGATGTATTGGGGGTAGAGATTTTTTTAAACAAAACAACGTGACCATATTGCGGGGTTTTTTTTCCTTTTGTGTATGGTATTTTATTTTACAGGTCTATAATGAAATGATTTTGTATTCAATTTGTTTCTTTTATTATTAACATAGGTTTGCACAATTATCATGGCAATCTTACTAGATACAGAACTCTAGAGTTGTAATTATGAATGAAGAAACGGTTGGGTCTTTTTTTCAAATCCTATTTTGATCTTAGAGTAATACACATGCATCTCTCCCAGCTTTGATTCATTTTCGTTTCGTCCTATTTCATGATAATAGTAACAGTGGCAATAGGATGTCAGGCTTGTGACACTGTTAAAACAAGAGACACTCATTATACGTTCCGTCTTCAAGGAAAGTCGTGTATTTGATTCCTCTCACACCCCTTTCGGAAGCAGAGAAAGTATGTCTCCTTTCTATACGAGAAAAACATAGAAATATAGAATCAACTTCGGAAAACATTGCAAAATCCCACACGTAATTTCCGGATAAACGTGTGCAAAGTTGAGCTCCATCCGAAGTCGATTCTGTTTTTCTATACTTTTTTCGTAGTTATGATGGCGGAACAAAGGGCAGGTTTAAGAACAATAATATATATTGAACTGAACGATATCAATGCACATATAATGTGGACTCCAAAATGAGATTGAAGTCGGAATTCCGCAAGTATACAAACGAGTGAAATCCGTATATCTATGGTCATATAGAAACAACCATAAGAGCTACGGTTCCGTATCTGCCACTCTTCATTAACCTGAACTTTAATTCAATTGTCGACAATGTTTCAGATTGCACATATCCTAATATATGTGTGTCATGAAAGTGGTATTTTACATTCTACAAAATTTACGAATATGTATCGGGATACCTGTGATATGTTTAATTCTGTTGCAATTGTGTACAGCCAACCAGGATTGTGTACAGACAACCAGGATTTTGATCGTTACTGTTTAACAATTTATTTTAAGCATCTTCACCAAAGCTGCTGGAGAAGAGCCGTCGTAGTCGTGATGGTATGGAAGTAGGTTTTACATTTACTATGTAATCAGTGCCTATCATCACTAAAGTTGCGAGTTCAATTATTCGCTAAATACTAATGATCAGAAACTGTCTAACAAAAGAGTACCTTAGTACAACGTGTCTCTACGATAAAAATACACAATCACAGATCAAAGAGAAAATCAAGACAATCTTGTACAGTTTCTACAAAGGATATTCTCTGGTATCTTACTGATTTGTCACAATACCGAGAATTCAGACCAAACTCAAAATATTTAAGGAAATGGCAGCTACGAGCTTTCAAATATGTATAGGTCGCATTCCATACATAACATGTATTTGGTCATAATAAATTACTGTCTACAAATAGAGATAATTCCTCTTGAGCTCAGTGTTTTGGTGTTTTTTTGTTTTTGTTTTTTTGTTGTTGTTTTTTTGCGGAAGTAGTTTGCTTGGATTTTTTCATCACGGATTTATGTTTTATAGAGTACGAGCAATAAAAAGGAGAGTTTACATGAAGAGCTATGAATATAACCCAAGTCAATTGAACATCGAGCATGGACATAGAGTAATTACAAGATTAACAGGTGTGACAGAAATAAAAATGGACTTAATACTGAACACAGTAGTATACTACAATGTATGTATAATAAACTATCGCAAACAATAGACACATTTCACCGCTAACAAATAACAGACTAGTTGAATAACAAACATCCCTCTAAGAATACGCCTACAAAGCAATATGCTCACTCAATAACCAAGACAAGAATATTTCTACGACGAAATAGGCCAATTGTTCAAAGCAATAGGCTTACTCATAGCCAACAATCCCAACTAAGAATACTTCTACAAAGCAATATTCTCATCTAACAACAAACACACCCAACAACAATAATCTTACAAAGCGGTCTGCTCGCTTGATTATTTACTGCCACCAGTACGATATGGTATGTATACGATATGGTCTGTATATAACAACTTAATATATTTAAGAGATCATTTGTGTTGTAAAATAAAGGAAAACATAACGACAATAACTTCTGACGATTTGTTTTTATGCATCATTTGGGGGATGTTGGTTGTATGGCGTCTGTATGTTTTCTGTTAGTATTAGTATTGTCCCTGCTTTGTTGTATTCCCGTCGATTATAACGTTGTTTGGTGTCCATTGTGTTTACATAGTTATTAATTAGAGGAATATGATCTTAATTGATGTCGACTTTTCTATGTTAAGGTCTACAGTGAGCAAGATACTTTCTTATGCCATTATATATACATGCATTCTGTTGGGTGATGTAACATTGTGATAACTTAGTAGTTGAATGTGATACAACAAAGATCGTCTGAATGGCGTTGTATTTGATATCTTATATATAATTATAATAGTCATAATTGGTTCTCAGTATTGACTGCTTGTAAAATACATCGATATTTTCCGAACGCAAATGAGACCTTCTTCCATTTTGCAACAAATGCATAATAATCGAGCACCTCTTTTATATTAGTAAACTTTGAATGTGTAACGTTTTTTCAACAGAATATGTTAGACATTTTAAGATAACTTGGTTCCCTACCACATAGTCCATTATTGCAGGTTTAAGGCGAATATATATATAGATTGATTGATTGATTGATTGATTGATTGATTGATTGATTTCAGCGGCAAATATTCCATGCATATTAAAAGAGAGAACAGGAAGATATACAGAAATGGGTATATGAGGAGATATGAGATGTATGGCATATATGAGGATATTGGGGGATGGAAAATGCCCAATCTGCCGTTTCTTTTTTGAAATATATATAATGGGTCTTTAACGAGATAGGAGTATGGCACTCTCCTTTCATGCTGTCTGTAAAATAACACAAGCCCTTCCCTTAAAAAGAGGACATCACCTTTCCGCCTCTTCGGACATTAGAGGTGGGTAGCGCTGTGGGTTGATAATTTGGAACCGCAACCCATCAGCCGTACCCATGCATAGTGGTAAATCAGATAATTCATGGAGCCCATCTAAAGCAATGTGAAGTATCAATCAATTACACTCAAGCTTCTATTAAATCTGTTAATATATACAGTCAAACCTGTATTAAGAGGTCACATTTGAAACAACGAAAAGTGACCTTATAATACAGGTGATCTCTTAAAAGAGGTTAAATTCATATGAAATTTTCTATGACAGGACAAGAAAAAGGTGACTTTTTAATACAGGTGACTGCTTAATAGAGGTGACCGCATGGATAGGTTTGACTGTAGTATGTAAACATGAAAATTAATTAACGATGTAATTATAAAGGCTATAAGCATGACTTATTTTTAACTTGCTAACATTGTTTTTTATAAATGTTTTAATTAATTTACTTGTTATTTTGCGGTATTTCCTTAGCTGTAGGGCACATCTTTGTAAACATAAATTTGATATTAAAATTATACATACTTTCAATAAGTCTTGCATTTCAATTATATTTTGTGACAACAACAAATATAAATAATAATATTTTACTAGACCTATCGTTCTAAATGAAATCGAAACAGATACCGATATACACGTCTTGTACTTTCATGTATATCAATTGACATACTGGTATATTTATCTAAAAATATGATGAAGAAGAAGATTTTAGATCTGGATTTGCTAAATTGAAATACTTTAGTAAAATATATATTGGTGTACACTAACATATTATTCCCAGTTTATTATTTCTCAACAAAAATTGTATTTGTATCAAAATTTTATGGAAAACAACGAATTAAAAATTAAGTCGTCACTTAAGAATTCTACGATTGTCACCCTTGGTTTTTCGCGTTAAGATGACGACGTATTACGGTGCGTGTCACTGGTAACTCGTTAGGAGCACCATATCTCGATGTTCGTTCCCATTCGGGCGACGTTTTTTGTTAGTGTAAATGCACGGTTCTTGCTATCAGGGTGCTCTTTATATTTTCTTGTGTAGAATTGTCACATTTTTTCGAAAGACATGCTTAAGATATACTTGTGCGCATGACCAATCGCAAAAAAATTCAAATATTTATTTTAAATTAGGACCTCAAATTGTACAAAAAACTGTTATATTACTGAAGAGAAAAAACATGTACATGAGTGAATTATGGAATGTTAAGTCCATATTTCTGTCATAATAGGTTGATCACGCTCACTACATTTTCAATGTCGTTTTATTTTTTATTATATATACATTTGTTCATGTTTTTAAAGGTATGCAAGAGGAGATTACACATTGATTGTTAAAATGATGAATTGTTGTTTAACGTCAAGTGGGCAACTGTCAGCTCTTTTGATAACGTGAATACGTGCCACGTGTTCAATGGTCATGATGAGATGCCAGGTAAAAAGGTGGTACGTCTATGAGTGGATAAACACAAGGAAAAGAGTATGAAATATATGCCTTGTAACGGGCCGACAACGACCACTTATTACAACCTCCTACTCGTTATAAGTTGCTTCGAGTTGTTAGGGAGCGTGCAATTTTCTCTACATGATGCATTTCTAATGCCGTCTTGCGTTATTGATTTGCCCTGTACAATGAGCAGGTCTTAAAAGTTCTTCAATTAAAAATATGTTTATTAAATGAAAATAAGTATTTTGGAACAGGGAATTATATTGTAACGTCCATTTCTGGCATACTAAATGAAGGCTACTCCATTCGTTTTTATAAAGCCATGGATTTAAGTCATAAATGGCAAAGTAAGTGCAATCTTCCCGAGGCAAGAGGTTCTGTATCTATAAAGCTTCCGTAGTATCACGGACACTCTGTAGACACGTGACCTTTTTCCTCGGGGATATGAATAAGAGTCAATGTCTTTCTAGTGTCACTCCAGTATCTTTCTTATGTTGCCACTGTGTCTTTTAATGTCACTCAAATATCCGAATAAATGTCATGTATACCTTTTATAGTATTTTTCGTTCTTGTTTGTGTGTGGGCATTTTTTCTACTTTCTTTTTTTTTTTTGTGTGAAATGAAGAGGCGACAGCTGCCTCCGTGGATTTATGTTTCATGATTATCTTGTCAGTTTCGCCAACAATAATGTCTGAAGTAATCCATAAACTGGTGAAACGATCTCTTTTTCCCGTTTAAGTTAATTAAACAGAGATAAATGTATCCTCTGTGAATAGTTTTAAAGGTCATAATTATCATACAAGAAGATAGTACAAATTGACATTTTGATCTTATTGTACTACTTAATGTGTTTAACTTTCTATTGTTGACCTTACAAAACTTAAAAGGTAAAGAAGGTGTAAAATCACTAATTCATTTATTTAAGATTTTCTATTAAATTTGTGTTTTATCGAGTCTACCTGACCATTTTGTCGGAAGATTTTCCGAAACATACATGATTCCTCAACATTCTGTCACAATATCATGCATCGTCGGTAACCCACGGTTGATTCCGATACGTTCCTCTCTCTCCATCACCCGTGGGTCATATCGCTTGTAAACATTCGTACTCATGAATATTCAAAGTTTCGAATTAACCAATCAAAATCACGTTTATGAAAGTGAAACTCTTTGGTATCGGAGTTAAAAAAAATCGTTCTGTCAGTAATGGATGCGCCCATGAAAATGTGTGGATGAAGTGTAGTGCAGTATAGAAAGTCCCTCAATTCTTTCACTCCAAATTTTTGCAACAGGTCCGACATTTTTAACTTCTAACCAAACTCATTATGAAAGGAACGATTTGATTGGTTGAATCGCATTAGAAGTTTGTAATGCAAAGACTTATGAATTATTCATGAGTACGAATGTTTACAATCGATTTGACCCACGGGTGATGGAGAGAGAGGAACGTATCGGAATCAACCGTGGGTTACCGACTATGAATATCATGGGATGTTTAAAATATTGCAGTGAAATGTCATGCTCTGGGAAATCCCCTATTCTAAAAATAGCAACGTCATTCCCGGAAGTTCAGTATTTATAGGTCATGCATCAAGCCTCCAAAAAGAATTAAAATACAACTATATGCAACCAAATTTGATCTCAAAATAATCCTTACATATTGACCTTCAATTACCAATTTTAGTTATGTCATTACATTTAATATGTTTCAAACAACAACAAAGCGAAAAGAACTTTTTCTTTGAAAAGGACTAAGTTATAATTGGTAGTTGCAACACATTTACAATGTATTCTTGGAAACGAACTTTTGAATAATTCGCTTACAATTAAGTGTATCGTTTTTTGTTGTAAGTGTATAATATAATCGTACTAAACTCCTAAATGTGGCAAATTTTAGTTTATTTGACACGTCAACACGCGAACTGTTTTTGTTTTTTGTTTTTGTTTTTTGTTTTTTTTTTGAAAATGTAAATATGCTAAATATTCAATTTCAGATAGTAAACTTTAATGATATACAAAACATATATAGTTTATTGTGCTTCTGAATTGTTAGAATAACGCGTTAAATATTAAATATCGGAAGAAAAAAACAAACCACACCACGAATACTTCCTCTGGCAAACCTCGAGATGCAAAACAAACCGCAACACGAATAACTCATATGGCAAATTCAATCTTTCAAGCAAATCATATCACGAACACCTCATGTTGCTAAACAAACCACAACACGAATAATTCCTCCGGTAAACCTCAAGATGCTAAGCACAAAAATAACCACAAAAACGATGAGAATCTAGGTGATGGGGTGAATGGGACCCAAACATGTCTCTAGTAGTGCCAAGAGAAGCTTATTTAATGTATGTGTACGCAGCCATTGATGGCGTCTGGCTGTTAGTTGCGGAAAATGCAATTGTCTTACGTGTAAATCTTTGTAACTGTATCCGTCTATGTCTGAAGTAAGCTACGAATCGATATATGAATGGCGAATGCTTTTATCGTAAGGTGACGGACGGACGTCCGCTTTTGTGATATAGGCAGCTTATATACCTGTGACTGTACGACACCCAACTAAATGCAGGCATTGTTGACATGTTGATCCCAAATTGCTCAGAGAAACGACGTTGCAATTACTGCATCAGATAATCAAACTAATAACTCTACCAATATCACCGTTGTTTTGGGTAGTCGCCTTTAATCAATGTGCACCGGTATGGTTTTGAAGTCAATCCCAAGTGTGAATGCCTGGGATGCACGTTTGTTTGAAAAATCGGTTAAAATCATCGAGAGTCGTCCGTGGTCGTGAATTAAACAAAAGTACACCGAGACATTGTCATGTTTAAAATGTAAATACATTTTTATGTACAGGTAAAAATGTTGTACATTGTCTTGCCAAAATTAACCTGTGTTTTTCGTGTTTTTTTTTCGCTAGTAAAGTTGTCTTGAAAAATCACTTATTTTGACATCATGTCTGTTTACGGAATGTTATTTTGTTTGTTCCCACCCACCTACATATTTTGTAATAAATTTCAGAATTAACATTCAACAGAAGTATTCTTATGTCAGTGAGATATTATCTTACTTGATCTTTTTTATATACACAACATGTCAGAATTACATTTTGAAATGGAATAATGTTTCAAAATAAGTCGACTCTCCTTGGGAATCAATACGATACAAGACATGTCAGTTAGTATCTATATACAAGAAAAGCATAAACAGTCATCTTAAGACGTTCTCCATTTATTGTAATAAAACCTGTTTTAAAACGTGTAGTCTTTCCTAGACTTATTGGTTACATATACATATCCTTCACTGTATTAGGGGTCGTTGTGGTCGTGAGCTATGGTAGTTGGATTTATAACTACCTATGCAATCAGTGTCTATCACCACTGATGTTTTGAGTTCGAATCTCGATCAGGGCGAGGTGTACAACATTATGTGATAAAGTTTGTCAGTGAATTGCGACAGGTCGGTGGTTTTCTCCGAGTCCTTCGGTTTCCTCCACCAATAAAACTGACCGTTACGATATAACTGAAATATTGTTGAAAGTGGCGTTAAACACCATCAAACAAACAAACAAGAACTCAATGGGTGGTGTGAGTCATATGTGGATTCTGAGACATTCTAAAGATTACGTTAATGTCCCTCTCCTCACGTAATACATAGAGTATCATTAATATTACCCACTGATATGTGACAAACAGACTAGAAGAATCAGTTCATCTGTGTTTTATATAGGGTTAGGGTTATGGTGTCCAACGCCACTTATATTTCAGTTATATCGTGGCGGTCAGTTTTATTGGTTGAGGAAACCAGAATACCCAGAGAAAACCACCGGCCTGCCGCAAGTCACTGACAAACTTAATCACATAATGTTGTATCGAGTACACCTCGCCTGAATGGGATTCGAACTCACAGCGTTATTGATGATAGGAACTGATTGCATAGGTAGTTATAAATCCAACTATCATGCGATCACATGTGTTTTATATATAAAAAAGAATTACCAATATATTGTTATGGGAAGGGATAAATCGTATTTTGTTTAAAAAAGCAACACACCAAAAAGTTATCTGAACCCGACTCTTATCAAAATGCTTGGTGGACATTTTGTTTTTAACAGACAGTCGGCATTTATATGGATATCAACTCTTCTTCGTCGAAAAGAAGCTAACCAGGCCCAGTAACACGTTCCGCTAAATATATGATGTCCTGTCAATGAATAATGCAAAGTTTGGTGACTATATATCTCTCACATAAAATGTGAAATAAAGGATGCCAAAGATAGAGCTATATTTATGTCTTATACCTTGACCGCTACTAGACATTAACAGTGAGGGCCTGTTGAGGACGAAATCAAGGATTTCCTATTGTGAACTGTGAATACATATGTAGCAACGTTCAATCATATGAGTACATATCGTTCAGTTGATACATTATTCCAGAGCTTGTGTTTCCTAACGTATTTCCGTGATAGGGTGTTGCTAATAAGGAAGCTACTGGACCTAGGTTCTCAGTAGTAAAGTTGAAGACATCTCTAACGGTTACAGAATATGTCTGTCTCATAGATTACCATGGATATCTTCTGTTTGTCCTATCCACAATTTCGTTTTCTTTTCTTTTCATTTTGCTATGTTATTGTTGTATTTCATCATTTTATTCCTTCAAACTGTTTTCACAGGAGACCATTTATGCAATACACAAATCGTCGCATAATGGTAAATTTTAGTATCTCTATGTTTATATAATCTTGACCATTCAAAAGTTCACTAAAGCCAGATATGTAAAAAAAAAATATCTTTTAGCAAAAGTAATCCAATTTACGTTTCGTTTCCGTTCAGTTCATAGTCTGTACAATAATTAATTTACAAAAACAACTTGAAGACTCATGTCTTATTTACGTTATCTGTGTTTGTATCCGTATATAGTGGAGTGCAACACATATTGTGCTTCTTTTCTTTTTTTTTAATTTGTCTTCGTTTTGTGTGGTCAGTGTTGTCAGTTTCTTTGGATTGTTCATTCTTCATTGCCCCTTCGGTGTTATTTAAAGTTAATTTACAAGCATATTGTAAAATACATGAACATTTACAATAGTGAAACCTTAACATAATAGTTAAAACATGGGAGATGGAAAGGATAAATGTAAACTGAGTTTTTAAATAAACAATGAAAAATTTATAAGTAGCTCTGAACTGTATATTCAACGTTTCCAGATCGTTTCATATTTTCTCACCAACATATCGCGGATATATATATATGTGATCTCGGTTGAAACAAGAGTATCAAAAATTATATACTGCAGGTCAATTTGTATACTGATGCTTCTAATCGTGGTATAGAATGAGTACAACATCCTCTTGCGATTGATCCAGCAATGATCAATTTGCTTTGATAAATCTTCCGTTATGATTAAGAGATATATCGTGACATGGATACGGACACGAGTAAGATATCAATGTAAGCCACAAACATGGAAAAAAGGGAGAATTTATTAAAACAATTAAAATGACAATTTTTCTTTATGGCATGTTTTATATTGATTACATCCATTAAAAAATATGCTGTTGTTGATCTCCTTTAGACCCAGGGATTCGGCACTGTCTCTGTTTTCTTGACAACCAGTGTATGTACTATTATATTGTTCTCATGTTAACATGGTATTTGATCTACAGTTCTATACATTATCTACATTTACATACATACCTTTTATCGTTAATTAATTTCAATATTGTGATCAATCACACAAAGAAACACATATTTGTGTGTGACGTTATGATAGATGAAACATGTTTAATTTGATCATTGACTTGTCCCTAAAAGTATTTGTTAACATACAACAACAAAAACGGAAATATCTATTTTTAGTGCACAGTACGCCTTTCAGGAATAACATTTATCTGGATTTGAACGCAAACAAAGCAAAATAATATAAAAGTCTTTGGGAACATCCACAGAGACAAAGTATGCACATTTATGTGAGCATTGTCTTGTCTTAATAACACTTAGACGTATATTTGTCATGAGAAAACATTAAATTTAACGATATTTGTCGAAACTAGGAACCATGTTTTCGAAAGATGACGAACTTTTTTTCATTTATTCAAATGAGATGTCACAGTTAATTTACATTTTTGTTCCAGTACGGACGTATAGTTGACATATTTTAAATTTATTCTAATTATTACATGTACCAATAATAAGTAAATGTATTCACGACGCTTCATTTACGCCATAATTTAACCCGTTATAATTTAAGAAAAAATAAAATTGAAAGTTATGATCAAAAACTAAATCAATGTCGTGTATGATTATTTTTGTCAGTAACGTAATTAATCTACAAAGAAAATCTTGATATAAATCTACTGAATGACACCTACAAAACAGTTGAAACAAATTTCGACAAATTCTTAGAAGGAGAATCGTTCGCAATCAATTTAACGTCCTTTTATTTTATTATGTATGATCCACAAATCCAGAAACAGCATTAATCACCATGGCAATTCCAAAAAAAACCGCCATTTTCTGTAGTTTGGTATGATCTGTTTTAAAGAAGACCAGGACAACACGTGTATATTTACATATCTGTTGCATTGTTCGTAAGTATTTGGAATGGATTACTAGTATAGTATTGCATAATATAAAAATAGCGACTAATATGAATAAAAGATAACTATTTTATGAATCAAATTAAATCAATTTTTCTCCAATGTTATGTAAATTAAAAATAAACCTAACAATAAATAGCTATTTTCTGTTTTAGGCATTTAGTTCGTTGTAAAAAAATTAATAAAAAATGAAAAAAAGACTTACCAGAAAATAAAAGAATAATACCAGGGACGCAAGCAAGCACTAATATAAGTATCCATCTAAGTTTTTTAGACAAACGTCTAGTTAAACCACTGATCCTCATCATGACATCGTTTAACCAACTGCCGCCACTAATGAGTAAATATACCAATAAAAAAACATACAGTTGTCAACTGTACATGCCACACGTTTATTACAATGTAACACGAGCATTATTGTAATTCACATTTCTCTCTAGTGTACTGCTATTTTTTTTTCTCAACCAAATTGATTTTTCAGGACGTGTTTCGTCCTTTTGTGTCTAGGACTATTTGTTTATTGACTATAGAAAACATAGTTTGACTATGTACAAGTTCGTCAGATGGACGACATGGGTTAATTTATTATTGCATCTTGTCCTAGTGACAGTATATGTTAATGATTTACTGAGTATACTAGCTGGTGTTCCTCGGGGACACTAAGGTACACAAATTATGACATTGTTTGTATAATCAGCACAATAAATGATGCGGTTTGAAAATAATGTTCATGATGAGCGAAAATAATCTTTACACACCTGTAATAATGGAGCATCTTTATACCTGTATATATGTTTTTAATTATAATAATGGAGTTTAATGAATTTTAATTGCATATTTTAATATGAAAATGGACTTTAAAATTATTATTTTAAATGCATGTATGTACATTCTTATCGATGTTGACACTTGTTATTTTATGACCATTATGGAATCAACTATTTACATAAACAGGAAACCCGTTGGGGGACGGTTTATTGTTACAAACGACACTAATTACCTATAGATATAATACCATGAAGACTAATGATTACATTGCAACACGATGATAGCTATCTTATATTCAATATTTGTCCGTTTTCATTTTCATTTATTTTTAATTATCAAATGCCTTTTGAAAGTAATGTAAACATAATAAAACATACATTAGAACCTGCAGCAACCTGTACTATCTCGTGATCAGAATGAAATGAGTGTCACTTATTATCCATTGGGGATAATTGAAATGTAACATAAAACCACATAGTTCAAATTCTGTTCATGGTTGTTTATAATCTTTGTCATAGAAACGTAGCACAAACATTATAGGTATAAAAACGTATGAATATAATTTAGTTCGCAAGATACGTTACTGGAATAACCTTCATCATGTACGTTACTGGAATAACATTCATCATGTACGTTACTGGAATAACCTTCATTTTAATGATTTAAATGTCGTTGAAAGCAATAAAGCCAAAGGGTCGTCGCAGTATTACAAAAAAAAATACGTTAAGGTGACCTCTGCCGCAGGGAGATATATTGACCTTAGATTTAAAATTGATAAATTACATTATTTTGTAACTGTAAATTACAATCAAATATAATAAACCATGTCAGTGTCAAAGTTGATTGATTGATGTTGTTTATGTTTCTTTTTTTTTATTTTATAAAAAATCGCTTACGACCAGTGGAGTAGTATTGAAAGCCATAGGTCCTACCGGAAAATACAGAGCGACCATAAGTAACTTGTATTTCTTTTTCAACTTTTTCACAAGTCGGTCACATATCTAGCGCAGTTTAACGCCTTATTGTTGAAATAATAGTAGCCGTGAATAAGTTTTCTTTATTTCTGATTAACCTTTGTAGCTACAGTAGTATATGTTTGTTTGATAGTGTTTAACGCCACTTTCAACAATATTTCAGTTATATCGTGCCGTCAGTTTTATCGGTGGATGCCACCGGAGTACCTGGAGAAATCACCGACCTGTCGCAAGTCACTGACAAATTTGATCAAATAATGTTGTACGCCACACCCTGATCGAGATTCGAACTCACAAAATCAGTGGTGATAATCATGGATTGCATAGGTAGTTGTAAATCCAACTACCATACGTTCACGGCCACGACGGCCCCAACAATAGTATACTGACATGAGAGAATGCAAAATAGAAATAAGATACAAAGCAAATTCTACAGATGACATATCATTTTTCACTTGCCGACCATGACTCCTTTTCGATTTGGAATTTCTAAACATAATCATTCGATGAAGTTATTCGCTTTACCTGGGAATTGATGCAAAAAAACCATCGAGATCCAAATTTCATTTTATAAATTAGAGACCTAGCTGATATATGTCCGTTAGGATTTCTTCTCTTTTTGCTCGATGACAATTTTTCTATTCGACCTAGAACTGTTGAACCTTTAGGTGTGGATAGTGACAACGAGTCTGTTGGGGACACAAAGTCCACAGACGAGGAACATTTGCCAGATAAAACTAGAAAATGTCTATTTGATCTCTTTGGAGATGATGCCTTAACAACAAAAACAGAGGCAAAGTTGGGTATTCAAATAGATGAGTCACAAAAACAAGTATTGTTAAATAGTTGGAGGAGTACAAATCCTAACTCAGTGTCTGCTTTTGCAGAAGACAATAAGGAGGATTTTCCAGTGCACGAGGAAACTGAGAAATACTTACAAGTTCCTTCTATTGATGACTGGATTGGGAGATGTTTGATTAAAAAACGTGGACGAAAAGCAGCCTTCACCAATACGTGTAAAAGCTTGTTCAGTCAACCAAGTAAGATGATCGAAAACATTGCATATAGAGGTCAACAGGCGGCATATATGGGTATTAGTATGCACATGTATATGCAACAAGGTTTAGCTGCACTAATTCAAATCTTACAGTCCGATTATGTTAATACGGACAGAGCCATACAACAAGCACGTGACATTTTTGCTATCTCAACTAAAAGTTTAGATAAGTTTGGGCGTACAGGTGCTTTCCACCATATCATTAGAACGTCAGTTAGCAATGACGGACACTGGACTCTATGATTTAGATGATTCCAGAGAATTGTCTAATTTACCGTTGTCAGATGATGGAATTTTTGGTTCAGAACTAGAAAAGTTTTTAAATGCCAGGAAGGAGAAAAATAAAACACTTGACGATTTATTACCAGACTTTCCCAAGAAAAATTGGGAAAGAGAAAATCTACTAATGCAAATTCAGAGGCGTCAGTGCCCAAGCAAAGTTTTAATAACAAAGAGAAGTCTGAAGTGTCAAATATTAATAGTGATCATTCAGGATTTAATAGTTTCAAAGGTGGTTTGGGAAATAGAAACTTTGAGAAAAAATGACAGTTTGACAACAAAGGACAAAACTCTAGACCGAATAATTTTCGGATACCTAAGTTCAACAAAAGTAGCATTGCACATGGTACAAGAGGAGGCAAAACTGCTGGAAGATGACAAGGTGAGAAAAATGTTATTTCCGAAGATACCGGTAGAGGGTTGTTTGTCTCATTTCTTGAAGGAATGGGAACAAATAACTCTAGATCAGTGGATACTATCAATTATAAGAGAGGGTTACAAATTAGAATTACTCCAAAAACCGCCTTTCCTAGGAATAAAAGAAACGGTAGTCAGTGCCAAAAATATAAACATTATCAATTTAGAAATAAATATTCTTTTAGAAAAAGGTGCAATAGAAAAGGTAGCGTTAAACGAAAGGCAACCAGGATTTTACAGTACATTGTTGCTAGTAACAAAGAAAAATGGAGAAATGAGACCAGCGATCAATTTGAAACCCCTCAATCAGTATCTTCGGAAATTACACTTCAAAAGGATACAATAACAAAAGTATTGAATCTAGTCAAACAATATCTGGGCAATATCTCTCGATTTAAAAGATGCATATTTTCACGTACAAATTTTCAAGAAACACAAAGAGTTTCTGAGATTTTGTGTCAACAACCAAGTTTATAAGTTCAAAGCTCTGTGCTTTGGCCCAACCTCATCACCAAGGGTTTTCACAAAAGTGGTGTCGGTAGTAGCATGACACTTAAGAAAACAAAATATTCGTCTGGCGATATATCTGGACGATTGGTTGGGTGTAAATCAGGTGAAACAAAAATGAATACAAGACCGAGAGATAATGCTGAATCTCATTGTTCGACTAGGATGTTTGATAAATGTAGACAAATCAAATTTAACACCAAATCAGTCCATAATTTACATAGGGGCCTTATTCAAAGTAGATCAAGGGATAATCCTGCCAACCCCGGAGAGAGTACAATGGATTATTTCTGCTGTACACAGTCTAATGAATGGCAAAATAACGGCCAGACATTACTTACATTTACTGGGGAAAATAGCATCATGCCTGGAACTGATTCCGAATGCGAAATTATTTATGAGGCCGATACAATTACATATTCTCGAAAATTGGAGTCCATTAAAAATGAGTCTCGAATTTCAGATTCCATGTACTCAAAAGCTAAAAGCTCATTTGAAATGGTGGTTGTCTTTAGCAAACATTACGCAAGGCCGATCTTTAATACTTTCACCACAAACAATTACAGTCACAACAGATGCTTCACTCACGGGATGGAGAGGTCACATAAAAAATCAAACGGTTCAGGTTCTTTGGACAGAACAAATGAAGTTACAACACATAAACAATTTAGAGTTTCATGCTGTGTTTCTGACAATCAAAACGTATCAAAAGTTACTTCAAAACAAACAAGTTTTGGTCAGGACAGACAACACAACTGTGGGTCAATATATAAACAAACAGGGTGGAACACACTCTCTTTTGCTATGTCAGCAAGTTTGGGATCTATGGATGTTTGCATTAGAACACAACATGGTTCTGAAAGCAGCTCACATTGCGGGAGTCAAAAATATATTAGCAGATCAGTTGAGTCGGATAAAGATCCGAGCAACAGAATTGAAGTTGACCAATGTGGTAGTCCAAAAAATATTTCAAATTTGGGGTCATCCAACAATAGATCTATTTGCCACATTCGAGAACAAGAAGGCGGTGGTGTTTTGTTCTTGGATTCAACATCCACAATCTCTAACAGTAGATGCATTAACCATAAACTGGGACAATATGTTTGCATATCCATATCCTCCTCTGACTCTTATCCCAAAGGTACTGCAGCACATGCAGAAATTTCAATGCGAGATAATACTGATAGCCCCATTTTGGCCCACACAACACTGGTATCCTCAATTACTACAATTGCTTGTAGCATATCCACTTCGAATTCCAACAGTAGAAAATCTGTTGACTCAGGGAAAAAGAAAAGTAGCACATCCCGATCCGGACATATTCAAGTTGACTGCATGGCGTCTATCAACAAACGTCTTAAAACAAGAGGTTTTTCAGAAAATGCTCAGAAATAAATTGTTGTCAGCTTCCTGGCGATTACGTACTCAGAAGGACTATAAATGTAAGTTCAGAAAATTCCATTGCTGGTGTTCTGAACAGGAAATTGATCCCTATACAGCTCTTTATAAAATTGTGCTCATTTCTTAACAGATTTATTTGAAAAAGGTCTTAAATACAGAACTATTGCGGGATACAGGTCTATGTTGTCATCAGTATTGAAAAATTTTCGGTAGGTCAACATTCTTACATAATAAGATTATTAAAGGGTGTGTTTAATTCTAGACCACCAGTGCGGAAACTTATACCTGAATGGGATTTGCCATTAGTACTAGACATGCTAAAAAAAGAACCGTTTGAACCAATAAAATTTGCTAGTTTGAATAAAAGGCCGTTGGCCACTGATCCCCCGACGCCAAGGTTACATCGTAAGATTAAATTTTGAAACTACTGTAAACTAGAGGGTCAGAGGAGCCTGTATCACTCATAATTCTGAAAGGGGACCATCCAAGGACCATTTTGAAGTAATTAAAGGGGAGTAACTCTGGTTAGATTTGTCGAAAAATCATCATTATCGAACTTGACCTAGATATTCATGAAATACACTTACATACCAAACCTAGCTTCAATCTGACTTTTCATTCACATGTTATCATCTGGAAACCAAAAAGCACACGGACGGACGGACGGACGACACCCATTTCTATAGTCCCCTTCGACGAAGCGTCGGGGGACAAATATATCACCTGGAAAACAGTGTTTTTAATTGCAATTACAACATTCAGGAGATGTGGTGATTTACAGTCCTTGAGGTTAGGTGAAGGTTCTGTAAACATTAAAAAAAAGGTGTACATTTTTTAAGGCATGGTTTGTCTAAGCAAGATAGGGTTTCTCATCAGAGTCCTACATTTTTTATTCCAGCTTTTGAAGACAAGTTATTGTATCCAAAGAGAGCTTTGGCTTTTTACTTGAGGAAGACTGAACCATTTAGAATAAAAGATGGTAAAGATGAACTGAAATTATTTTTAACTGTAAATAAACCACATAGACAAGTGTCGGCACAAACAATTTCTAGTGGATTGTTAAACTGATCAAAAGAGCATGTAAGCAGAATCAAAAACATATTGGTACTGTACAAGGCTATTCTACAAGATCAGTTGGTCCATCCTTGGCCTTGTTTAAGGGGGCAGGTAGGAAAGATATTTGGGAAGGTGCAGACTGGAGTCAGCCAAATACGTTTGTGAAATTTTATTTGAAAGATGTACAAGTTGATTTTTTAAAGGTTTTAAATCTTTCCCGGCGAGTTGGGAATGAATATTTGTTTTTAAAATATATACCACTTGTTAGATACATGTATGTTTAAAGTGCATACAAGACAGGCAGTCTTATTGTATAAACTGTATATATTCAGTGGGACAATTTATAAAAAAAAAAAAAAGAAGAAGAAGAAAAACAATCAAAAAAAACAAAGAAGAAGAAGAAAAACAATCAAAAAAACATTTTTAATTGTACACAGGAAGAGAATGCTTACAACAGTGACCATGACAGATAGATCAAAGTTTTCAATTCGGAAATGTTATGCTCGCTATCATTAAGTAGTTGATCTTTACGCCACGTCTGTCTCGAAGACAACTTCCGGTCTGTTTGCGCTATCGTGTTCTGTTTCCGTTTCTCTCCTCGTTCATGAAATTGTATGGATTTTCAGCTCCTTACTCTAAAGAAACAATTAGTTCATCACGGCTGTATTTTTGTTACTCGTCTTTCGATTAGTGTGTTTGTTCATGTTGATCATATCTTCTGTCTGTATGTCTTAAGCAAATGTTCAAATATACAAAACAGTTCCTGGTTCTTTTTTTTTCTTTTTTTTTTTGGCTTAACAGGTAAAAGTACCTTTCCTAAAAGATGTCACATCTACAACAGGTGTAAGCATGAATAAATGGTCATGCAAGATGAAACGAGATTAACTAAAGCATGTGTCATTTTCTCCTACTAGTTTCTAATTTATTTTTTATGAACGTTTTTATTCCATATGGTAAAATTAACTCTCGTAATAAATAATCCGTATTAGTAAGCAGCATGTAAACAATTTTATTTCACAGATGTATTAAATAAACTCGTCAGCAATCATCCACGTGGCTCAGATGTCTCGTGTTATGTGTCCTTGTCATGCAGATATAGCTAAGATTTAATTAAATGTCGCATTATTCCTCCAATATATAGGAATTACATAATGTCATAAAATTTTTATATTTCACATGATAACATGGGAAAATTTAGTTTTAATTCACGTTTCATTTTAATTAAAGATATATGGTGTGCTTCTGTAGAGGTATTATTATTTAAGAAATTCTGTAGTTAAGAGCTAGAAAAATGATATTTAAGAAGATCCATGATTATTAAAGGAAGATCATACCCTTTTAGAAGCTCTGTATTTCAGGACATGTAAAAAGATATCATACCTTTTTAGAAGCTCTGTATTTCAGGACATGTAAAAAGATATCATACCTTTTTAGAAGCTCTGTATTTCAGGACATGTAAAAAGATATCATACCTTTTTAGAAGCTCTGTATTTCAGGACATGTAAAAAGATATCATACCTTAGAATATAATCTTGTAGCAGCTGGCTCGTTGACAATAAGTTGTCTTTACACTTAGGCAAAACAGAATGTATTATTTTTGGACCGAAACGTAAATTGAAGAAAGTAACAAATTTTCAAATCCAGTGTAACAATCATATCATTCAATCGCAACCGAAACTTAAATATTTAGGCATAGACATAGACCAAAATTTATCAGGAGAAATTACAGTTAACTCAATAATAAAAAAGGTAAATTCTAGACTTAAATTTATGTACCGTAAAGCGAGGTGCTTGTCAACTGAAACTCGCAAAACTCTTACAACGGCTCTAATCCAATGTCACTTTGACTATTCATGTTCCTCGTGGTATGCTGGTGTTTCACAGACCTTAAAATACAAACTTCAGATTGCCCAGAACAAAACCGTTAGATTTATAAAAGAATACACCTTTCCACTCTTTTATCAATCATCAGTAGATTAACCAATCACAGCTGGTAAATTTTACACGTGGCTAAACAGCTGATTAGTGCACGTGTTGTCCGACATAACCTCGGTCAAACATTGATAAAGTTGTAACAAAGAGTATAGAAGAAAGGCAAACATTTATGTGAAAATGGTTAAAAGATGTGCTTGGGGAACATGTAATTCTGATGCAAGGTATCCAGGAAGGATTATAAATATGCAAATTTGAAAATATTGATATAAATATAATACAAGATAATAACAATTCCCAAAGGAACTCCTCATTTAATAAGGATATTAAACACCAACTGAAACCAAGGATTTATATATATAATATAAATCCTTGCTGAAACAGAAATATGAAGAATTATTTTTTGATAAGCTAAAATCAATTAAGAAAACATGAAAATTTATATATACAGTAAAATTAAACTGACTGAATATGAAATTAATAACTATATACTCAATATTAATTATGAAGACAGAAAACATTTATGTAAAATGCGTCTATCAGATCATTTTCTAGAAATTGAAAGAGGAAGATGCACATGAATTAAAAAGTAAAATAGAATATCCAAATTTTGTGATTTAAAACAAAAGATGAGTTTCATTTTTTCTTTAGATGTAAGAATTATAACCAT
>MJUT01054627.1:626517-641364 GCA_002080005.1 Gigantidas platifrons
AATAAAGCTAGGATGGGCGTTGTCACTAAGATGGTAAAACAATAAAGCTAGGATGAGCGTTGTCACTAAGATGGTAAAACAATAAAGCTAGGATGAGCGTTGTCACTAAGATGGTAAAACAATAAAGCTAGGATGAGCGTTGTCACTAAGATGGGTCTATGGGCAGATGTTTTAATCGACATATGACTAAAATGAAGAACAAAATGTAAAAGTATTAACAGGCTACCAACGACCAATCGCTATGAGTTATGTTGCTCGTTAAATGCTGCTTCCGTGTTCTTAATGTACTAGGAGAATGTCATTCCCCTAACATGCAACTAGGAGTGATTTTATTTTTCTCTTAAAATATTTTAAAACCAACTTCATTTTAACAAGCTACTGTGGTGCTGAAATTATTATGTATCAAGTACATTAACCTTCGTTAACCTGACTACACAAGACATAAGCATTTGTTATTATATCTAAATTCTCAATAAAAATCTATATTTCTTCCTTTTTAGTACTTTAAGTGCTGTAAAAGTTTTCCATGAAAATTTAAATTCAATACTCACATAATCTTGGGAAATTAAATGTCAAGTCTAATCCATTGATCACTAATAAAATGTTTTCAGAACCAATTAAATAATTAGATGTACATGAAAGTTATTTTGGCTTCTTAGCGAATGAAGTTGCAATAAACTAGAAAATTCTCTCTCGGAAATGGATCAACAAATATGAAAATACAACAAAAGAAGTTCGTTATTAAAATTGAATAATTAGATACTTGAGATTATAATTGCATTGTAAAGCAGTTGAGTGCTACATTGAATGAACAAACAAAAATAGAGAAGCTGTATAGAAAGATGTTTATTTCCAAGATAAAGAACGTCATACAGAACAGTTAAATATCAAGAGAGGAACGAAGGAAACAGAAAACACAGTATATTATGCAACATGACTTGAACCCTTTAAAGAAAGAAAATACACGAATGAAATTGCTTTTGACCCAGAGCTGAATCAAAGGTGTATATAGTAGAAAGAAAAAAGACACCATTGACAAACACAATTTGACATACTGAACATAACAAAACTAAACAGAGAACAACACGAATCCCAACCAAATCCAGAGAGTCAACTCATTTTCAGGAAGAGTAAAAGCACCGCGAGGTATATAATTATGAATTGTATTTTATTTAATGAACCAATCATATGACCTGGATTTTATTTAATGAGCCAATCAAATTGCATACAAACGACTTACTATAATTTATACATTTGGTGTATACTAGTAAATACAACTGACGAAGTGACAATTGAACTCAACATATTTAAGGAATAACAGGACTGTATTTGAAGAGTTGGAGGTGTCATTTGTGGATTTGACGTTCGCAAATGTCGTTTTACCGGCGACGCGTAGCGGAGTCGGTAAAACAGATATTTGCGACCGTCAAATCCACAATGGACACCTCCTACTCTTCAAATACAGTACTGTTATTTCTATTCTAATGAAATTCTCCCAAAGTGTACACACTAGTTTGAAAACATACAAATAAATGACGAAATATATGCACTTTCCAAATTCCTTCCGCTTAAAAAACAGTCCGTCAAATTCACAATTTTGACACCGACAACTCTTCAAATGCTCTCAATCTATCATCTAATTCAAAAATCATAATATTGTTGTTGATATAAAAAAAAATCCAGAAAAAATACTTAAGACAACAATCCAACTTTGATTTTTGTAATTTATCGTCATGCGGTGACATAATTTACAAGGAACGCTCACAGCTTGACAAACTCGTTACTGATTTATTTTCCGATTTTTTTTAGCATTTTACTTGTTTATGTAGCTAAATGCAAAATGCCATCAAATTTGAAAATATCAGTAACTTAATTACATCACCAAATAGTTTCAGGTCAGTGGAATGGATTTCGTTATTACATGCATTTCTATTTATTACTGACTTCCATTCAAAATATGTTCGATTTTTTCTACTAGAATCAAAATAATTCATGGAAGTCATAGTTTGTATAACATACTATAGGTAACATTATTTTCGTTTAATTCAGTCATTACTTTTCTGTAATTCATCGTAGAATATGTGTCCATATTAACATTGCAAGCAACGGGAGAAAACATCAATGCACAACTATCGTGAACTGGGGACGAACATTGTACGGAAGAAAATTATGCATTTTTTTTGCACTGCACTGCACAGTTCATTTTATTTTGTAAAATGAAAATAGAAACAGACTGTTTTTTCAATTCATTTATCTAGGCATTGATCATGACCATTTGTAGGACTTGTTGTATCCAAATATTGAGATAATTTTTATATTTTCAAAACTGAAATTGGGAGAAAAACTTTGAAGTGTACTTTTATGTTTGGAATAAACAAATCTATGCAGAAAAACAGAAAGAAAGGGACTGGGGATAAGCTGTGTACAATGGAATGCACTTAGTTTATTGAACCTACGTTCAATCTGAACAGAAAGGATGTCGTCTGCTGCCGCTTCGGCACCTGGGTCAGCCATATTGTTTACAAACAAGTGCATTTGGCGTAGGAATATAGAATGATTCCTTCAGGCCTGTCAACTGCAGATTTGACGGCCCTCGAGAGCCAATGAAAATACGCGTTACATTACAATTGCATTAGAATTAAAATTAGATATCTGCCTGATGTTTGTGTGCTACACTAGCATCTAATAACATCCCGTATGGGCTCATATCAGGTACCATGTCGATCATCTTTGACCCTCCAGTCATATACATATACACGACAGTTAAAGATATTGACCATACGGACAATAGCTCTCAGTCTGAGCTCGGATTAGATAGGATGGTCGCAGACTGTTCGTTAAGTGCTACATGTAGTGTATATCTAAATTGATCAAAACAAACATCTACTTTTAATTACATTGAATTAAACTTTAACCTTGCGCTTCCTCTATTTATCATCTTTGAGATTTTTCAATCCTGTTTCATTATTTTGTATTGACCTCGGAAAAGTTTTTTTTTCCGTCTTGGGATCGTGATTTTGTTTTCAACTGATAACATGTCTTTCCGTCAAAAAACTTCGATTCTAAGTAGTTTAAAACTGTTGACTGCAGTGTGGTTATCTTCATGTCATGGGTCAAGAAACATAACTCTCTCTCTCTTTAAATCGTACAAATTGTCTATCATGTTTGTATCAGTTTCATATTTTATTTTGTTCCCGAACTTTGATTTCAATCAGAATGGGCTTGAGTGATCATTTAGGATGCCAATTTTGAAATCGACCAAAACACATTCCGTTGATATTGATCAATTAACCAAAAAAATGCAAAACATGATCATCTCTTCTTTGTATATTGTGTAGAGCTCACATACAATTGTTCTAGTCCCATCTTGTAATAATAACGTAGATTTCTATATTAGTACACATGGCGCATTTCTGGAATAACCTTCTTAAACCGGGACCGTGGGCATAAATAGCTGTGGACGGAGCAAACCTTCATATTCTTCATTATCTTTCTTGACCACGGTTATCTCGAGGAGGAAAAATTAATGATACATAGTTTCACAGTTACTTTTAGAGCTAAATATTTGACAGGTTCCTCGCTACGAAACCTTCAGTTTTATTAAAAATAATATTCTTCATCAGTCTAAAAACTACAAAAATCACTTCGAAAATTCAAATTTATGAGGTATGTGGTCTTTATGTCACGTTGGTCATATGCCATACAGTTTCATAAATATACTGTTCAATATCAACGGGAATTTTTTATGATAAGCTTCGCCCACAAATTTGTCTGTAGGCACTACCGCAAATTCCCCTTTAAGTACGCTCAAAGTGAAAAGGTGGGAAAGGCAAAACATTAAAAAGTTTTGGGCAAGAAAACCAAAGGGTTTAATAAGGATATCCCACATCGGCAAACGTCACCTATGTTAGAAGGAGGACAACTTTAGTTTTGATATACACTTGATGCTTATAATGATTTAGTCCATTATCTAGCCAATTTATTACAGCAAGGATTTCAAATTGACTAAAATATTTTTTTGTTTACATTCCTCTAACGAGGCTATTATTTCATATTAATTTTCATTGTAATGGTGACTGCTTTCACAGCTTAGCATTGTACAGTGGCAACATTTCGAGAGGAATTTTCAGGGTTTAACCATATGAACTAGCTTTCTTGTTCTATTTATTTGTCAAAAATACATTATCATCGCACACTGATCGTGACGTTAATTGATGTCACGAGACGAGGATGGCTTGTTATGAGCAGTTGTTTGGTTGCCCATTTCAAGGCACTGTTTTTTCACAATGCATTTCACATTTACTTGTAATGCAAGATTTTCCCCATAAGATCCATCGTTGCGACAACCTTTTACCTACTTGTTATATACTTGTTAATTGTTTATACATGCATTGTTTGACTTGTTCTTGTAATTTTTATTTTTAAAATATTTGTCAAATACTTTAAATAATTATCGATTAAGTGTCATGTCCACTTCCTGTGGTAGTTTTATTAATTAATTCATTGACAAAAACCTGATCACTTTTTTACTTCGTGTTCAATATTATAAAATTAGCTTATAAAATTGAATATTATTTCTTCTTATCTATCGCCGCCTAGAAAGCAGACGCTATAAATGAAACTAATTTACACCATATCTATTTTGGTTTCTATCATTTTAATTTATTCATTTAATTGCTTCACGTCGTTTTAGTTTTAGTTGTGGGGGACATCGATGTATACAGAGAAAACCACTGTCCTTCCTTAAAGAAGATAATGCTGTATCAAGTACAAAATGTGAGGGTTAAATTAAATGGGTGTTTATCATCATTTCCACCATTTTTGTATAACTATTTCATGACTACAGATCACTACATGACTTAATGAGAACTGACAGTCCGGACAGTTATTGACGGGTTAAACATCTGGCCAGGTCGTATGTAGATCTCTGGAAAAATGTTCACTTGTGATGGGTATCAGGACATGAACCCACAAAGGTAGAGAATGTTACGCTCCTTGCATGAAAACGACAACGTGTTAGTAATGTCGTTGATTGCCCGTTGCAAGTCAAAATATTTTAGCGATATGTACTTCTACATGTATATTTGTTTCACGTGTGGGTATCTAAATTTCTGCCCATAGGCCCATCCCAGTGTTACATTTTTACCTACAAGATTTATTGTTTGTATATCACTTCCCATCATGCTGAAATACTACTCGCTTTACGTTAAAGAACGACCAATCAATAAATGCAATAGGGATACATAATGGGCCAGTATGGCATGGTTTGGTATTAGTATCCCTTGCTGAAGAGAAGATGTGTAAAGATATTTTTTTTTGTTTAATGGGCACCTAACCATCAATTAGTCGGAAGTAAGATTTTTCTGTTTGCAGCAAACATCACAAAAAAGAAATGATTTCTGTCTTGTATAAGTATTATATTACTATATGCTCAACAAATTAAGATTAAAATTGAGAACAGAGAATAATTCCATATTTATTTTAGGTTTACAACTTACATGTAAAAATGCGATCTCGTGTAAATTTCATAAAAATAAGCTTTGAAACGTGAGCAATAAAATTACATTAAACCGTAATTTGTCGGGTATATTATATCTACATAGATACCTAAGCATTTGATCAGATCAATTGGTCTCCATGGTCAAAGCACAGAGATCGATAAGGACATTAATAATAAAAGAATATAAGTGATAGGGGACTCCTACCTATGTTTACATATCTATCACTTTAAACTACCGGTAGTAAATTGAAATGTTTGGGGGTATGAAGAATTTCGCTAATCAATGTCGTATACAATACTTCATGTTGTCAAGTAATTTTCTGGTATATTTTCTTATCAGTGTAAAACTTAACAACGAGGATAATAATACGCGATGGCTCAGAGGTGAAATTTGTCTCAATTTACAACAAGGAAATCAAATTTATGTAAATTGCTGTTGTATGCCGTAGGGTAAAAGTGATTCATGTAATGATTGGAGCGAACAATTGATTTGTGATTAAACGTGACAATCAACGATTTTTTTTATTTTTGTAAATTGGAATGTATTGATATATACATGTCGTCTGTTATCTTGTAAATTTCACAGAAAAATCATGTTTGTTACGTCAAAAGTTCGCGCCAAAATAACAGACGCTGATCCTGTTTTCAAAACTCGGTATCTTGGGAGCATGGAAGTTTTTGTTCCTAATGGGACTGGATGTACTAATGCTCCAGTTCAAAAACTTTGGGATAATTCAGGCGAGGAAAAGGGAATGAGAAGAGTGGTAACTGTTATCAACGTCCATGGAATATTTATGAGGGATTCTGACAAAAAGAAAGACGAAGGACAATTATTTCCGATTGAAAATATTTCATTTTGTAATGCAGAAAGTATTGCTAACGGTAAAATATTCAGTTGGATTTCTAAAGAAGAAAACGGTCCTAAATTGGTATGTCACGCCATCTTGTGTAGTACACCGGAAAAGGCTAAATCAATGGCGCTTGTTATGTCGAGGGCCTTTCAAATTGCATATAAGGAATGGAAAACGGAGCAAAGCAACGTACAGAGAAGTGAACGAATGCATAGCTTAAAAACAAAAACATCGGAAATAAAATTAAAACCAAAATATCAAGTTCAACAACAGCGATCACCGAGTGTACAAAATGGTAATATTCAAAGAGGGAATATATCTCATAACGGAAATAGTATTGTAACGGAAGCGGAAGTGAACTCGAAGTGTAACGAAAAAGATACAGAAATTACCATTTATGAAGGTGATGACAAATCAATCCAGTCTTCTACAAGTAGTGGTAAAGACTGTGTGATTTCAAAATACAAGGATTTCGAATGTCAAACGGGCGACATTCCAAATGGTGATATGAGCACGATTTCAGGTGTCGATCAATCTATTCAAGACGATATCGACTCAAAATCAGAAAGTCGGAAAGATATTTCAGTACAAGCTGATTGTCGTGAGTCGACGACAAATATAGAAAAGTTACAAATATGTGAAGATTCCGATGAAAATGAGACTACAATGACACATAGACTTTAATACTTTTCCCTGTTATTTCATGTTGATGTAAGTGCTTATCTGTGATACTCACTTTTATTAGTTCAAATTCAAAACTGTCTTTTTATATATAACCAAGAGTCAATATGTAAAAGTACTTATTGCATGTATCAGTATTTAAATCATATAAATACATTCACTTTGTTTTTATTCCATTCATTACAAAGTAGCAACCACTCGTAATAAAACAAAGACAGAACAGACTGAACCCTATAGGTGGTGTAAAGGTTAGTGTCATCACCTCGAATGCGGTAGATTGTGGGTTCGAACCACGATCGGGTCAAACCAAAAACTATAAATTTGGTATTTGTTGCTTCTCCGCCAAGCACGCAGCAATAAGGAGAAAGAGCAAACAAAGACTGGTTGGCTAGGAATCAGGATAAAATGTCGAGTGGAGTGACATGTCTATCTGCGAACTGTTGTTTCAGGGAGCTAGTACTATAAAAATCCAACAAAGCGTGTTTGTCTAGTTCAAAGCAGAAAATGAACTTGTTCTCGCCATGATATAGCTGAAAAATTGCTAATTTGGCGTTAAACAACAATCACTTACTCTATTCATTACAAACTAGTAATCCATCGGAATAAAACTTGATATTTACGTGTGTCTTAATGTAATAAAAATTTTAAAATTACCTTAAGGGAAGCCATGCTTATTCATAATGCAATAAATGTTCTTGTAAACAATATTACGTTAAACTTTTATGTTGCTGATGATAAGATTTAACTAAAGCATGCAATGTATGCCTTAATGTAATACTTAACCTCTTGACCTTCCAAATAGAATTGTCAACAAATCAAAGGTGAAGGTCGTGTTCTATTTTATTTTACCTTTCCCTGTGTGAACCTTTGCTACCATAATAGATGTATAAATGAAACTGATTTCAAAGTATTAATGGTATAACGCAATCTTACTACAGGGTAATAAATCATTAAAACTTTTTTTAATCGGTAAAAGATAACTATTTGTCTTAAAAGGAAATGCATTGAAGGGTAGACGAGGAAACAACACATTCATTAAATAAACAATGCATGCATTCCCTGCACGAAATATTCTCTCATCTCATATACAAATACATCCATAATTGGCTAGTTATTTTTTTATTACCTCAATAACTTTTCGAATCAACATTAAAGATGTATTCTTATACAATTAATGACTTTGAATAAGGTTAATACCAAGATTTATCAACCCCAGAGGTCTGATTATCACCGAGGCCGCATTGGCCGAGGTGATAATCAGATCTCTGGGGTTGATAAATCGTGGTATTAACTGAAATCCAAAGTCATCAATTGTTTTATTATATAAGTAAATCCGAAGTTAGTGATATTTTGGTGTTTTGTTTTCTCACTGTAATAGTCATCACAGTTACTTTTTCTGTATCATCACCAACTCCACAGGTGATGAAAAAAAACCTGACGACTTTTATCTACACTTGGTCCAATATCTCAGTTTTTGGTGTAATCTGAGCTGCTTAATAATTTTAATTTTGTAGTAATATTTTAATTATTAGAATTTCCTTAGTGGTTTTTTTTTTGTCATGTTGTCTTGCCACCTACGGCAGTACTCCGATCATTGACAACCCAACGTTTATTTCCCCTAAACTATAATATATCCCCTCTATCTGCTGTTGACGATCTCGTATGATTCCTCATTTACAAAAATACAATTATGCAAAAGAGAAAGTTAAGAAATAATTTGAAATGAACTCCTCAATCCAATCGGAGAATACATATTCAAAATAAGCAACCTGGACTTTCCCTGTTACTATTTTTTGGTACACGCTACAGCTTTCAAAAGTAATGTTAATCTCGCGTGCACTTTTGAGCGGTGATCATCATATTTTGAAATGGAGAGTGAAGTAGCGTTTTGTCCAATCAGAATCTAGGATATTTATAGTCATATAATAATAACATTTATAGACCTCTTTGGAAAATATGTTGTTTTGTTGGCGGTATGTGGTAATAGTTGGGGATTTTATTTTATTTTTTTCTCTCCCTTTTTTCTTCATTTATTTGCTCTCTCTTTCTTTTCTTTATCTATTTGAATAGGATCCTATAAGTTTTATTTTACTAGCTGTATTTTTATCTGCTTACAATATTGTCCTAAGGGCATGTCTGTTACTCTATAACATTTTTTTTTCTTTTTTGATATTTTGTATATCTACGTAATGTATGCCCTCCTGTTTTATTCTATTTTATGACAATCTGATAATCTGGATTTTTAAAAAAAGAAACTTTAAACAGTGATGGTCAATAATTTTTTAAACATTGTGCGAGTTTCTGATCATCAATATTCATCTTAAAAATTAACATCGGATCAGGTGAGCTAAAATATTCTTTTACTTTCATGTTATTGTCAAGTCTTGATTCAAGGTCAGACCCAAATTATTACATTGTCTTGGTTTCTGTAGAACTATAAATCCACGAACATCGAATGCTACGACCAGTGTAAAGAGTTTTGGAGAATTGTTGCTTGTCTCCTTTTAAAAATATTACATTAATGTGTAATGTTCTACATATAATGAAAACGTAGATATCAAATTAAGTGCGGACGACACGTTTCTGATATAACCTTCACCAGGTACGCTCAAAATCAAAATATTGGAAAGCCAAATAATTTATAGTTTTGGGAGCAATAAAACCAAAGGACCTAAACAATGAGGTCACGACCCCTTGTGAAGAGTTTTATTGCGAATAAAATGGAAAAAATATATACAAATATGTATATCACACAAGTTTCAATATCTAATAGAAAAATGGTACAAACAGAAGTACAATTAATACCTCTATATCACAGGTACGTGACCGCTCAATTCATTGGCTTGGTACAGGCACTGCAGTAAACAGTGGCGGGACTAAACTAATGTTCTGGGCGTAATGTTCTCCTCTTGGTGAATCGAAGTGGTCAGTGAGGAACTCATTAGATTGATGTGTTGTTTAAAGTAAGCAGTATTTCAACTGTATATAATACGAGAACAGGTTTACAAGCAAAGCATGTGGACAAAATGTGGCACTGCCATGGGATCGATCGATGGACGGACATTTAGATCATTGTCACAAGAGAATGCGGATATATATTGCAGAAGGTCGGACAATTTTGCCTTGCAACCGGCCATCCACGACCACTACTAACAAGTTATTGCTCATTAAGTAAACGTTTGAGAAAACCGAATGATAATCAAAATGGACAATCCAGAGAATCGGAAATATAGGGCAGACACGACGACGGTAAACACAACAAAACACATAACACAATATATACAAATAAACACATATAACGTAAAAACAAACAACTGGATGTAAAATCTATATTGAGATTATGATTATTTAAGTCATTTTCAACAATATTTCATGTATACTGTTGCGTTCAATTTTATTGGTGGTTAGATACCAGAGAAAACCATATACCTACCACAACAAATCACTTACAAACATTATCACATATTTTTGTATTTAGTTAAGTATATCTCGCCATTTACATAAATCGACTTCAGTACATTAGCCACTGGTTTTATAGGTAGAATTGCATCCAGCTACTATATCATGTAATGGTCACGACAGTCAGATTAGATTATTAGATTAAAAACGAATTATGAAAAAAAAAAAAAAGCTTAAACAGTGATGGTCAACAATTATACCAATATCAACAAAACGAACAATCACCTCTCACCTGAACTCACTGAACATGTACAAGATCACGAAGTAAATATGTATGTATTGCAGTTAAATTTATAGCGTGTACTTGCTAAAATAAAGAAATGTAAATATGATCCAGTGTGTACTCGGCAATATCTTTAGCAACAGAAAGTCACGATATCTTTATAACAAGTTGGGTTTCACAGAACTTCACAGAATGATTTCGACTCGTATTATAGAATAAGCAATGTACAATGATCATAGACACCATCATTAAGACAACTTTCATAGAATGGAGTTTGAAGATAAGCTTCTTGACCAATTTTGCGTTTTATTGTCGTCGTTGAAGATAAGTGTAACGAGGTGTAAAGCTAATCTTGAAGTTGACGTTGGCACGGAAATGTCCCTTTACCAAGATATTTTAATTAAAGTTGCATGTAATTTGTGTCGAATACTACTGTAATGACATCAAGATTCGTCAAGCAAACACAAATGCTTCACTTTTACGAATTTCAGAGGATTTTATGTAATCTCACAATTTGTATTCTTCGCACATTATACATTTCATTGAAATAAGGCAGAAGATACCAAAATGCCGTGATCGTATGGTAGTTGGTTTTACAACTACCTATGCAATCAGTGCATATTACCACTGATGTTGTGGGTTCGACTCCCACTCAGGGCGAGGTGTTTAACATTATGTGATAAAGTTTTTCAGTGACTTGCGGCAGGTCGGTGGTTTTCTCCGGGTCCTCCGGTTTTCTCCACCAATAAAACTGACCTCCACGATATAGCTAAAATATTGTTGAAAGTGGCGCTAAACACCATAAAACCAACCAAAATCATGGGTGAGAAAAACGTCTTACATCAGTACTTAAAGACAAACACAAAACAGCGTGTGAACAAAAACCGGTAACTGTTAATGCTTATAAAGATGGAACCCGAGACTGAACTCATGTTCTAGTATTCGGATATGTTAAACAGTGTCTGTTTTACACGTGGTACTCGCCGTGTTAACTCGGTGTAATGTTCAAAGTCTAGTAAATGTCGTAAACAAGGTATGATGGACAGAAATTGTTTAGGATAGTGGGAAAACAATTCCTTGTCATCTGTGAGCCAGACATTTCGTAGCGATCAACGAATTCATGGTGGCGACCGTAAGTAATACTGTTTTCGTTATCATCCACTTAATGTCCTGTTTATCGTTGAATTGCAATTGCTACGGTAATCATCAACCATTGTATACCTCCAATGCGCATAGAAGTACATAATCTACCGTTTCAAATGTTCTTGACCTCTAGTTAACCTGCCTATTGCATTGATGTATGCTTGCTCGTATTATTCGGCCGAGATATGACACCATAACGACTTGAACATACTGTCTTTTATGACATTCGTTATGGAAATCACTTTTTTTTTCATATTTGTAAGAAGGATGTAAATGCACATGTGATACTATCCAACATTAAACTTGTGTCTTAAATGTTATATTTTTTAATGATAGTTTGCTGTAAATGTCATTCTAGAAAATAATATTACATTTTGAAAAAAATGTCAGATTGATTGATTCATCACAACAAAATATGTAGGTAAACTTTTGTGCTAAAAGAGTTCGAAGATACCAAAGGGGTTATCAGAATTCATATATAGAAGAAGAACAGACAACACAATGACCAAAAGAAAAAGTACAAAAGGACAAACAACGATCTACGAAACATACACTTAAAACTAAAGATCGAGTAACACGAACTCCACTAAAAACCGGGGGTGAACTCAGATGCTAGGATGTTTTAAAGTAGTGATGGTAATTATTTTGTCTTGTAACGTAACAGCCCAACAACAACCTCCCAACCATGCCTTTCTAATTACAATCTTTCACAAGTATTCTTGTACATTTAAGAAAGGATGTCATTATCAAACACAACTTATAGATTCGTTTGTATAAATGAAAATCAACAGTGTCCAAATTTCACCAATTCCGGAAATGGGGAAAATTGTAATTATACAGAAAAGGATCAATGTAAAAATATCATGGAGTCTATAGGGTTCTACCAATGTGGTCGAAAGGTTAATTTAAGCAATATAAAAAAATATTTTCTGTTTCATATGAATTAGCAATGAAAATGCAGTTACATTAGGCATGAAGCGTGATTGCTATACGGGTATGCAAAAATATACCAAGTAGAACTCCAGTGTATGTAAAAGACAACCAAAAGCATGTATCCAATCGTGCCTTTGCTCGAACATTTCTTCCTCGTTCGTGTCATCACATTTGCAATATTATATATTCCTCTACCCCAATTAATTCAACTTGGAAATGTAAAATGTTTTCATAATAATAAGCAATGTGAAAACACACCGTGTTATTTTGTATCTCTCAGTAGGTATTGTCTCTAATTCTGTAATTAAGGTCGTGTAATGAACACGATTATTTTCATAATCCCAGATAATATCGTAATGGAACGCTTGCACGCGACACGCATGTTGTCGTAATTACAACAATTGCTGGGAAACTTTCACGCAACACCAAGGTTGATGTACATTTGTAATAAAACTAGATAATATTGTAATTACCACAATAACTGAGACACTTGCACGCAAACCTAATCTAAGACAATAACGTGATTGACAATATCTGAAGCATCTTAACGCAGCACCACGGTTATTTTCACAATCGTAGATAATATCGTAATTACTACAATACCTGGGATGCTTGCACGCAATACCAAGGTTATTGCCACAATCCTAAATAATATCGTAATTACGGCAATATCTGGGACGCTTGCACGCAATACCAAGGTTATTGTCATTATCTTAGCGTAATAACGGCAATAGTTGCGATGCTTGCACACAACACACTGGCTATGTTCAAAAACATATCTACCAAGTGCGTATGGTTTATTTCATTTTGTGTTCTGGATACTTTATTATGAAAGATTTGACAATTACATTATTACTATTGGCAATGTCTCAATAATGATACTGTGCTACATAAGAAATAGGCCTAAATATCACATATAACAAGTTTAACAAAATTTCAACCCCGGTAACCAATCAGTGGTTGAATCTCTTGGATTTGAATCTAAGACAACGTTTCACATTTTTCTTATTTTCACACCATAAAACAAATAAGAAGATCGATACTGATTTATACTAGATTAAGTGATAAGCCTGTGTATTAAATGTATCTTTGTGTAGATCCAGTTTAATACCAAAATTAGTGTGTATGTTTGCTTACATGAGTACAAATGTAGAAAACTGTTAAATCACAGATATTAAATAAATGAGCGATCAAGATTTTAGATATATTATTCATGTTGCAAATCGTATCAGTAAATGCCATTTCTGTTGTACAACTATTAATTGTCTGGAATTGCAAAGCCATAGAAACACATTTCTGTCATACTATAAGCTCTCTCAATATGGAGGCACAACTTTTAATCGGCATTAGATTGATAGGTCATTGTAGTGATTTTGAATATAACTTTTTTTTTAATATACCAAAGGTCAAATACGTTTAGAAAATACATACACGTTTTGTTGAGATGCTCCTGTTTCTTTTAAAGAAAGTGAACGTCAACTGTCAAAATGTAATACATGGTTACCCGCTACAAATGTAATACATGGTTACCCGCTACAAATGTAATACATGGTTACCCGCTACAAATGTAATACATGGTTACCCGCTACAAATGTAATACATGGTTACCCGCTACAAATGTAATACATGGTTACCCGCTACAAATGTAATACATGGTTACCCGCTACAAATGTAATACATGGTTACCCGCTACAAATGTAATACATGGTTACCCGCTACAAATGTAAGGTTTAGAAAACAAAAATAAGAACCTATGTATCTAAGTTAGTGCACACGGCGCGCTTCTGAAATAACCTTTATTAGGTTCGCTCTGAAATAACATTTATTAGGTTCGCTCTGAAATAACCTTTATTAGGTTCGCTCTGAAATAACCTTTATTATGTTCGCTCTGAAATAACCTTTATTATGTTCGCTCTGAAATAACCTTTATTAGGTTCGCTCTGAAATAACCTTTATTATGTTCGCTCTAAAATAACCTTTATTATGTTCGCTCTGAAATAACCTTTATTAGGTTCGCTCTGAAATAACCTTTATTAGGTTCGCTCTGAAATAACCTT
>MJUT01054627.1:644573-657739 GCA_002080005.1 Gigantidas platifrons
CACTGTACAATACCTAAAAGAATCATAAAAAAAAATGCATGAAACGTACACTGCTAAATCTTTCATTTCATAACTTACAAACAATATAAATTACATAAACAACAAATCTTTCAATTCTCCGAGAAGCGAAATATATTGTAAGAAGAGTTTGAAGATACCAAAGGGACAATCAGAATCCGTATATTGAAGAAGAACAGACAACACAATGGCCTAAAGAAAAAGGATAAAAGGACAAACCACGATCAACAAAACATACATATAAAACTAAAAATCGAGTAACACGAACCCCACTAAAAACCGGGGTTGAACTCAGGTGCTCCGGAAGGGTAGGCAGTTCCTGCTTCACTAGTGACACCCGTCGTGTTAATCTGTACACCTGTAAAAAATATTGCAACACCCTATTTTTTTCTCTTGACAAAATTGTGCGACGCAAGTGTTCTATTATTGGCAGAAATTTACTCAACATTCGACCGGAAGGCTTCAAATTGAATCATTGGCACACAGAAAGACACACTTTACATTCAAAAATTGATATTTAATATTGTACAATTCATAAGTTAAAAATGTGTAATTTTTGCGAAAAAAATGTCACTTGAAAACTATTGATTCCGCTATCGAGAATTACTAGTACATCATTTAAACACAATTTATACCCGGACAGAGTCATTAGGCTTTGTAATTTCACATCAGGTGAAAAAAAGTTAGTAATGAGTGTAACATCCATTCACACGGATGACTGCCGGTAATCGTCTTCTCATACTGCCCACTAAACGAAGAATTTGGACTTGGGTAAGAGACTGCCATTCCTGGTGCACTGTTTGCTCCAATTCATTTAAAGTTTGAACCGGTGGTGTTCTTTCTTTCAGTCGACGACCGATAATGTCCCAGATGTGCTCTATCGGGTTAAAATCAGGACCATGGAAGAGTGGTTATCGATTCGTCACGCAAGTAATCTATTTCAACACGAGCTCTGTGTGGTCTGGCGTTGTCATCCATAAAGACAGCCCTTGTATTCAGAAGATGATTGTCAAAGTGAGGCACAACACTTGCTTCAAGGATGTTTTACCGATAGATTTGTCCATTGAGGTTGCCTCTTACTGTAATGAGGTCAAGCTTACATTCATATGATACACATCCCCATACCACGACTGAGCCTCCTCCGAAAAGAACAGTTTCAACAATGTTACGCTCAGCATAAGCAGTGTTCGGTTGTCGCTATATGCGCACTCTGCCATCTGTCACGTGCAACAAGAAGCGACTTTCGTCGGACCAATGAACCTTCCTCCACGAGGCCAAATTCCACTGACGACGTCTTTGGCACCATTGCAAAAGGAAAGCTTTGAGTGCTTGTGTTAGTAAGCATCTCTTTACAGTTCTTCTTGAACGATAGCCAACAGATTTCAGACGATTTCGGACTGTTCTTGCAGATAGCAACCGATGGGGCAACCACTGTCTTTTCAAAACAGTAGTATTGGCGAACGGATTTCGTCTAACTAGGCGTCCTAGGGCATTGTCCTCTCTTCGGGATGTAATACGGAACATTCCTGATCGTGGGTGATCCTTTACGTCATGGGTCAATCGATGTTTGTTAACAATACGACTGACGGTAGAGTGATGATGGTCAACACGTTGGACAATTTTCCTCAGTGACATACATGCTTCTCGTATACCAATGGTTTGCCATCGCACTGCATTTGAAAGTTGTGGTGAACCCATTCTGCATCCATAACAATAGAAGCAAGAGTTACCAGTCTAAGCAATGTGTCCAAAATGATACATTGCAAAAGTAGTGATTTCATAGCCCTTGTATCGAGACACTGCACGTGAAAATGTTGGTTATTATAGAGGACGATTATTAATTAGGTACATGTACGTTAAAATGTTAGTTAAATGGCCAAACAAGTGTAAAATATATATTTGAATTGTCTATCTAATAAAATTTATTCAGTTTCAAATGTAGTGTTGCAATATTTTTTTCCAGGTGTATAGCTGCAAAATCAGTTGCTATGTACCTTGGTTTGGTTCATATGTGAAATGAAGATTCGAAAAAGTAACCGCATTCCAATCAATTTTTTATTTACAATATATTAAAATTATTTGAATTTCAGATATATATGGATGGTACATGTAAAAACACATGGAAGATGCAGGTAAAAATAAAATTGTATGAACAGTACATGAAAAATAAANTATTTGAATTTCAGATATATATGGATGGTACATCTAGAAAACACATGGAAGGTGCAGGTAAAAATAAAATTGTATGAACAGTACATGAAAAATAAAACACGTGGAAGATATATATAAAAATAATATTTGGTGAATTGTCCATATAAAAATAAACCTCAATATGTAAAACACGCATATACATATCCTGTTCGTCGAGAATACTCCACTTATCCTGGTACGCCAATATCATTGTTCAATTTTTGAACAACAATCACTATTAGAGATCCATCACAGTGCCTCCTGTTTATCTTTATGATGATTTATTGTTATATAAGTTATACTTTTTATAGTTGAAATCATGCTACTTTCTAATATGATGTCTTATCGACTATGTAAACAATCTATCATAAAATTCCAGATATAGTTTACATATGCGTATTTCCGGAAAAAAGATGAACATCATTCCTGAGTGATTGCATGTATTTCAACAGGACTGTGGTCATACATACATAAAAAATACTCGTTTTGTTTTTACATATTCGTTTTACGTCACAAATATTAAAGACAAATTTCTGCCAACTTTGATTTTTGTAAATTATCGTCTTCCGGTGACGTAGTTTCCAAGAAACGCTTTGCGACATTGAATTATGAGAAGAAAGTCACCTCTCACATCAAATAATTGAACATAAAAAAACCACGAAATATGACGTTGGAAATCCTGGCTTGAGTCAGGCATAAAAATGTGGGGTGGATACTAATTTATATTACTTTTTTTCCATTTTACTTTTTTAAGTTGCAAAAATCAAAATGTTGTCATATTGGAAAATGTCAATAATTCTATTTCAATGCAATCTATACAAAAATGAACTGTGAACATGAAGGTTAGTGAATTTGTTTTGACATGCATTTTCATGTTTGACCTCCACTTAAAAATTAATTTACATTTTTCCTATTAGAATCGAATTAAGTCATGGAAGCCATAGTTTCTATAACGTTTTAAAATGGGTAACATTATTTTGGTTGTATTTTTATCCCATGATATCGAAGATAATGCTACCCATGTTAAAACTACATGCAAACTATGGCATCCATCAAGTATTTATTAACTAGGCAACAATAATTAATAAGCAAGAATTATTTAAAGCTTTAATTGTATGTAATACATACAATATGATATTCCGCATAATTGTCTGTGAAGACCTATTCTTATATTGACTTGTTCTATTAATAACTAATCTCAGTCTAGGTCTCACCCTGTGGCAAATCACAAAAATAGATAAGATTACAAAATGCTGCTTTTCTATAAGTACAAAGCTTTTAACCACAGCTTCAGTCATATGTGTATCAGAAAATAGCACATATCCTGTAGCATGGAAAGCAGATTAGTAGTACTGTTGGTAGTCTAGCTAGATACAATGCTTTGTTAGAGGTTATCTGTTTCTATTACTGTTATATTACTTGCACAACTGGCTGTTTTACTTCCATATTGGTATTTTAATTGAGTTGCTTCAAAAACTAGTTATTAGTACGCATGTTTTGAAGTACTATAACATGTATTCTAGATGTTGATTACTAAGGTTTTGTCTATTGGGTATAGCACCTCTATATGTCTTCCGTTGCCATTTGCGGCTTTATGTTTGACGATTATTTGTTATAATCCCCAGCATAGTGTACTTAGTGTTTACTCGTGACACTTTATTAGTGAAAATTCTAATCTTTTGAATTGTAGATAAACGTGCGGGAACACTGGTGGAGCAATCGGATATGGACAATCAAGAGACATGTGCAAAATTTTGCACAAGAAACAGAAAGAAAATATCCCAAACAAAAATCACAACACAGGAGCGGGGCTGAAACCAGGTGCTCACAATGGTTGAGCAATTCCTGTTTCTCATAGTATTCTCACAGTTTTACTAATAATGTCAAGTCCGGTAAGCGTCATGTCGGTGATAAAGGAAAGAAAACATCTTCTTAAAATGGAAAAGATCAAATTAAGAATAAGGTTTCTGCTATCTAACCTCCGCAATATCTTGAAACAAATGTCATACTATCCTGTCATAATCGGAAAACATTCACTATTTTAAAATGACAACTGTCTTTGAAGAAATGTCCTGGAACATCCATACAAGGGAATAATACATCAATCTTTGGCCTGGTACAAAATTATCACGAAAATGCTATTTTAAAATAAGAAACAAGTATTTATAGATACAATGTACTACGTCATTGAATACGAATCGTTTTCATCTTTGACAATCGATCGAGCATATCACTATAAACATCAGTTCTACATGTCACATTTTTCAGTCTACTTAAATAAAAAAGAATGAGTATGTGACTAAAGAATGAACAGGAAAACCTCACAATAACTGGGGGTTGAACCAGGTGCTCTTTGAAGGGTAATCAGTGCCCACTCTCTTAGTGGTACCCGTCGTATTACTCTTGTTACAAACTCGGTGATAGGTCACGAATGAGGATAGGACAGAATTGTGGTTACGACACACGGAACATATACGTGGTGATCATGTGTGACACAGATATTCTATAATGGTTAACCAATTCATGGTGGCGACCGTAACACTTTCGAAGTAAACTATTACTTCTCAAAACATATTTGTATTTCTTTATTTTCATCGAGACAAAAGGGGAACAATTGATAATTATCTATTACTAAAACTATAAACAAAAAATAAAACATAAATCAAGTAGAAGATCGCTCAAAGAGTGGCGGTTCATTATTATTTCATCCACGTTTCCAAAAATGTCGACGTGACAAGTCCGACTCTTTTGGCGTAAATAAAGGTTCACATTTGCACTATGCAACTTGTGTGATAAGTCAACCATAGAAAAGTTGTATCGTAAGTAGACTTATGACGCAAACTGCCAGATATCAGATATTACAAAATTTCAATGGACCAACTTTCAGTTCCAAAATAATATAATTTATTTAAATTAAGGTAAATATCCCTCTAGCATAGGTAACCCTCACCGATTTGTTGTCTATCCTGTTTGGCCTTTCTCTACATAGGTAACCCTCACTGATTTGTTGGCTATCCTGTTTGGCCTTTCTCTACATAGGTAACCCTCACCGATTTGTTGTCTATCCTGTTTGGCCTTTCTCTACATAGGTAGCCCTCACCGATTTGTTGTCTATCCTGTATGGTCTTTCTCTACATAGGTAACCCTCACCGATTTGTTGTCTATCCTGTTTGGCCTTTCTCTACATAGGTAACCCTCACTGATTTGTTGTCTATCTTGTTTGGCCTTTCTCTACATAGGTAACTGTCACCAATTTGTTGTCTATCTTGTTTGGCCTTTCTCTACATAGGTAACCGTCACCGATTTGTTGTCTATCTTGTTTGGCCTTTCTCTACATAAGTAACCCTCACCGATTTGTTGTCTATCCTGTTTGGCCTTTCTCTACATAGGTAACCCTCACCGATTTGTTGTCTATTTTGCTTGGCCTTCTCTACATAGGTAACCGTCACCGATTTGTTGTCTATCTTGTTTGGCCTTTCTCTACATAGGTAACCGTCACCGATTTGTTGTCTATCTTGTTTGGCCTTTCTCTACATAAGTAACCCTCACTGATTTGTTGTCTATCCTGTTTGGTCGTTCTCTACATAGGTAACCGTCACTGATTTGTTGTCTATCCTGTTTGGTCGTTCTCTACATAGGTAACCCTCACTGATTTGTTGGCTATCCTGTTTGGCCTTTTGTTTACTTGCTATATAACCATCAGAGATTTGTTGGCTATCCTGTTTGGCCCTTTGTTTACTTGCTATGTAACCCTCACTGATTTGTTGGCTATCCTGTTTGGCCCTTTGTTTACTTGCTATGTAACCCTCACTGATTTGTTGGCTATCCTGTTTGGTCTTTTGTGTACTTGCTCCCAAAGACTTTTAAATTATTTGGCTTTCCAATCTTTTGACTATGAGCGTGCTTGATGAAGGTTAATGGAGAAATGGGTCGTGTGCACTATTAGATATTTTCGTTTTTATAACTAGTACAATGTTAAAAGACTGCTCTTAAATGTCAATGCTATGGGAATGAGTAATATGGTCTTTCAACAGCTGTAGCATTATATGTGTATAGACGTATCCACCACTTTAAATATCCCCTGAAATAAAGTTCTTTGTTTGCTCTTAGGCGATCCATTCCCCGCCGGGTAAACGCAACATTTGCAGCCCTTTAATACAATATATTCCATCATTCGGTTAGAGCTGTTTTATCAAGGTATCACCACTAGTAACAGTTAGATACGACTATTCTTTAATACCGATACAAATGTAAAAAAATTATTTTAATATCTATAAATAAAAAGGTAGATATCCAATTTAGTGCGCACGACGCGTTTCTGGAATACTCTTTATCAGGTACGGTCATAGTCAAAGCTTTGGAAAGCTTAATAATTTAATAGCAGGGGCGGATTCAAGGGGGGGCGCACCCGGCGCGTGCCCCCCCTCCCCCTAAAATTGGAAAAAATATGATTTTTTTGCGTAAAATCGTGATTTTTCAAGCGAAATACCCCAAAAATTTTCGCGCCTCCCTCCGCTCGGCGCGATTCTTTTTAAGTGCGCCCCCACTAACTTGAAATTCTGGATCCGCCCCTGAATAGTATATGGGAACAAGAACATCAAAGGGCCAAAGTAGGATAGTCAAATTGGGTAAGATCACATATGCCTGAAGGAGGATGTTTTTACCTTCTGAATGTAACTGTTAAATTGGTAATTATGTCTGCCAGAAAATTGATTATATCAGTTTTTTTATTTGTTATTTTTTTTTAGATTAGAATTTAAATACATGTATATCTGCATAAATCAAACCAAGTGAATAACTTCTGTTCACTTGACATGTCTGATAACATACAAACAGATCAGAGGAAAATTGAAGGAGGCATGACATACTGTCTGTAATGGACTGTAATGTTTTCAAACTTGAACAAACAGCACATTCAATCAATGCCCATCAAGTTTTATTATACGTATAACGAACGTAAAGTATCCAACTCCATATGCCTGTGAAGAGCAAGTTGACCAATCCATACCAGATAATAAATGATAATAGTTGATTTCTCATCGAAATTTGTTACCGAATACTATCTTTAATACAAAATCCCAACAAGAGTTATCTCCCTTTCTATGTGTCATCTTGCGGATTACACAATTTGGAATAAATACAAATTTTGTCGTAAATTGTGTTGTGACCACAAACCAGTTAAGTGTTTCTTACAAATTATCATCCTGTTTTTTCTTTTTTGGTTTCTATGACCACCCACTTTTAGCGACACCAACATTTTATTAGATGTTTCTCACGTATCTGGTGATGTTTATTCCGGAAACACGTGGGCAGGTTTTGTCTTGTATATTTGAAGCTGACAGTTGATTAGGTAGCACTTCGGTGTTTCAGTGATATCGATTGAACTCGAATTCTTTTTTCCCTCTGTAATGCAGATTTATTTTATTCTATATTAGTTAAATGTAACGATGATGCTAAGCCTTGTGGGCGTGATGAAGATTTGTAGGGATGTAGGACAGAACATAAATCATATATTACGTAGATGGTCAGATTAACTTCATTTTATCCCACGGTTAGAGTATTGATATATATTGAACATCCATTTAGCAGAAATTGTTTCATAATATCGACACATTTGGGAAACCTAGTTTCTATGCTGTAGGGTACAACACCCCCGAAAGGGTCACCAAAAGGTTGTGAGGAATTAATTAAATACACAGTTCGCGCTTAGAACGTGTAATAAATGAGTGTCTCTTGTGCAATGATCTGTGAACGTAAAGGAAACTGATATTGCTCGTCGTGAATTGTGCCGATATACTGCTCACTTGCATTGCCGGATTGTCCATTAGGCATTGTGCTTAGGGTCTACAGAAATGAGGAATTATCTGAAAAGAAGCATTTTGTCTAGTGCACTTCATTTTTAATTTATATGAAACAAAATATGGCAAACTATTGCCTAGGGCTTGCGTAGATCCTTATCTGGCCTTGCTCACTGTGCAGTAGACAACAATCAATCAATCATTATATATTGAGATTTAAAACGACAAGATGCAGGAGGAATTGCACCTCTGAAAAAGGGAGTAAACTTGATCAGCGACAGCAAAGGAAAAGCAGAATTCCTCTTAGACCAATTCAAGTCAGTCTTTACTAAAACAACAAATAATACCCTACCAAAGACAAGGATTCAAGCAAAAGCCGACATCACCCCAATTAAGATAGAGCAGAAAGGTCTAAAAAAAAACTATTGAGACAAGTCAATACTAATAAAGCTTCTGGACCAGATACTATACCAAATCGTATCCTCAAGGAATGTGCCGAACCTATAGCACCAATATTGCAAATAATACTGCAGCAGTCCTTCGATACGGTGATCTTCCAAAAGACTGGAGGGATGCAAATATGTTGAACATATTCAAAAAAGGGGACAAACACCTTCCAGAGAACTACAGACCGGTTTAATTAACATCTGTCACCAGTAAAATCTTAGAACATATCATATGTAGACATATGCTTAAACATTTGGAAAAGAACAAGATCTTGACAAACTTAAACCATGGATTTAGATCGGGCTACTCCTGTGAAACGCAACTTCTAACAACAATAAATGACTTCCTACAAGAACACGACAACGGACACCTAATATATGTTGCAATATTAGATTTCTCAAAAGCTTTCAACACAGTTCCACATAACTCCTCCATAAATTACACCAATATGGAATAAAAGGCAAAATCCACAAGAAGCTAACAAACTTCCTGACAGCCAGATCAATGCGAACAATAGTGGAAGGAGAAAAATCAAATGAAACCACTGTCGACTCCGGAGTACCCAAAGGCACTGTACTAGGACCAATAGTATTCCTCTGCCACATAAACGATCTACCGGATAGTGTTGCATCCTCTGTTAGACTATTTGCAGATGACTGTTTGCTATACAGAACAATCAAAACAGCGAAAGATCACCATAAACTGCAAGCAGACTTGGAACTACTTGAAATATGGGCAAAAGACTGGTGCATGAGATTTAACGCAAAAAAATGCTATATATTATCCATCAACAAAAAATCGAATAAATTCTACTCTCTTGATAATCACATCCTTCAAGAAGTTCAAAACAACCCATACCTAAGTCCACTGATATCAAACGATCTTAAATGGAGCATACACATAAACAACATCAGTAAGAAAGCAAATGCCACCTTTGGCTTTCTAAGAATGAATCTAAGAAATGTTCCAGAAACATGTAGAAAGACAGCCTATATATCCCTCGTAAGATCAACTATGTAGGATGGAGCAACCATCTGGAACCCATACCTAAAAGCGGATATAGATAAATTTGAAAGAATCCAAAACAGGAATACGTTTCATAAAAAAGGACTATAGGAGCCGGGGGCCAGGATCAATCACCACCATGAAACGACAATTAGAGCTCGAGACGCTAGAAGAAAGACGAGACAGTCTCCGCCTGATCCTGTTGTATAAGATGGTTGAGGGGTTGGTGCCAGCACTACCAACTGCTGACTTCGTCACAACAGCCAAATCTAAGAGGAACATTAAAGCCAAAGTGTATAAAGACTGTGAAACGACAAATATAATAGAAAGACGCTTAACAAACAGCTCAAAGGGCCTCAAGGTCCCAGACTGTAATACAGAACAATCTAAACATTCATTCTTCGTGGAAACAATTGTCCACTAGAACCAACTGCCAGACAAAGTCGTGTGTGCAGGTTCCGTAGAGGCATTCAAGACCGCCCTGCATGAATACAGCCCATAAAACCGGTGCTCTCTCTTACCGTGTATAAAAGCCTTTTTGTGGTTCTACACGTACCAGAAACAGAATATTTACGTTATTTCAAATATTCTTAAGTACAAATGTAGTTGATGTGCAAATTTTATTTTATAAATGATAATTTGTTATGTGATATCAACGGAATTTTAAAGTAAACGGATAAGAATTACCTGTGCAAATAAAAAATAATTATAGCTACACCTTTTAACCACATAGACATATTTTCCAAGTTTCAACTCTCTATTTGTTCGAATTGTGCACACATCCTTGCTGAATTTTCTTTATTTCTATATGAAGCGGAATTTATCTATGCCAATATATTAACTCAATCCTTAAAGATTAAAGACACAACGGATATATAGACCATTTACCACAAGAATCATATTGGGTCATTTCAGTTCTAAAATTTATGAACAATTTCCATGATTTTCTACACAGGGAACTACATCTGTCAACCAAGTCTCAGTGATGCTAACTATTTAGTAAACTAGTCAACTCTTCAATCGTTGTTTGCTGTCATGAATAATTGTTCGACCATGTAACTGGTTTTCACAGATACATTCTTCATGTTAACATTACCCATCTGTACTAAATACCCACCTATGAAACTAAACACCTAGACTCATTTTTGTTTTGATTTATTTTGAATTGATTTGTTTTGTTTTATTTTACGCTCATGTCGTTGGATTGTTTCTGTTTATTTTCCTATCTGTTATTATTTTCTTTGATGTTGTTTTGTCTTTGTGGATTGTGATGTACTATTCCCTCTAATCAATATTTCGCCTTCATCTCGTTTTGGTCGTGATCGCATGGTAGTTGGATTTACAGCTACCTTTGCAATCAGTACCTATTAACACTAACGTTGCGAGTTCGAATCCCGCTCAAGCGATACAACATTATGTGATAAAGTTTGTCAGTGACTTGCGGCAGGTCAGTGTTTTTCTCCGGGTGCTCCGGTTTCCTCCAACAATAAAACTGACCGCCACGATATAACTGAAATATTATTGAAAGTGACGTTAAACATCATAAACCATCATCTCGTGAGACACACATGATATATTATATTATCGAATATGAAATTACTGAGAAGCAGGTTATATTGTTGTTATTAAATGTACAAGTCAGTTAGAGTTAAGTCCCTTTATTATTATTAGAGTTCTCTTCCTTTATATGCCAATTATTTCATAATATAAGTTCGATTAGTTCATGTGTACTCGAAACATTATGGATAATTCAATTTTACAAAAATGAATGTAGAAAGTAACATCAATGGTCTACAATATAATTACATATGACAAGGTTTGTCGATGCTTTAGTAGTATTTAATCAATAGCGCAAACAAGAAGTCGTGTGGGTTGAAAGGTGGTACGTGTGTGACATTATAGACGGCTAATGTAGTTCTCACAAGTAATAGGGGCACGTGAATAGGGGAAATATGGATATGGACTGGAAATTCTGATTTGAAATTGGTCAACGATAACCACTTATAACAAACAATCTTTGCTCATTAGGCACAGATTATTTAACTTTGGTGGGGGGGGGGGGGCGTTTTTCAACCGAATCAGACAAAAAGATATACGAAATACAGTTCAGTTAATTATTTTTTATTTACATGCAAATTCGAAGACACCAATGGGGTAATCGGAATCCGTAAATCGAAGGACAAACAATACAATGGGTAAGTTTTCTTACGATTTCTAACGAAGAATTCTTGTGGAAAACTGCAAAATCAGATTATTTCACGTCAGTCATAATTTCATTTATGGAAAAGATGAAATTATATCATTCCAGTATCCCACAGGAGGTGAATTTGAATCTTTGTAGAAATAAAACGTGCAACATTGGTCACAAATGTATTATGTCGAAAATATAGTAAGAATGATGTGTGTTTGACAATAATAGTTATAAAACAACAAGAAAAGTGTTAAATACAAATCGGGAAAACTGCTAATAAAGTAAAGGCTGAAGGCTAACAGTTGTTATTGGTCACACGTTTAAGGACTGTTAATGTTATCATATAAAGTAAAGGCTGAAGGCTAACAGTTGTTATTGGTCACACGTTTAAGGACTGTTAATGTTATCAGATTAACATGCGATTGTATTTGCAATAACTGCAGCAAAACTTGTTTATTTCAATTAGCAGGTCAAATATGTTGTTTTGTTTGTTTGGTTTGATGGAGTTTTACACCACTTTCAACAATGTTTCAGTTATATCGTAGTGGTCAGTTTCATTGGTGGAGGAAACCGGAGAAAACCACCGACCTGTCAAAAGTCACTGACAAACTTTATCACATAAGGTTGTACACATCGCCCTGATCGCGATTCGAACTCACAACTTCAGTGATGATAGGCACTGATTGCATGGGTGGTTGTAAATCCAACTACCATGCGATCACGGCCACGACGGCCCCTCAGGTCAAATATGAAACAGATATCACTCATCATTGCTATCTATAATTTCCGATTCATTAAACATAATTTTGGTCCAACTTATAGTTAATAATAGATGTAATTTCTGTACAGAGAGATAAGTAGAATAATGTCCTTATTTCTATGCATCCTCTTCCGACTTGGCTAGATGAAATTATGGCCACACGGTGCTATAATTCATTGAATATGTCCAGAGGAAGTCGATTACTAAGTACCTGGACAATAGTTGACATAGGCGTCAATTGGAACTTTTAAAATATTGAATTATACGGATATTTAGCTGCTCGACTACCGGAGAGTTCTCTAGAATTGTTGTTTTCTATGATCTGAGGAATCTAAGTGGAATTATTATTAGTACCTTTTTTTTTTGCTTAAGTAGTGGTAGAAACAGACGATAGCCAAGCATTCCGAACCTCTTCATTGGTAATCGACGGAGAAGACTAGACTAAGTTAAATCTATTAAAATTGGGTTAAATCGCCATGGAAGATGACTTGCCATATTCACAGGGTTATATCTTTGTAGGATAATTTTTTCTCTTTCTCAATTTTCGACTTCCTCAATTAATCTTTTTTTTTAAACAGATAATAATTTTATTGCACAAAATTTGGCTGTAAACTATTTACTAGGTATACAGCTGTCCAACGTATTTAAAAGATAATTTTATAAAAGTTAGTGAAAATCATGAATATAACACTAGATCAAGCCAATTCAACTTCGTTGTTCCAAAAATCAAAGGTGTGGACTCTTCAACTTTTTTCTT
>MJUT01054632.1:0-13207 GCA_002080005.1 Gigantidas platifrons
CCAACGCCTATGTAACATGAATGGGTAAACATTATTAATTGGTTCAAAGTCATCATTTGAAACTGCAAGGTTTTGTAAGATTTGACTTTAAACGTTAAAGAGTTTCCATATAGGCGTTCTGTAACATGAAGCCCACCTAGAGTCTTATGTGCAGCTTTGTGGGTTAAGCCCTGTTAACCACATTAGCCATTAAATAATTTTACTCCGTTAAAGGAAATGAGAACAAATGTATACTCACCATAAGTTATCTGTTCTGCCCCCTAATGTCGATATGGCAACCCGGAAGCTTCATCGTAGACTCATTTCTGTTTACAATATTTATGAATGGCCGTTAAGCTAATATAGAGGTAGGCGGAGTTTATTTTAACAGACAACAGGTAAACTAAAATAGATAATATCTGTGTTTACTATAATACTGTAACAACAACACTTGTGTACAACTGTGATATTTTATTACTCAAAGGGAAGTACAAGTGAAGGGGATGGTAACGAACAATATGTTGCGATATGCAAACTAAGTCCAAATATGGAATTTATAAAGAATGATATTACATCTCCCTTTCTTTCACAAAGAAATTAACTATTTCAAAATTTATCCAGTCTCTGAGATCCAGTCGAATTAAAATGGAAATTAATGTCTTTAGATTTGTAAATTTCGCAATTGAATTTCACAGTTTGAATTAATCTCACAAACTTTAAAGTTCTACTATAAGCATAAAAATAAATGAAAAAAAAGCTCCTACGCTTATAAGAAAATTAAAATCAAAATGATTGGACGAATTCACACTTTACAAGTCAAGTCTTTCAGGTTTCTTTATGCGTCTTCCAGACCTGGTTGTCATGTCCGAATGGTTGTTCCTGTTGGCTACGCTAACTACATATCTACTTGTGTTAGTGTCACTTGCTGTATTATTCGGTTTGTTTTCGTTCGGTTGAATGTCATTTTGATCGTCATTTGCGAAATTGTCACTTGAGATATCTCGGTCGTACTCCTTCGATGCTGTTCTAGTAGAAGTGCGTAAGTGTTTGCGATTTCTGCGGTACAGTCTATGATTTACCGGATCATCACTTTGAACGACATAAGATCTTGGTTTGTTATAATGCTTCGTTACAGTTCCAGGTATCCACTTCTTCGTACCGGGTAGAGGTGTCATTCGGACAGCACTTTCGGTGTTCAACGGTGGAAGTTCTTTTACCCCTCTACGCTTATCATAATAAAACTTCTGCTTTTCTTTCTCGCGATCAAAGTGTCTCTTCACAGCAAGAGGGTTATGCGAATTCGGTTTCAAAACATATTTCGATGCTGGTAGAGTGTTTCTCGGTCGTCTACCCATTAGAAGTTGTGAAGGCGATAAGTCAATACCTTCTAATGGTGTAGTCCTGTAATCTAACAAGCTCAAATGCTTGTCATCAGATTTCCTCCAGAGATTTTTGACGGTCTGAATTGACCTCTCGGCTTCTCCGTTGGCACTTTGGAAATGAGGACTAGACGTTTCGTGATCAATTCCTAGTTCATGACAGAACTTTCTGAATTCGGACGAACTGAACTGAGGTCCATTGTCTGATCTAAGTCTAGTAGGAATTCCATGCGTTGCAAAGATAGACTTAAGATCATTAACGATAGATGTCGTATTTGATGATTCCAACGGTAAAACATCAATGAACTTGGAATAATAATCCACGGTAAGTATGTAAGTCTTACTCTGAAAGTCAAACAAATCACATCCAACTAAGCTGAACGGAAGATCTGGAGTTGATGTCGGTTTTAGCGGCTCGGCTGATTGCTGATTCTGATACGAAGCACAAAGAGCACAGTCTTGTACACATTTCTCTATATTAGAGTTCATGCATGGCCAGAACATTACTTCACGTGCACGTTTCTTGCACTTTGTCATGCCAAGATGAGATTTGTGTATGAGTTTCAACATACCTTCGCGCAAACTGGGCGGAATAACGATTCGAAGTCCTTTGTAGATGATTCCATCTAGAACAGATAATTGAGCTCTCGAATCCCAGTATTCTCTTACTTTGAACGGACTTTCTGATTTGATGTCGGGCCATCCATTTATGATAGTTTCTTGAAGCACATGTAGTTCAGTTTTCTTCGTTTCCTTGATTTCGGAGTATTTATCCGTACTGATCGATATCATACAAATCATGTCCTGAACTATGTTTCCTTCCTCTTTCTCGTGAGTGAAGGGCAAGAACGCTCTCGACAAAGCGTCCGATATCTACATATCTTTCCCTTTCCTATAGCACACTTGAATATCGTACCATTGTAACTTTAGCATCATTTTCTGAATTCTCAGCGGTGCGGCTAACAACGGTTTCTTGAATATTTGCTCTAACGGCTTATGATCATTGTACACAAAAGTTTTCTTGCCGAGTATATAACAGTCAAATTTCATCGTACTGAACACAATAGAAAGCATCTCCTTCTCTATTTGTGCGTATCTTTTTTCAGACTCAGATAATGAGCGAGAAGCATAAGCGATAACACGGCCTTCCTGCATCAAAACAGCACCTAAACCGTCCTGACTAGCATCGCACTCGATTTCTACTGGTTTCGATACATCGAAGAACGCAAGAATTGACGATGTGCTACAGAGTCGTTTCAGTTCCTGAAAACTCTTTTCCTGTTCGCTTTCCCAAGTGAATAACACATCGGATTTCAAGAGTGATCGAAGTGGAGCGTCCACTTGACTCAGATTTGGCAAAAATTTAGCTAAGTACTGAACTAGTCCTAGAAACCTTCGGACTCCTTCTTTGTTCTGAGGAGCAGGCATATCGATTATTGCTCGAACTTTAGCAGGATCTGGACGTAAGCCTTTGTCGGTTATTACGTGTCCAATGTACGCAACTTCGGACTTCCTTACGAAGCACTTGTCAAAGTTCAGACGCAGGTTGTGACTAGTTGCTCGCTCAACAACTTGTTTCAGAATATTGTCATGCTCTTCTATATCACAGCCTGCGATAAGAATATCGTCAATGATGGCGGTGGCACGCGCAATGCCTTCTAACATCTGATCCATTATGCGCTGATAGATTTCCGGTGCACATTTTATTCCAAACGGTAATCTTAACCATCTATACCGGCCAATAGGTGTGTTAAATGTAGTCAGATAAGACGATGGCTCTTCTAGTTTGATTTGTAAAAATCCAGATTTTGCGTCTAAGATTGAAAATACCTTCGCATTCGGTATCATCGGAATAACATCCTCGATAGTTTTTAACGGGTAGTTTTCACACTGAATCACTTCGTTGAGATCCTTGGGATCTATACAGATTCTCACTTTGCCGTTACGGACGGCCACAACCATAGAGCTGACCCACTCTGTCGATTCCTCGACTTTAGTTATGTAACCGTATTCTTCCATGCTTCTGAGTTCGGCGACCGCTCTATCTTTGATCGCTGCTGGGAGTCGTGTCGGTGGATGTACTACACCTTTCGCATTTTCGGCTATTTTGATTCGATATTTACCCGGAAGTGTGCCTGAGGTCTTAACCAATTCTGGAAAGTCATGTGACAAGTCATTCGGTGCGTCAATTTCATCGATAGTATCAATTCTTTTTACCAGCTTGAGATTTTCGGCAAAGTCACCACTGATGATATTGTCCTGTTCGATATCCACTATTTCGAATGTTTCATCCATTTCACGATCTTTGTATTTAACCGGAAGTTTGATTTTACCTATCTGCTGAATTGTGTGTCCGGTGTACGACTTCAAAAGCTTTCGCGAACCATTGATTTCATATTTACTGCTCAATCTTAATGAGTTAAACGAGTGTTTCGACAAAATACTACACCTCGCGCCAGTGTCAATTCTGAACGGCAGTGTTTTCCTATCTACTTGTAAATCCACTATCCACTTATCTTCTGACATTCGTGAACTTTCGGTTTTCACTGTTGAAATATACAAAATTTCATCTTCACTATGGCTGCTATACTGATCAGTTTCTTGTATCAAACTGATTCTTCGAATTCTTTTCCTACAAACTTTCAACCAATGGTCGGGCTTTTTACAATATTTACATTTTGTTCCTTTCGCTGGACACTTGTCCTTGCTGTGTATTGTCCCACAATTTCCACACTTACTTTGATAACTACTTTTGTCATGTTTGTTTCGATCTGGTCTTGTGCTTTGCTGATATGGTCGTCGGTTGTTAGTACCACGGTTCGACTCTCTTCGATCTTTCCTTTTGTGTTCGCTGATCTTTAAAATTTCCTCACCTCGAATCATCTTGAGTTGTTTTTGCGAAAGTTCGAATTGTTGTCCAATCTCGATAGCTTTTGCGATATTCAAATCTGACCCCATGCGTTCTTGTACTTTTGCATGTCTAACGCCACTGATGATTAGGTCAGTCAATATGTCTTCAGTGTTCGTATAATCACAATCCATCAATAAAAGTCTCAAGTATTTTACAAAATTGTCAAAGCTCTCACCTTCGCCTTGTTTACGTTGGACTGCTTTAAATCTTGCTACCCTTTTATTTGTCCTGGGTCGGATATATGTTTCAAGTTTGTCAAGAATTGTGTTTGGGTCATCTTGTTCATTTCTTCCCACTTAAATGTTTTGTACACTTCACGCCCCTGTTGATCAATCCAAAGACCTAACCAGCCTGCACGGTCTTTAGTCTCTGCTTTTACTAGGGGACCCTTGAATGTAAATTCTACGTGTTGTTTGAACCTTTGAAATTCTTGATAGACGTCTGGTGCACCCCAATTAAATGACGGATGTTCGAACTGAAACCCGGTTGCCATACTGATCCTATTTCACCTGTTGTTTGGTTTGATTGTCTATGAATCTGTCGGACGTTGCTGCTGACAGGATGAAACGGAATTGTCATATATTTCTGGCGTGTTTACGTTAACTCAGCTGACACCATGTAACAACAACACTTGTGTACAACTGTGATATTTTATTACTCAAAGGGAAGTACAAGTGAAGGGGATGGTAACGAACAATATGTTGCGATATGCAAACTAAGTCCAAATATGGAATTTATAAAGAATGATATTACAAATACAATGTGGTTGATTTTATGTTTACCATTTTTCATAGCACAATATATATTAATAAATGAAACTCAACAAAATTGTCAATTGAAACTGCAAAATTTTGCAGGATTTGACTCGGTTAAAGAGTCTCCTTATGGGCTTTCTGTAACCTGACGACCGACCGGGGGGGGAGGGGGGGGGACTTCCCATTTGTTCCGTTTTGATGCGTTTCCTTTGTAAGACAAGCCATAAAGACAGTTGCGCGTGACTTTGTCTTACATGGCATTGTCAGCCAATCAAATCGGCCGAGTATTATCAATAGTCCGCTTCTACGACTACTGTAGTAATATAAATTGTCGTCTTAGTACATCTAAAAAAGCTTCAAATATCAATTTTACCTGAATTTTAACTGATTTCCCCTAATATATTTAATGCGGTTTTAAATAAGTGTGTATTTACTGCATTGCACGTGGCGTTGTCATATTTTGTGTAGTAAACATGACATTGACATGCGGATGAATGAATGAAATGGACATGCTTTGTTTTTAAGTTGAAACGGAAGAAACAGATACTTGCACTCGTCCTTATTGAAGATCTGGGATTTCTTCCTCTCGTGAGAGAAATTCAGCCTCTTTCCACTCGTTCCGCTACGGTCCACTTGTAAAAAGACGAATTTCTTGCACTCGTGGAAGAAATCTCAGATCTTCAATATGGACTCATGTAAGAACCTATTAGTCTCCCACCGAGAGACTTTCTGTGTAGATCTGAGGATTGGGTACTGAGAACCCTCACCACATTAGCCAATACAGGATTTTACTCCTTAAAAGAAAATGAGAGCAAATTTATACTCACTATTGGCTATCTTATTTACTCCAAAATTCAATATGGCAACCAGGAAGCATCACGACGGCTTCACGTCTGTTACAAATATTAATCAATGATCGTTAAGCAAATATAGAGGTAGACGGAGTTTATTTTAACAGACATCAGGTAAAATAAAATAGATAATATCAGTGTTTACTATAATACAATGTGGTTTATTTTATGTTGATCATTTAATTAAAAAACATCATATATATTAGAGTGTACGTGTTAAAGAGGTTAATGCTAGCAGAGAGCATCGGAATAAAACATGTCATCATTAATTGTATTCTTATAATAAAAATTGAGTAGAATTGTCCTATTATGTCTACTACATACAGTTTCAATAACATTAAATTATATGTAATCTACTAGTTTTTTTTATTATAAATATACAATATTTTGGTTTAGTTTTCATTAATATTTATTTGTTACATCACAATAATTGTCTCTGAAAAGGAAAAAAAATCAAGTTTCACTATCGCAAAGTAAAATGTACCAAATTTACAGCTGTAAGTATATTTCATAACAAGACAAACAACTGAATGCACAAAATATTAGGATTGTATGTAAATAAAAGAGTAATTAAATGTCTGTATGCATTTCTGTTTGATGATTAACAGCATAAACCATACCATCCAGTGAGAACCATTATAAATGGTAGGAACCATCCGACCGAGAAAGTCGCAGAAATAGTTGAAAATGAACTTGATGAACATGTACGTGGCTTAAATAGTTTTATTAAAGACACAACGGATTTTATAGTTAAACTCAAAACCATACAGCAACCAATACCACAAAATACGATCATGTTTTGTCTAGACGTCAAAAGTTTATACCCTAGTGTCCCCAGAAAAGAAGCAAGAGAAACGTGTAAAGATGCTTTAAATAAAAGATCGAATAATTCAATACCAACAAATGACGTACTCAAAATGTTAGACATTGTTTTAGTAAACAAAAATTTTGTTTTAATGGAAAACATTATTTACAAACGGAAGGGACAGCAATCGGATCGCACCTTGGAATGAATTATGCAAGCACATACCTCGGGCAGTGGGAACAAAATTTATTTAAAAAAGCGAACTAAAACCGCTGGCGCATTGGCGTTGATGACGTATGGGGATTATGGGAACACGGAGAAACCGAACTTAAAAGATTTCACGAATTATCAAACAAATTACGTCCAAGAATCAAAGCTGAACTACGTTACTCTGCCGACAAAATTGAGTTTTTAGATGAGAATGTTATAATTGACCATGGAAACATAAAAACGGATTTATACACCAAAAATACAGACAAGCATCAATATTTGTAAGCTACATCTAGCCACCCGAACGCAGTTAAACGGGCGATACCCTACCGCATTGGGGTTCGAGTAAAACGAATATACTCAGAAGAGGACGACTACATGGAAAGAAGAGAAGAAATTAAAATTAACTTACAAAAGTGAGGTTATAAAAATACATCCATTGAAGAACAACTTAAAAAAGTGGACATTCCTGACAGAAAAGAATGTCGCGAATTAGGAATTATTCCAAAAGGATTTATGTTGAAATGGACTCTCAATCTTTGAAGTGTAAGTTTAAAAAAAAATGATAATATTAACGGAATTTTGGAGAAATCTTCACTTCAGCTTATGAATGAAAGTATAGAGGTATGTAAAACACAGCTTCAAGACATAACTAATTCAATAAATACAATCGGAAGTAAAATCGGACAAATTAATGGAGATGGGTATTTACAAAAGGTATATAATGAACATACAAAGGAACTACACAAGTTAATAGATAAATTACAAAGAACAAAGACAAAGAAAATAGAATCCCTTAAAAAATGTCGGGACGGGACTGACTGTGCGATCGTCATGACACACAATCGACAACCGCCAGAGAGGACAACGGACACGGAAATACATATAGTAAAAGATGGAAATTGTTTTTTTTTAGATGTGTGTCTGAATATTTACATAGCACACAGGAGCGCCACAAGGAGGTACGGCAAATGATCGTAAACAATATCATTACAAAGAAAATTTACTATTCAAACTTCATAGATTTAAACTTTGAAATACATATAGAAAATGTTTCCAAATCAAACGGACATTCGTCTACATGGGCTACTGAAGCAGAAATTATCGCTGCCAGTGAAACTTACAAATTTGAAATCTTTATAAAAACTATTGTCGACAACTCCGAGGAATGGCACAGATATTCGAGAAACGAAAAGTGTAATCACGATGCATTGTACTTATGTATTTTACACAAGAATAACCATTTTTCAATACTAAATAACGTCTATATAAATAAAAACTATAACACAAATTTCCCAGACGTTTCGTCCATTACGACCTTCTTCATTGGAAATATTTTTAACACTAAGGGTAACAATGGTTGCCAGAAACAAAATTTGTGTTGTATTATTTTATTGGTTTATTCACAGTTGCTTGAATTTCAATGATTAAATTTAAAAAAAAGAGTAACAAAAATATTGTATATATAGTATATGGCCCCTATATACTATATATACAATATCTTTTTTACTCTTTTTTTTTATTTAATCATTGAAATTCAAGCGACTGTGGTTGGTCTCACAAAACACAGGACGAAGATAAAAAAAACAAAGATATAAAAACAAAACCCCCCCTAAAAAAAAACAAAAACAAAACAAAAAAAGAACAAAAACAAAACAAAACAAAACAAAACAAAACAAAATAAAAACAAAACAAACAAAACAACGAAATCCCCCGAAAAACTAAAAAGACGAACAACACAATCATCACGTAATAACCGGGGTGAACCCAGGAGCTGACGAAGGTTAAGCAGTTTTGTCAGTGACTGGACATACCAATCAAAACTACACAACACTAGCAGTAGAATGCTTTTACGTGTTGTCTTTGTCAAATACTATTTTAAATATTCAAACACTATTTTATACTTCATTAAAATTCAAATATTCATTTTGGAAATAAAAAGCTGAAATAAAGTCGAGACTATACATAATATAACTTTATAGAGTTTGTTAGTAACTTGCTGGAGATCGTTGGCTACTCTAAATACTCCGGTTGCCCCATGCAATACAAATGACTGTCACGATATCAATTAATTAATTTGCAAGTGGCGTTAAACATTCATTAAATGACATTGAATGCTTTTCAAGATGTAGTTTTAAATTGTTTGTGGTAGAATACAGATTTTTTTTCTATTAAAAAGAGCACATATTTCCAAGCAAAATCTGGGTAGTGGACTCAAACTCAAAGCTGCATAGTGCGTCTCTGGGTAGCGGAAGGGGGGAGCCCTCTCGATGTGGAGTTGTTTAGTAATGATTGAATAATGAATGTGATATATTATTTTTTTAAGGTATATTTACTTTCCCACGTCAAGTGATTTAATAAGAATTGGGATGGATGGATCAGGAAGGACCAAGATTGCTACTATTTGGAGAGCATGGGAGATTTACCTTACAATCGGTGAGTCATTGTCAAGTTTATTCTATTGTAAGTTACTGTACTAGATACGCGTGCACATGAATTCACCCCCGGTTTGTAGTGAGCGCTTTGTTGCTCGAGCTTGACTTTTCTGTGTAGTGCTTTGTAAATAATTTTTGGGGCCTTTTTGTCCTTTTACTTTTGGTCATGGTATTTCTCTCCCTTTTTGATTGATGGCTTCTCTTTACAGTTTTAGTGTCAAACTCTTGACAGATTCTAGCTATCCTGTTACGCCCTTTCGTTTTCTTGTTTTTTTTTAATCATTTGGCTTCCGGATTTTTTTACTTTTATTATACCTAATGAAGATTTCGTACCCACACCATTACATTGCATTAAATCTATGTATTTATTGAAGATAAACCCTCATTAAAAAGGGAAAGCTAAAAAAAATAACAGGGACCGGAAAAAAGAATATTCCAGTAAGATAAATATAGCGCCTTTATTTAAGTAAATTAATCTTTTTTCCCTTCTTTTTCAGATTTTAATGAGGATTTACTCTATTATTATAACCCATCTAGTGGTACATTGAATACCATGACATCTGATGGGACAGAAGTCAAAGTAGTAATATCTCTACCATACAGAATAAAATATCTAAATATCTACCAGGTATATATTTTAACATTATATTTAAGAAATAAATCATGGAAGCCAGAATGTGTTTTGAGTTTTAGCATGGGCTGGCGGCTACAATTTACCAATATCCGCCAACCCATGTAAAAACTCAAAACACATTCTGGCTTCCATGAATTATTTCGACTCTGATGTGTCTAAGGGTACAAATGCGGTAGTATAAACTTTGATTAGAAGACGGTAATTTATATTTACGTTTGCGGACAATGTCGCACACAATTTATGCTGCCAAATTCGAGCAGACGATAATTCATCAACATGTATATTTACGACGGGAAAGTCAGTCACATGCACCGGTGCATGTGCTAATGAGATTATACCCAATCGATAAATCGCTCGTTTGTTTACAAAGTGAAAGAAGGACGTCATGTAAGAATATGCAATATACATATTAATGAGTCTATGTTTTGCTCTGCATCCAATCAGAAACTGTTCTTGGGAAATTGACAGACGATGTTGACACAAGTGACTTATATATCGAACTTTTCCCAACCTACAGATGCCATCTGGCGCAATTTAATACATTTTTTGCTAGAAAGCAAGGAAGATCAGAATGCAGGTAGAGGTGTACTCGATACAACATTATGTGATAAAGTTTGACAGTGACTTGCGGCAGGTCAGTGGTTTTCTCCGCCAATAAAATTGACCGCCATGATATTACTGAAATATAGTTGAAAGTGGCGTTAAATACAAAAAACCAATCCCAGAATGAACGTGTTGTTAATCTATAATATCACACACATTCATAAATAGTACACTTACCTTTGATGACCCCTGACAGTTAGACGTAAAATTTGGTTCTCAGATATACTGACAAATCTACAGAATTAAATAGGAACTCACCAAATGTTTATGAATTGTTGGACAAGCCCTCTTAATCAATGTACATGAGGTGGGTATCCAATACAATTGGATTAGATACAAGCTTCAACAGAAAATGTTTTCGCACTGATGAACTATCACATCAACACAAAAACAGTAGTGCAAACACAAAATAAAATAAAATAAATATGATTAAATAACACGGAACAGCCATTAAAAAATGGAAGTGGTGGTCACGTGGTTCGACAGAGTTATCATAGACTGCTCCATTCTTGGCGCACATCGTGTATTATGAAGGCATTGATTTACATTGAAGTCGCTATGAATTTTATGCAGCTTGATATAAATTTTCTGAACAAAAATAACGAAACAAATGTTTGTACCGTTCTAATGGACTGATATGTTACCCTTATTTTATAGATAAATATATTCTTAATCTATTTTTATTGATATTAATATAAATAGGGGAAACAGGTCACATGTAAAAGAATAGAATTATAAATTTGCTATTAACTACACACGACGCATTTATGGAATAACCTTCAACAGGTAGCTCAATGTCAAACGAATATAAAGACACGTAGGAGAAGGTAGACCAATAAGCATAAGAAGCCATTGATATCAGAATGTATATTTTTATTTTCAGGATGATATTTATTTTGTTGGTCGTTGGAAACAGACACGAAGTATGTACAACATTAAACGTTTCAACCTGATCGATAAAACAATATATGAAATGGACAATGACACCCGTATAACAGATTTCATTATATATGATCAAGCCGTTCAAAAACAAGGTAGTAATAATAAACAATACGTTTATATAGTGAATAGGACAGACATGGCATCAATACTGACAAACGTACAACAGACACGGCATCAATAATGACACACTTACAACAGACACTGCATCAATACTGACAAACGTACAACAGACACGGCATCAATAATGACACACGTACAACAGACACGGCATCAATACTGACAAACGTACAACAGACACGGCTTCAATACTGACAAACGTACAACAGACACGGCATCAATATAATGATATGTGTACAACAGACACGGCATCAATAATGACACACTTACAACAGACGCGGCATCAATACTGACAAACGTACAACAGACACGGCATCAATACTGACACACGTACAACAGACGCGGCATCATTAATGACAAACGTACAACAGACACGGCATCAATACTGACACACGTACAACAGACACGGCATCAATACTGACACACGTACAACAGACGCGCATCAATATAATGATACACGTACAATAGACACGGCATCAATACTGACAAACGTACAACAGACACGGCATCAATACTGATACACGTACAACAGACACGTCATCAATAATGATACACGTACAACAGAAACGGCATCAATACTGACACACGTACAACAGACACGGCATCAATAATGACACAGACAACATACACGGCATCAATAATGACACAAGTACAACCGACACGGCATCAATAATGACAGAGGTACAACAGACACGGCATCAATACTGACAAATGTACAATAGATACGGCATCAATAATGACACACGTACAACAGACACGGCATCAATAATGATAAACGTACAACAGACACGGCATCAATACTGATAAACGTACAACAGACACGCATCAATACTGATAAACGTACAACAGACACGGCATCAATACTGACAAACGTACAATAGACACGGGATCAATATAATGATATGTGTACAACAGACACGGCATCAATAATGACACACTTACAAAAGACACGGCATCAATACTGACAAACGTACAACAGACACGGCATCAGTACTGACAAACGTACAACAGACATGGCATCAATACTGACAAACGTACAACAGACACGGCATCAATACTGACAAACTTACAATAGACACGGGATCAATATAATGATATGTGTACAACAGACACGGCATCAATAATGACACACTTACAACAGACACGGTATCAATACTGACAAACGTACAACAGACACGGCATCAATACTGACAAACGTACAACAGACATGGCATCAATAATGACATACGTACAACAGACACGGCATCAATACTGACAAACGTACAACAGACACGGCATCAATACTGACACACGTACAACAGACACGGCATCAATACTGATACACGTACAACAGACGCGGCATCAATACTGAAACACGTACAACAGACACGGCATCAATACTGACACACGTACAACAGACGCGGCATCAATATAATGATACACGTACAACAGACACGGCATCAATACTGACAAACGTACAATAGACACGGCATCAATAATGATACACGTACAACAGACACGGCACCAACAATGATACACGTACAACAGACACTGCATCAATAATGACACATGTACAACAGACACGGCATCAATAATGACAAACGTAC
>MJUT01054632.1:73647-89819 GCA_002080005.1 Gigantidas platifrons
TTGTGAAGTTGTTCGTTTTGTTGAAGTTTGTGAAGTTGTTCATTTTGTTGAAGTTTGTGAAGTTGTTCGTTTTGTTGAAGTTTGTGAAGTTATTCATTTTGTTGAAGTTTGTGAAGTTGTTCGTTTTGTTGAAGTTGATGAAGTTGTTCGCTTTGTTGAAGTTTATTAAGTTATTCATTTTGTTGAAGTTTGTGAAGTTGTTCGTTTTGTTGAAGTTTGTGAAGTTATTCATTTTGTTGAAGTTTGTGAAGTTGTTCGTTTTGTTGAAGAATGTGAAGTTGTTCATTTTGTTGAAGTTTGTGAAGTTGTTCGTTTTGTTGAAGTTTGTGAAGTTATTCGTTTTATTGAAGATTGTGAAGTTGTTCGTTTTGTTGAAGTTTGTGAAGTTATTCGTTTTGTTGAAGTTGATGAAGTTGTTCGTTTTGTTGAAGTTTGTGAAGTTGTTCGTTTTGTTGGAGTTTGTGAAGTTATTCGTTTTGTTGAAGATTGTGAAGTTGTTCGTTTTGTTGAAGTTTGTGAAGTTGTTCATTTTGTTGAAGTTTGTGAAGTTGTTCGCTTTGTTGAAGTTTGTGAAGTTGTTCGTTTTGTTGAAGTTTGTGAAGTTGTTAGTTTTGTTGAAGTTTGTGAAGTTGTTCATTTTGTTGAAGCTTGTGAAGTTATTCATTTTGTTGAAGTTGGTGAAATTGTTTTAATATTACTGTTAAAACTTTTGTTTTACATAATTTCACACAGATATAGTGAACCAGAACAGAATTATGCTTCAAAATAAATAAATCTAACTTTTGATGACCATTAACCAATTTATTTTCAGTGGTGGAAAAAACGATGGAGGGCTCTTATTTGTAATGAATACCAGCATTGAATGAACATTTAGGATTATAAATTTAACAATAACATTTGCGAATGAAAAATCAGACTCATTGTATGGTTGTAGACTATATTGGCAAGATGATCATAATGAAGTTTAACCCTAGTTGATCTTTCTTCTGTGTTCAATATAATAAAAACAAGTCAAGCGTTACTGTTACGATACATTATCTAACATGTCAGATAATGATTAACTATAGGGACAAATATCTAAATACGTTTATATGTTACTTTTACGATCCTTTATCTACATATCTGACAAGACAGGTAAAAATAAAACATTAAAATACAAATCGATGGGATAGAGTATGAACAATGTACTTTTATCTTAGTTAGAATCGTAATATTGCGAGATTTGTGTTCGTGAAATCTGATGGAATGTGAATATAATAATAATTTATCATATTATTAGGGTTTTCAGAATGTATTTCTTTATTTATACAATTAATGAAAAAAAAAAAAAACATATAACATTTATAAACTTATAGATCACACATAAGGTACATATTGATCTAATAAGGACGTAACCATGTCAACTTTATTATATTCTTTTGCCCTGCTGATGACGCCACATTGAATGTTGCAGACTTTTTACTGGTTGGACATATCTACGCTAATAAGTTTAGCATTCATAAACGTTGATAAAACAGAGGCGTAGGTACCGGAGCTCAAAGGAGCAATTGCCCCTTCCCCCCTTTTTAGAAAAAAAATAAGAAAAGCTGAATTGTTAGCAAAGAAGAAAAAAAATGTATAGTTAATCAAGGATATAAGGGTATGCTCTTTTTTAAACGATGCGTTTTTGTTTTTGCTTGACAGATTTAAAAACGTACCACTCCTAAATCTCCCCCACCCACTGCCTGCCCTTCCAGAGCACTGTTCACCCCCAGTTTTTAGTGGGGGTCATGTTGCTCAATCAAGTTTTCTGTGTAGTGTTTTTAGATCATCGTTTGTCCTTTTCTCTTTTCTACCTTGTCATTGTATTGTCTGTCTGTCTTTGATTCCCGGCTTATGATTACACTGTGGTATCTTATGATTACACTGTGGTATCTTATGATTACACTGTGGTATATTATGATTACACAGTGGTATCTTATGATTACACGTTGGTATCTTATGATTACACTTTGGTCTCTTATGATTACACTTTGGTATCTTATAATCACACTTTGGTATCTTATGATTACACTTTGGTATCTTATGATTACACTGTGGTATCTTATGATTACACTTTGGTATCTTATAATTACACTTTGGTATCTTATGATTACACTTTGGTATCTTATGATTACACTTTGGTATCTTATGATTACACTTTGATATCTTATGATTACACTGTGGTATCTTATCATTACACTGTGGTATCTTATGATTACACAGTGGTATCTTATGATTACACTTTGGTATCTTATAATTACACTTTGGTATCTTATGATTACACTTTGGTATCTTATGATTACACTTTGGTATCTTATGATTACACTTTGGTATCTTATGATTACACTTTGGTATCTTCTAACATTACTTTTGCATTATTCACTTCATAATCATTAATCGTGAGTTGTATATATACAGTTTGTATTACATTGAAGACATTCTAGATAAATAATCTGCATTATAACTTTCACATAGGAGTTAGAAAAATGTAATGGTGTGGGGGGGGGGAGGGGGCATAAAACCGAAAAATAGAAAATCATAAGGTACTCGGCCAGAGATAAGACAAAAATACTACCCTCTGGATATCATGTTTATTTATTCAATATTCGTAGTGGCCATACGGCTGTTCCTACTGAGGCTCTACTGTGAGGCAGAGGTGTCTTGACAAAAGGTCATCAAGCAGTATATCAAGACACACATTTCTATAACTCACAAAAAAATAACATTAAAACCCTTATCGAGAATGCTTCCCTCTATACGCCACTTGGAGACCATCTCTGGAACCCTGAGAACAGTCACCACATTAGCCAATACAGGACTTTTACTCCGCTTTAAAAAGAAAATACATATTTGTCTTTATTGTCTTTAAATGAGAACAAATGTTATACTCACCATTAGCTATCTTATATTTTTTCTAATTTCAATGTGACAATAAAGAAGCTTCACGACAGCTTGACCTCTGATAATAATATGATCGCTAAGCCAATTTGGTAGGCGGGGTTTAGTTTCACATACAAGAAGTACAATAAAATAGATAATACCTGTGTTTACTATAATACAATGTGGTTGATTTTATGTTGATCATTTAATTAAAAAACATTATGTATGTTAGAGTGTACGTGTTTAAAGGGGAATTTGCGGTGGTGCCTACCGCCAAAATTTGTGGGCGGATCTTATCAGCAAAAATCTCCATTGATATGAACAGTATTTTTATGAAACTGTATGTCACATGACCAACGTGACCAAGGTCAAATACCTCAGAAATTTGAAGTAATTTTTGTAGGTTTTAGACTGATGAAGAATATTATTTTTAATAAGACTAAAAGTGTCGTAGGGAGGACAACTAGTGACCATGCATGTCAAATATTTTGCACCAAAAGTAACTATGAAACTGTGTATCATTGATTTTTCCTCCTCGAGATGACCGTGGCCAATATAATGAAGAAACATAATGTTTGCTCCGCCCACAGCTATTTATACCCACGCTCCCGCTTTAAGGATATCGTATATTTAGGAAGCATCGCACTTTATTATATAGGCCATTTAAAATTTCCCCCCATATTTCATAACACAATAAGTAAAAAAATAAAACTAAATCAATTAAAATGTATTGATGTAAATCAGCTCTAATGTTAACAGAGATCATTTGAATAAAACATGTCATCATTAATTGTATTTTTATAATAAAAATTTAGGAGAATTGTCCTATTATGTCTACTACGTACAGCTTCAATAACATTAAATTATATGTAATCTACTAGTTTTATTATAAATATCCAATATTATCACTTAATTCTTATTAATATTCATTTCCTCCATCACAATGGTCATTGAAAAAAAAACAAGTTTCACTATCCCAAAGTAAAATGTACGAAATTTTCAGTTGTAAATATATTTGATTACAAAATAACAACTGAATGCACAAAATATTGACATTGTGTGTAAATAAAAGAGTTTTTAAATGTCTGTATAAATTTCTGTATTAAGATTTAAAACATGTGTAGATAAAATAAAGCTTGTCAGTGACTTGCGACAGGTCGGTGGTTTTCTCCGGGTATCCCAGGTTTATTGGTGGAGGAACGATATAGCTAAAAGTGTCGCTAAACACCATAAATACACCCCATATTGGGATTCCATGTAAATATAAGAGTTATTAGATGTATGTATGTATTTCTGTATTAAGATTTAAATCATATTTTCAGATAAAATAAAATTTGTCAGTGATTTGCGACAGGTCGGTGGTTTTCTCCTGGTAATCCTGTTTCCTCCACTTATAAAACTGACCGGCACGATATAACTGAAATATTGTTGAAAGTGGCGTTAAAAACCATAAACCAACCAAACCAACCATCAGATAAAATAGGGTTTGTTTGTTTGCTATGTATCTAACACTACCGTTATATAGTTGAACTCAATGGTGTCGACCGTAAATCGTTGGAAGTGATGACATCATCTTAACTACTAGGAACCATTTGATAAGTACCTTCGTTATTAGCAGCAACCTTCTATCAAGATAAAGAACAACAACCTCTGGAATATCGTATCAACTGAAATATATATATATATAGGTGCTGCTGGAATGTTGCTGTATTTAAATGGAATGTTCACAGTGGGAAAATTGAATTCATCTCTTTTGCCGTACAGTTTCGTTCTTAGCCAGCCACCAATTTCAAGTTTTATGTATGATACCAACCTACTGGCATCCTTTATTTCAAGCTCAATAGGATAGATATGATCCACATAATCACCCAACCCAGAAATAATTAGTGAAAGGACATAATCTGTATGAAATTAAAAAATCAGGCTAGCTTCTTTTCGCTTTTCCTGAGAAGTCCATGTTTGAAGTCTGCCTCATACGAATAAAGAACAAAGTCGGCGAGAAGAGGAACACAGTTGGTACCTATAAGAATGCTGCCTATTCTGTGATTCAAACACAAAAACGATATTGTTAGAGGCCTTGTCTGCATAGGCAACACCATTCTGATTATGGATATAGAGCATCTATGCTTTCTTTTTCACATTTTGCACATATTCAGGCATAATCCTCAGCAGAATATCATTAGAATTTCATAGGCAACATTTGGCATAAGATGCAGAACAAAGAAAGCACAACACAGAACCCTAAAAGGATAAGCAACACGGAACTCATTAAAACCCAGGTATGAACTAAGGTATTAACGAAGGATAAGCTTTTCCTGTTTCCTATAATACATATAATAATACATGTTAATCATTGTCATGTCCGATAAAAATCCTGTCGGTGATAGAGAAAATAAAATAAATCTTTCTTAGAACTGGATATTTTGTATTATCTGATGCTCTCGTGGCAAGTAGAATTTTGATTGGCTAACAAGATACTTCTAAAACTTCAGGTAAGCAGTACGTTGACAAAAAATCAATAGTCTCTCTCACCTATGTGCTGTCCATTTACATTGTGCACAGCAGACGACCTCTCTCACCTATTGCTTGTGCTGTGTATTTCATACGGCACAGAAAAATCAATAATCGCATGTTGTGTTGATGCTTTGTTTTATGATTAAACTAAAGAAAAGTTTAAATAGACAATACTCGATATCCACAAAAGAAAAGTTTAAATACACTTAGTTCTTTTCCATTTGTCACATATTGTCGTGCTGTGTATTTCATAGGCACAGAAAATCATATGACATCGCTGTCCATTTACACTGCAGCAGACGACACACATTTCACTAGATGACACGAAATCAATAATCGTTCTCTGTGACCTTTGTCCAAAGATACACGTAATTTATGTTTTTCCTATAATAAGGACATACTTATTAATGTTGGAACATTCAGATAAAAATGTTATCCGTATCGAGATGTTATATATCCCATTTTAAAGGGAAGTGGTTTTGTAAAATGTCCGGCTGACGCCTCACCTTTAAACAAAACCACTGCCCTTTACAACGGGATATCTAATAACATCTCGAGACTGATAACGTATAACAGTAAACCAGTTCGTGATAACGACCGTATATTTTTATAACGATGACTTCAACCTAGGAGTAATGTAGGCCTTGTTTGAGCAGATGNTTTTTCCTATAATAAGGACATACTTATTAATGTTGGAACATTCAGATAAAAATGTTATCCGTATCGAGATGTTATATATCCCATTTTAAAGGGAAGTGGTTTTGTAAAATGTTCGGCTGACGCCTCACCTTTAAACAAAACCACTGCCCTTTAAAACGGGATATCTAACATCTCGAGACTGATAACGTATAACATTAAACCAGTTCGTGCTAACGACGTATATTTTCATAACGATGATTTCAACCTAGGAGTAAAGTAGGCCTTGTTTGAGCAGATGTTGCTAGAATAACGTTGGTGCTGCTAGAATATTGCTACTAATTCATGGAAAGTTGACTGATTTAACGGTGACGTTATCACACATTCGATGCAGCTTTATTCTGCTCTTCCTCTGTTGGTTAAGGAAAGAAGCAGAATATTCAGTGTATGTAGTACTATTGGTTTTAAGATCAGAGAGTAGTGCAGCACCATTAGTACCCATAGGAATACAGATTGTCTGGAGAAATATGTTGTCGATCGACAAATGTAACATATGGGTGAGCTCGTCCTGTTTTTATTTATTATTGTAATTTGAGTGACTTTTGACAAAGTAAGACTTCTCTATCAATACCAAGTAACCGATACTTCTGTTCCTCGTTCATCTTTGTGAACGCTTGATCAATTCTGCACGTGCTATACAATGTAGAGATATCAAATGTTAGAACGATGATGCAAAATTAAAAAAATATTGAGATATAGAGTTAAAATTCCCCATCAAGTCCTTTAAGATTTGTAATATCAATATTTGCTGGTATCATCATACCTCTGACACCCCTAGAGACGGTCTGTAGAAGCATTTCCCGGTCCTTTCCTGATTCATGAATTATCACCGGGTTTCTAACTATATTAGCACGATGGGTGCCACCAGTGGAGCAGGAACTGCCTACCATTCCGGAGCACCTGCGTTCATCCCCGTGTTTTAGTGGGGTTCGTGTTACTCGATCTTTTGTTTTGATATGTAGGTTTTGTAGAACGTTGTTTGTCCATTTTTCATTTGGCCATTGTGTTGTCTGTTCTCCTTCAATATCGACCTTTTAGCCATAGCATGGCGAGAACAAGTTAATTTTCAACGAGATGACAATGAGGTCCGCTTTGTTCTAGACCAACACGGATGGATTTTTATAGTGCTATATCACTGAAACAACAGCCCGCAGGTAGACATGTCGATCCACTCGAACACATTATTCTGATTCCGAACCAACCAGTCTTTGCTTTTTCTCCTTAATGCTGCGTGCTTAACGAGATGAAACAAATACCAATGTATAGTCTTTGGTTTGACCCGAGCAAGGCTCGAATCTGCTGTACTCGAAGAGAGCTCGCTAACCATTGCACCGCCGATAGGAATATGGGCTTCTATAGGCAATTATGTGAGTATGGTATATTTTTATAATGATTTTAATGAATATTTAGATAATTATAATGTTAATAATAATTTTGTAGAATACTATGGTATTAGTACTGCAATTCCAAATAATTGGAAATAAATTATGGGTTAAACTATAAAACTTGACAGAATATGCAATGAAATAGTTGAAAAAGTAAAAGCACAAAACAAACCTTGCAAATATTTATATAAATTATCTATTCAGAGAATTCGGCAGGAGTTTATTAATTGTACTCGATACAACATTATCTGATAAAGTTTGTCAGTGAGTTGTGGCAAATCGGTGGTTTTATCCCGGGTTTCCCCAACCAATAAAACTGACCGCCATGATATAACTAAATTTTGTTGGAAGTGGTGTTAAACACCTTAAACATTGCCATAGACACCACCTATAAATTGTCATTAAAAATGAGAAAACAATTTAAAAACTTAAGTTGAAGATTTGTATGGCATTTATTCAATATTATTTAGCATAACTAAAGATACAAAATTACAAAACGTTGAATTTGACCATTTTCACATAATTGTGCCTATCAAATCATTCCTGTATAAATGTGGACTTAAAGAAACATAATTATCTTCAAACCCATCTTATGCACCTTTTGTATGTAAACTTAGGAAAATCTGTTACATTTATTTTGGAATTGTAACTAAGTTCAAATGTTTTGGTTAACCACTAACTAAAAATAGTTGGAATGTGGGAGATCTCCCACATACACAATCTCTGAGGTTAACAGGTATCTACAACTTTTTAATGATCAGTGGCATTTCACTTTCATTGAATGCACAATTACTCTTAGAAGGGAGATAACTCTTAGAATATCCAAGAACTACATTGATAATCGAAATACAGTAAATCATATCTTGTTAATTTCAAAATGTTATATATACATGTATAGGTGTAAATGTAAAGGAGAAATCCCACACTTACACGAAGGTCTTGAACACCTCAAATATTATACTAAAATAGAGAAAAACTCCACCTTTTACATACCCCCCCCCCCCAAACAGAAAGAGTTGAGGAGGCAATTAATAGATGCTTATCTTTTGAAACATGTATATTATGTTTGTCTTGTTTTGATTTGTTTGTATGAAAATAAAGCATCTTATATATAAATATAATTACAAAAAGGGTGCACTCGACTCGCAGCCGTAAGTGATAAAGTTTGCTAGTTGTTTGCCCATGGTCGGTGGTTCTCTCCGGGTACTCCGGCTTCTTCCGCCACTTAAACTGGTCGCTATGATATAGCTGAAATATTGCTGAAAGTGGCGTTTAACACAATAAATCAAATCAATCAAATCTATAGTGTATTCATTCTATCTCATTTGTATAGCACTTTTCTATTTTTAAAATATTTAGTTACAAAAAAGTAAAGATATACTTTATATTAAAATATCTTCATTATATGACAAAAATACAAGCCCATTATAGGCACTATGCACAAGTATCACAAGGCAAAATGTAAATATATAAAAAAAAAACGTTTCTATAATTTTGATGTGAGTGAGTGAGTGATTGTTGCTTAACTCCAACTCAGCAATTTTCAGTCATATCATGGCGAGAACAAGTTAATTTTCTTTGAAATGATGATGAGGTCCGCTGTGTATTACAGGTGCGCCCGAAACCGATAATTTTATAATCAATATCGTATTTCCTGTCAGTTTTGTTTTGTTTTGCAGAAGGTGAATGTTATTTACACAACATTCATACAATAATTACAATTATCTTATTTTTTCCCGGTACACGATACCGCGAAATTTGATGCTCGCTTAAATTAAATACTCCTCTTTTACATCGACATCGCGAAAATTGCAACACGCGTAATTTACCCGCTATACGGTATACTAACACGCTTAGTGCAATTCTATAATGCTAGCTCACTGAAACAACTGTCCGCGGGCAGACATTTGGACCCACTCAGACACACTATCCTGATTCCGAGCCAATCGGTCTTTGATCATTCTCCATAATGCTGCGTGCTTAGCGGAGAAGCAACAAATACCAAATTTATAGTTTTAGGTTTGTCCCAATCTGTGCTCGAACCCACGATCTACCGTATTCCAGGCGATCACGCTAGTCACTACACCACTGATACTGCTCAAATGGACTAATTTTGAAACAAGAGGTAGTGGATAGACAAGTAATCTTTGGTTTGACCTGACTGGGACTCGAAATTATGATCTATCGCACTCGAGGCGAGCACGCTAGCCATTAAGCCACCGATGCGTTTTGTTTTAAATTAGATGATTTGATGAATATAACAAGAAAGATCACCAAAAAAAAATAATATATATATGAGCCATTATTAAATCTATTTTTGTATTGTGATATTAGGATATCAATGTAAGTAACTACTTTTGGGTGAGCATGGGTCAAGGACCACTTTATTAAGACGGTGCTTGAATTTTTTTGTTTCTGAGTAATATGATTAAACTTAGTTTGGATTGAAAAATACATTATAACATTCTTACAATCATAAATTTAAAACTCAAGTCTGATTTCAATAAGCATTTATATCTACAGCATTTTTCTATAGTTATTAGATTAGATTCTTTAAAAAGACTTGTTTAATCATAAACTATTTTAATTGAGATATTTCTATAAGCTTATTCTTACTTACAATATCATTATTTATTTAAAGAATGATTTTTACATATTGAATTTAGATTTTTAAGAACATTTTTCAATTATAATATTATTATTTTGAGATCTTCATGTAATTATCATTAATTGTTATTTAAATACCTATTGCAATATCATTGTTGACATTCATTGAATATGATATTTCAAAATGTTGAAATACAAAGAAACAAACATAAAAACTAATACAAACCAAAAAAAAACAAAAAACAAAAAAAACAAAAAACAAAACAAAAACAAAACAAAAACAAAAAGCAAAAACAAAAAACAAAAAACAAAAACAAACAAAAACCATAAACATATCACAAAAGTCATTAGCAAAAAAAAACCAACAATTGTTTAAATTTAAGGTGAACAAATGACTATTTTCAGTAATGACCACCATTTGGGATGAAGGTCATTCTGTCAGATGTCGTTTTGAAAGAAGACCATCTAATGGCTATTACTTTGGATTAAACTGTCTCAGTCGGGGTCAAAATTAGCTCAATTTGCATATCATGGACCTATGTTTTACCGCAATGATCTACTTTTATATCGATATCAGCCATGATTGGACGATTGGTATCATCACCGATACAATCTTAGAACTAAACACACTAGAGGTGATTCGGCGAAGGTTTGGTTAAAATTGTCCCAGTGGTTTCAGCGACGATTTGTTAAAGAGCACGATGTAGCTATAGACGGACACCAAATGATGGCAAAAGCCCAAATGACCTTTAGGATCAGGAGAGATAAAATATTTCCTGTACATACAAAGATAATTAAAATAATGAAAAAATAGTTTATAAAGTGTTAATATTTTAACAACGTTCACTGATTATTGTTTCAAATGATTTACTTAAACTCATAAATTCAGAGACTATAATCTCCGGAAATCTCTGGAAATAACTGATTAATTTCTTTAATCAAAAGTTAAAATTCAAAAGAAATTAAAGAAATGAAAAAAAGATAAAAACATGTGATAATTCAATTCTTGTAGCATAAAAAACAACCACAAATCTCACATTTCTTTCCAATTAAGTATTACAAATGAATATTAAAAGGGATCATCGTGTCGTGATCGCAAGGTAGTTGGATTTACAACTACCAATGCAATCAGTGCCTATCACCACCAACGCTGTAAGTTATAATCCCGCTCAATTATAAAATGATAAAATTTGTCAGTAACTTTCGGTCGGTCGGTGGTCTTCTCCGGGAATTCCTGTTTCCTCCACCAATAAAATTGACCGCTACGATATAACTTAAATATTGTTGAAAGTGGCGTTAAACACTCTAACCCTAACCTCATAACCATGAATATTAAAAGTTTCGCTCAACATCAATTATCGATGACAAACATTAGTCAACACAATTATTTACATATATACATAAGCTGACCTTACAATACCACAAACGTTTCCCAATTTAGAATCAAAGCAGTTTGTTAATTTTAAAATTCCCTGATTATTATCATTTTTATTCTCTTTATTGATTCCCGTTTTCAGTCTCTACAAATCACACAACGTTAAATACAGAGATGACTCTGCCCATGTGGTTTACAACATACAACTTTTTGTAGTTTCTATTAAAACAACATGTTCTTGGATCATTAATATGATCTTCCTTCTTCAGTATAATGTCTATTAATGTACCATCAGATCTAAGTCTGTGTATGTTGTCAGAAGCAAAATCTACTATGTATACGTTGTCATGGTTATCTGTTGTTACACCCTGTGCACTACGTAGATCAGGTGAGTTATAGGTAAATACTTCTCCACCATCAGGTTTGATACAATACAAAGAACTGCCATCACTGTAACATATGTTACCACTACTACATATAGTAATGTACCACGGTGTACCGTCTTCTGACTTCGTTTTTATTTTTCTAATGGGATTACCCTGGTGATCTAATACGTGTATTAAACCTTCAACACCAACAAATAAGTTAGTATTCGATGCTGCCATTCCTCCACATTGTGATCTAGTGATTGTTATTTCTTTATATACCTTCTTTCTAACTATATCTATAAATTGTATATAGTCACTGTTATCAGAAGTCACCACAACCATATTAGTACCAGGTATTGTAGTTATATCATTCGGTTGATACTTGGTCTTGACCTGGTACTGGTACTGGTTGTTATTGTTATAAACCAGTAGTTGGGACTGACTCTTGTCACATAGTACTATCATGTCATTATCTAATATTGTTATGCCATCTATATCTACCTCACCATGCTGAGATTTGATGCCAATATCACAATCATGGATGAATGATGACATCTGATGTCTACCTACAACTGCCATTTGTGATTGACGTTTCTTCACGGGAACAAACGTAATTTCGCATGAATTTTCTACAATACTAATGGATCCGATTGATTTCATTGTATCGCACGTTTCGGTGGCTTCAAACTTAAAGGTTGAATATTTTGCCTTTTCTATTAAAGTTGCAATTTTTTCTTCCATATCTGATAGATCTGTTTTTAAAGTTTGGGCTAGAAGAAATGCTTGCTTGTCAGATCCATGCTTCTCTACAAATTGAAATGCATCCTTCTTTTTGAATATGTGTTCTTCAATTAGTTTTGTTTCAAATATTTCTTCTTGTATATTTGTCACAGCTTTGTCTTGTAGTCTCTGTGCATTTTCTAATAAAGTCGTTTCAAGCGAGTGTAAGTAACTAATCCATTCTTGTTTTACATTTGTGATCCTGTCTTTCATTAGTTTTATCTCTTTATTGAGACTTTCAATGTGTTCTCTCCTATCTTTGGTAAATTCATTGGCTGTTTTCAATGCATGGTTAATGAGCTTGACGGAATCTATGAAAGATTGGGATCGCTTAGCTCCCTTGGACGCTATATCTATGGACATCGCCTTTGCACATGTGCGATGAGACTCGACAAGACATTCCTTGCAGCAAATGACATCATGATCAATGCAGAAGTATTCGAATGGTAATTCATCATGTTTCAGACAGGATTGGGCGGACATTTTGGTTTCGGTTGGTTTTTTAGATATATCAATAAGATGATGACTTCGGGATATCTTCATGGCTTGATGAGTCTCTGTACAGTCCGTGCATAGTGATTCCTCACAGTTAACACACCAACGGACAGATGTCTTCCTGTTACCTCGCTCGTTACACGGTTCACATAGGACACTAGCCATTACTCTGAAATATATATTTTATCATTACAATAGATTGACGACAACAGACGGAAAGTGATGGCAATAGCTCGGACGACATTTATAATATTCTGTGCTCACATTATATTCATATGTTGCGCACATTATTTCTATTTGGCGAACAAATATTATATGGCGGAAACATTATATTTATTTGGCGCACAAATATTTATATGGTGCGCACATTATATTTATGCGGTGATCACGTTATGTTTATATGCTTAGCACATTATATTTCTATGCTGCGCACAATATATTCATATGGTGCGCACATTATATTCATATGTTGCGCATATTATGTTTTCAGCTGCCGTGAGTTAGTGATGGTTGTTTAACGTCAATTCAGCAATGTGTCTGCTTTATCATTGCGAGAACAAGTTAATTTTCAATGAGATGATAATGAGGTCCGCTTTACACTAGATTAACACGCTGAGTTGGATTTTTATTGTCGTAGCTCACTGAAACAACAGTCCGCGGATAGACATGTCGCCCCACTCGAACACATTATCCTGATTCCGAGCCAACCAGTCTTTGCCCTTTCTTCTTAATGATACGTGCTTAGTGGAGAAGCAACACATACACATTTTATAGTTTTTGGTTTTACCTGACCGGGAATCGAACCCACGATCTACCGCACTCGAGGCGAGCACGCTAACCATTACGCCACCGATGCGTTTTTTTTTCATATACCGTACATAATTGTTAGGTATACATATTTATTTGGTGCACACATTATATTAAGCCATAATTACTTTGTGCGCGCATTTTATTATCTGGCTTACACATTTTTTTTAAATGTGCCACATTGTTGTTTTTTTTTGCTGGTGCGAAAATTATATTACATTGTATCTGATTAGAACATTACAATTTTTTGTGCGAACATTATAATTACATTGTGCACGCATTTATTTGGTGTGTACATTATATCATTTTAATGTGCACATCATAACTATTTTATGCGCGCACTATTTTATTTTGCGCACACATCTAAATTCATTTGAGTTAGGCCATACAAAGTTAATTTCTTGGTTCTCAGGCCCGCCCGCATGTGGAAATTCGTCGCCGCATTGCCGATTTTATTGCAAAAATAGTAAAAAAAAATATTTAAATGCGGTAGCGCTGTCCGTACGGAAAAAACAACCGCATCCGTTTTTCTCTTATATCGCGTGGTCGGTGAAACTCTTTAAAACGCATCATGCTTAAATGAGATTTAAAGCATCGTTATGCCAATGTATAAATAAAAAACGTGTTTCCGTTTGACATTTAGACAAAATGTCAATCGTTTCTGTGCAAATTCGGCACAAATGTTTGCCAGTTTTACCAGGAAACATAATAGGGGGCTTCTCCGAAGCTTGTACCTTATTGGAATTGTTTACGGAGATAACAAATGGTACGTTGGGACCAGCGGATTGGACGTTTCCATAAAAATTAACCACTTGTGATGTTTCTGCCACCATCGGAAGAAATAAAATTGAAATTTTCAATAAAGTAATGAAAAGATTTATACATTGCCATATTTTTCACACAAAAAAAGAAGAAAAAATGCCTCCCTTATCACTTTTTACAGCAGTAAAAGGATAAAAAAAAATGCCGCCCGCCCTCATCAATTTTGACAAAAAGGGGCCTGAGAACCAAGTAATTAACTTTGCATGGCCTTATATAAACAATAATTTGGTTGTTTATATTATTTTTTATGATTATTTGTTCCGCACATTTTTTTCATTTTTTGCACAAAATATATTTAGTTGGTCCGCATATTGTATTTATTTGGTACATATATTGTAATTATTTGGTGCGCGCATTCTTATTACTTTATGCACGCCTACCAATTAATTTGTTCACACATTATATCATTTGGTAGCCACATTATATTTATTGGATTCGCAGAATATGTTAATTTAGTGTGCACGTTATGTCATCTGATGAACGCATTATATAACTTTTCGCGCATACCATAATTACATTGTTTGAGCAGTTACTATATGGTTTGCATGTATGACTTATTTGCATTTGGTGCGCGGATGTATTTAGAGTAAACATTATATTAGTTCGGTACTAGGCAAATGTATGTAATAGATCAACGGCTCTTTTCACAAAAATTCTTACGATAAAAAATAATCGAAAAGACTACTAGCAAACTTGGTAAAAATTCTTCTTTTTATTATTATTACTTTTTATTTTAAAAAAATGGAATACAGGATTTTCTTCTAGATATCTAGTCTCCGCTTACAAAAGTTTTGTATGAACAGTCGCTTTAGGACTGGAAGTTTCTGGATCCAATGATATCGTTTTGATTAGTAATATAATTTATAAATTTCTGGCAACTTCGATGATCATCGAACACTCTGGCAATACATAAACTTGTGTACATTCTTCTGTTATATTAATATAAATACATAACAGGGATATTTATTCGTCTTCGTGATTGATAGATGATAAACACATCTTAATTTGGGTTATCTCAGAAAAATCCGAATAAATATTCATCAGTAAAAGAACAAGTGTTTAATTTTATGTGGGATGGGATTAATTTGGAAAAAAAGGGGGGGGGGTAAATATTTTGCTGACAAATAACCGATAAAATGAATTATATGAATAGGTTTTTTTCACACTCCCTCAAAAAAATAATTCTACTTAAAATAACCATGCATAGATGGTGACGCACTACTCCAAGTAATGATAATTATTATAGATCATTTTAATTTACATGCATTATAAATGTTCCTTTATACGAAAATCATACCCGTTCATATTTTGTGCAGTTATTGGTGGCCGATTCATATATTAGATAAAAATTCAATATAAACATACAAACACATCATAGCATAAATGAAAGCACCAAAGGTGATGTTAAACGATCGAACATGC
>MJUT01054649.1:14655-47966 GCA_002080005.1 Gigantidas platifrons
TGCCAGTATTCATATGACCTCTCTGGTGAGTGTCAATATCGATGTGTAATGTTCTAGTCACATTGCCAGTATTCATATGACCTCTCTGGTGAGTATCAATATCGATGTGTAATGTTCTAGTCACAGTGCCAGTATTCATATGACCTATCTGGTGAGTATCAATATCCATGTGTAATGTTCTAGTCACAGTGCCAGTATTCATATGACCTCTCTGGTGAGTGTTTTTAATTATATGACACATATTGAACTTCCTTATTTGCTTTGACAGTGTTGATAAATTTTATTACTTATATACCTGTATTTAATGGTATCCAGTACTATTGCATATATTGACAATCCGTGCTCGTTATTACACATCTGTTTTCAGGGGCTTTTATGTTTTTAGAATACTTATTCATTTAAGCAGACATATTCGCGGCTTCAGATATTATTACATGTATTCGTAGTCCTTACTAGATTATATATACCTGTCTTTAACGGATTCTAATACTATTACTTATTACATACTTAGTTAAAATAAAGGCATTTTTGTATGACCAATATGACCGGAAGTAAACTGTACATATTTTCACACCCCGGGATAATCACCGGTTATTTGATTACTACAAGATCATTTCCATATCAGCCCGGGCCAATATGGGTGTATCGGGCCAATATGGGTGTCTCTTTTCTAGATGTCGGAAGTGTGTAATAAATAGTTTAATACATGGGCATTTCCATATTGGTCTGGTTATCATCCCGAGACACCCATATTGGCCCTCGACTTTGTCTCGGGCCAATATGGGTGTCTCGGGATGATAGCCAGGCCAATATGGAAATGTCCATGTATTAATCTGTATCTATACAATGTATTGTATATCATTATTATTTTATACACACCTGTATTAAACGTCAACCACTGTGCAGGAGGAGCTGAAAATGAAAGCGACAATGTGTATTTGTTGAACACTTGGAATGAAATAAAGTATTAAAAAATGTGAACTAATTCAAGATGGACCTATTTTTACCAGAATCTCAAATAAGATATTATATAGATTATAACATGGCCATTTCCATATCGTCCCGGTATCATCCCGAGACTTTCATATCAGCCCAAGGCGACAGCCGCGGGCTGATATGGGTCGAGGGATGATACCAGGACCTATATGGAAAAGGCTATGTTATAATTTGATTATCACATATTTAACCATGACTGAAATAAATAAATTGTAAATGAAAAAATGAATTTATGTTTATTCATCAACATAACAACAAAATAAATAACGTGTAAAAATCAACAAAATAATTCACGGTATTTATCACAGGTATTGAACATAACTTTTCAATAATTATAAATCAGACTTTCAATTCATATCATTTGTGTCATAACAAATTATTGTCACATTTTCCTGGATATTTGAGTATGGGAATTGTGTTATTTTGGAGTTGGGCAAAATGGGAGCCAAAACGATAGCGGTTTGCTTATTAGAGTTATTATTAGTAACCGTTGACAGGACATCTCTAGTTATTACTGATGAAAATTAGAGTAACTGTTTTATTTTCATAGTTCTCAATAGTCGCCATCACTAAGATATCTACTGATGGAAGCTTGGATACATTTCAATGAATCGGGTTCGTAATCCTGTTTGAATTTCGTGCGCACTGAAAAAAAATAATCTTGCCAGGTGCATGTACATTTCCTCGACTCCAATATATTCAGGATTACGGTGTTCTCCCACTGTTGATAACCAATCGATGTTACTCTCAATTTTACGTTTTGCATTGATATTTTTCATCGCCGTATTATCGGCTTTTGTATGATGTTTGCTTAGGTGTCACAATGACGTCATCGACGCAGGGCACAATAGCCGGTTATTTGCCCTGGGCACTGATATGGATCGGGAACGTCTTCGTTTATCACACATGCAAAACGGTACGGATAACGTACAAATATGTGATAAATATTTGTATCAGTCCTTGAATTGTCTTATATTTATCTAATACGTATCTTTGTACTTTGATTTATGAGGGGTCGTTGTGGCCGTGATCGTATGGTGGTTGGATTTGCAACTACATATACAATCAGTGCTCCTATCACCCTTGATGTTGTGAGTTCGAATCTCGATCAGGGCGAGGTGTACAACATTATGTGATAAAGTTTGTCAGTGACTTGCGACAGGTCGGTGGTGTTCTCCAGGTCCTCCGGTTTCCTCCACCAATAAAACTGACCGCCACGAAATAATTGAAATATTGTTGAAAGTATCGTTAAAGTAATATCACACCAGTTTTGGTGAAGAAATTTGGAATACGGTGGTACCTTTACTAAGCTATTCATACATGTTTCAATTCGAAATATGTTCCCAATATCTAGAAATCTGAAAAACCGTGTGCATGTTTATCGTCCTCGCCATTGTTGTGGAGACTGATTAACGTTTGGTTGTTTTTTTCCGATGATTGCCGATCATGGCCTCGTGAAGAAAAGATAAACAATCATAGATGGTGAGGTAAGCACGCGCACATTTCTGACAATGATTATTCAGGAATCAGTCTGCTTCATGTCGTGTGAACCAATTTTTTTTGGGGGCAATTATTATGTGGTACACACGGAATATATTTTGTCTTTCATCAACTGAGCGATAATCTCCCCGAAAGAGTTCAATTCTTGGGTCACGCGCATATCATTTTCATTGCTGTACGGGAAAACAGAATTATCTGCTGTCGGCATTTATACTATATGCTGTCAAATATTTTGCGATTTGCTATTAAAATCTGCCTTTGAGTGGATTTTTAATGTTATACAGTTGATTTTAGTTAAAATTAAGTGACATATTAAGTGAAAATATTTAATCCAAAAATTACACGATATTTGCCTTTCATATTACTTTAAGCACCATCAAACAAACAAACAAGCAAACTTTGATTGATGAATAAAGATCAGGATGAACCTTTTACGCTAAATATGCTTAGTGAGGGTACAGATCGATAATCACTCACTTACCAGGCTTTATTCATTGTGCCATGTGACATAGTGCATTTAAATATCAAACAGCTACTCATTAACTGTTCATTAAGATGATAGTCAGTTGTTAATACTGTCCATTGATATATAAATGTCCTATGTCACATGGTACAATGAAATACAGATTGAAAGCACATGTCTGTTATTTTGTTCTAATGCTTTGGCTCTTACACTATTTGTACACTCACCATGCTTATTTTTACACTTCCGTAAATATAATTAGCATACATACCTAAAGGATAACGTTTTAATAATGGACCAACAATTTAGGAATTTATTGTCAGAGTTCGTATAGTATACGTTATCAGTCTGATAACATTTTTATCTGAATGTTCCAACATTAATAAGTATGTCGTTATTATAGGAAAAACATAAATTACGTGTATCTTTGGACAAAGGTAACAGAGAACGATTATTAATTTTCTGTCAAGTAGTGAAATGTGGGTCACCTTTTGCAATATAAATGGACAGCGATGTCATATCATTTTCTGTGGTTTATGAATTATAGGTGAGAGACGTCGTCTGCTGTGTGAGCGAGATTATTGATTTTCTGTCACCGCACTTCTTCAAAGAAGTTTCTGTCACCGCACTTCTTCCATGAATCCTTATAAGTACCTTGTTAGCCAATCAAGATTCTACTTGTCACGAGAACATCAGATAAAGTCATATATTAATATACATCTAGAAATAAAATTGTTGATTTGAAACTGAATTTTTAAGAATTAGTTTCTGGACAAGGAAATGAATAATTATGATTTACTTACTTGTTGCTGTTGTTTTTGAATCTAAAACAGATATAGGTTCAATATTTTAGTCTAAACGGTATGTGTACATTAAACATTTGATACCATTCGTACATGAAGAAATGGAAAAAATTGAATGTGTACTCTTAGCGGCAAATTGTGCTACATGTCAGAATATGGTTGCATTTATGAGACAAATATACCAGATTAAACTGTTATTTCAATATCAGGCTGCACATGGTTTTATCGATACATCGTAATAGGTTGAAGATTGGTGACGTAGTATCTAATGTTATTCATATTTATATGCATCGTTTTGCTCAACATTGTGTTTTAAAGATTTTATATTTGGACATCTTTTATGATACCGTATAAATGCAAAGATTTCTTGAAAAAAAAACATCTTTTATCCTATCCTGATAGAAAACAATCACTCACGTGTAATTCAGTAGCAAATTTTACCTTTAATGCCAATAAAAATTCATATCATTAGAACTAATTTAAATAGGTATCTATCAGGCAACAAAGACTTTAAATATGTATCTATCAGGCAATAAAGACTTTAAATATGTATCTATCAAGCAATAAAGACTTTAAATATGTATCTATCAGGCAATAAAGACTTTAAATATGTAGCTATCAGGCAATACAGACTTTAATTTAAATATGTATCTATCAGGCAATAAAGACTTTAATTTAAATATGTATCTATCAGGCAATACAGACTTTAAATATGTATCTATCAGGCAATAAAGACTAATTTAAATATATATCTATCAGGCAATATAGACTTTAATTTGTATTCAATGATAACTAAATGCATCGGTGGCGTAATTGTTAGTGTGCTCGCCCCGAGTGTGGTAGATCGTGGGTTCGATCTTAGATTAGGTCAAACCAAGACTATAAAATTGGTATTTGTTGCTTCTCCGCTAAGCACGTAGCATTAAGGAGAAAGAGCAAGGACTGGTTGGCTCGGAATAAGGATAATGTGTGCGAATGGGGCGACATGTCTACCCGCGGACTGTTGTTTCAGTGAGCTAGCACTATAACAATCAAACTTAACGTTGTGGTATAGTACAATACGAACCTCGTCATCATCTCATTGAACGTTATCTTGTTATAGCTGAAAATTGCTGAATTGGCGTTAAACAACAATCACTCACTCAATGATACCTTAAGCAAGTCGTGGTACTATTTCTGGTAAATATACGTACCACATCTGATTTCCCGTAGTGGTAGATGGAGATTTAAATGATCACTGACTAACAGCACGTGGTTTGCACTTGAAGCAATTTCATTCAGTTCTGTTCTTGAAATGTGTGTGCCAATACCTATTGCGAACGTTTCTATGTGTGTAGTGCTATGTAAGACGGATGCTTCTGTATACGTGCTTAGGCGATCATTCGATAGTCCATCTGTAATAACTATTAGAACATTTGGCACATTGTTTCTATCTCCAGAACTTGACTTGAAGCTATTCATTCTAACGTATCTTAATCCTTCATCTGTGCGAGTAGGTCCTCCCTCATAACTTATCTGCATCACTTCTCTTTCTAGATCATTAATATTTTTATACGTGTTCATGTTAAATTCATTTCGAACTTTCGAAGTAAAGGTGACAATGCCTATTTGAACATTGGTTGGTCCTATGACATAATGTTTAGCAAATTCGGCAATAAATCCTAACTCTTTCTTGAAATGTTCTGCTCCAATGCTTCCACTGGAATCCAGAAGGAAAACAATATCTGCTGGATCTGATACACACCCTGTTGATATAAAGGAAAAGTACATTCATTGTATAGAATGTATACGTATTGATACAATGAATACGAGTTTCGAGTCGTACCCACTCAGTCTTTATTTCATTTATTTGTCTATTTATATATTCTATGGATTTTTTTTCTATGCAAGACGTAACAAATGTAGGCCAAAATGACAGATTTCAACATACATAATTGGAGGGGTAGGTCCATGAGTACCCCTTTAGTATATTCAAACTATTCTTGTTAAAATGGCACAGCTGCTCTACATTTAATAAGGATAAGTGATGCATAGTGTTGTATATTGTTAGTATTTGTCGGAATGGAGATGACTCGAAAATAGCAACGTATTGAATTTCGAATAAAAAACGAATGTGTTTATTGGCTTTTCGTCATGGGTCGCATTTGTTTTTTTGTATTTGTTAAAGTGGACAAATCATAACAATCATTATTGTTAATATACTTTTAATGTTTATATCTCCTTTCTTTAATTTGTTCAGATATATCGTGTTGTCTGTCCGTCCTTGATTTACGGATTATCGTAGACTGGTATCTTTAGACTCTTCTCGATAGGCTGTCACTTTATTAATTGTCATTCATATATCATAGGTGGAAAAAGTTTGCTTCGTCCTTTAATTCGGAATATCTCGTCGCTAGAAGAAGAGTTTGAAGATACCAAAGCGGTACTGTGAAATAACAAAGTTTAAAACGGACAAAATGCGAGAAGTGTATAATTCACGTTACACACTAGTTCTATTGTTATCGATAGGTATTCACATTTTGGAAATACCTATTTGTCAAAAAAATTTCGCACGTGTCTTAGGCCCAGGACAAATAGTGACGTCACAGTGCCGAGGTGTTCAGGTGACGTCACTATGTGGTCTGGGCCTAACACACGTGCGGCTATTTTGACAAATAAATATTTCCAAAAGTTATACAATACATACCAATAAATAATATAACAAGTGCGTAAAAATGACAAAGAGTAAAATTATGAAAATATACACCACAAAATGAGATCATGTTACCTTCCACACAAAAAAAAACCAACATAATTTAAAAAAAAAAACCCTGTAAAATCTGAGGCTTCATTGTAACTAAAATTTTTATTCAAACTTTTTAAAATATAGTGTCAAACACCGTCTTCATCCAAAAATTATTTGCGAATATGAATAATTCGTCTTTTATCCAAATTTAAAACGAATTTAAACTACACAGGAATCGTACTTACGGAGGTTAAAGTTCAGTCATCGTGCAAGTTGCGGACTTGTAATATTAAATTTCCAATACAAACCGATAGATAGCAAAAATGGGAGAACGATGTTATGTTGGTATGACTGTTCTTTTTTTATGTGGCCCGGGAGGGGGGAATGAATTGCATTTTAAATGTTTATGTAACAACACTACCGTTATAGATTTAAAACAATAGTTTATTCCAGAATACTATGTAAAATATCCACCTATTAGTCAAATGTATGTTTGTTTTTCTCAAATACTACAATGTAAATGTACATGTACTTACGACTTTGGCCACTTTCACCCAACAAGTAGAACAAAATAATGCGGATGTAATGATTTTTTATAAACAATATCACTAGAGTGTAAGTCAGTTACCGACTTCGATTTTGGGTTCAAGCTAGATAAACACCCTCGCCCGTGCTTTGAGCACCTCGACCGTTACGCGGTCTCGGCGCACAATTTGCACGGGGTCAAGTGTTCATCTAGCTTGAACACCTCGATTTCAGTCGGTAACTATTACATATCTGTCGAAGTAATAATATCTTATACAGAGTACGTTGTTGGCCATTATAAGTATGTCAACGTCTTAACTTGTACAAGATTCATGTCACGTGGCACTAAAACTGAATTCATCCAAGCGAATACGGTTGTTTCGAATCATGTCGATTCCGACCACGTTCCGTCTTTTTCGTGTCTTGAAATCTGAAATGCTCCATTCTCTATCCAGAGTTGTCGTTCCTGTTACGCTATGCAACATCTCTGTCAACGCTCATTTTACAACATTTTTGTAAAATTTAGAAACAGTAAAAAACTCCTTAAACAATGTCGATAATTAATAAGATGGCGTCCATTTCTTGATTGATCTTAAAACACGAGCAGTTACATGTTTTTCCCCCGATACGCGTACATTTCATAACATTTATAAGTTACAGAAACACGTTTTATTAACGCATCAATCACATCTGATAGTTTTTATGGGTAACCAAAATTTACGACTTGGCAGATAATGGCCCTTTAACTTTTTAATTTTTACCTCCGCAAAATAGTTCTCCAAGAAGTGGGGGGAAAATCATCTTTAAGAGAGAATTGATTTGAAATGAGTGATATATTTTCATCTTCATTGATATTTACAATAATTAAAACAATTTTAAGTAGATTTTTTTTACTGTTTCTAAATTTTACAAAAATCTTGTAAAATGAGCGTTGACAGAGATGTTGCGTAGCGTAGCAGGAACGACAACTGTGGATAGAGAATGGAAATGTTCGGCAGACGACTTCCGGTGTTTACGCTATTACTGTGACAACGTCAGCATATCATAGTCGTAGATGCGGTAGATTATAAGTAATTGTAATATGCAGACACAACGGAAATGGCTGAAAAAATACTGATGTTCGGTTCCCCATTATCTGTCTGATATCAGAAATATATACATGAAGGCAGATCGTTTTCCTTTCATGATGCTGACAGCCGCAATTAAAGAAAGAACACAAATTTAATTTTAAAGAAGTAATTGTCTCTGCATTGAAGTCTTTGATACAAATAAAATAATGTAATTGATATCTGTCTTTTACAGAAAATGTTAAGATGTTTTTAAGTTGAGGATCGAACGTTAAAACGCACATATCGATTGGAGTTTTTGTTGTGTACATTGACACCGGAAGTCCAATGCTTTACATTCTATCGAAATCACCTGATCTGGCGGACGAAAATAATAAAATTTTGACGGAATGAAAATGATTCGAAACAACCGTATTACCCACAATCTTAAATTTAAAACATTAACCTTATTATCTTTTATGTCTACAATTTTCAGATGGTTTTGTTTGCATGTTCTATGTCGTCAATTACTTGCACATATTTATCGTTCCTTACACTCATAAACCTCTCTCAATGTCTCAAATAATTCACATTGCCGCTTACGAATATCACAATAAAACAGTACTAATATGAAATTAAAATTAAAAATTGTCCGGATGCTATATATCTCGTTCCAACTTTTGGATTATATAGAATGCCATGTATCTTAATCGTGTCTTATTACGAAATAATAAGTGAAGACAATCTGAAAATTATAGAAATCCTTGACAATAAGTGTAAACTAAATAGATAAATCTTTGAAATTGTAGTATTACAATAATCCTGTAAATATTATGACATTGGCACAGAAACGACAACTCTATATCAGATATTGCTATTTCACTCCAGAATGTGTTTAAAATGTGGTATTCTAAGACCATGTCATAGTCAAGAGGAAGGGAATTTCATCCTGATAATGCTACACATCTAAATATAGCCCCGTTCCCATCAATTCCGTTTATTATTGTGATATTCCTGCGCGAAAATTTGAAACGTTGCCAGAGGTTATCGAGTGAGTTCAATGAAAGATAACTCTGCTTAGTAGATTAACGCCGTATTTTGATGGATTGATCTTATCTGTTCTGTGGCATCACATGTATTCGATATAAAACATTATTAATTGTTTTTATGAATAATTAAAGCCGATATTACAAACAAATGGTAAACATACATTCGATTTAAGAGTTTATCAAACAAATATAAATGTACATGCCTTTTTGTGATATCATTGGTATAGCATTTGTATGAATAGCAAATATCCACCACAGTCTGAAATTAAAGATCAATTCATTAATACTTACATTGATTTGCTTACTCTACATGCGGTACATGTATATGTTATTTTGCAAAAGGAAACATACCAAAGGGATAGCTTTACTTAGTGGCATGGTGTATATTTCATAGCTTAAATATTTCACAAATCAACCATTTGAAATGTATCTTATAAAACATATTTTGTGTTACATTTAATATGTATTCAAATATACATATATAAAACACAAGTAAACAATGATTCTTAATACACTACACAGGAAACCAAAATAACATCAGCAAACTTTGGCGTATTTTTTGTGTATACATTCACATACTGCTTTCTGGCTTAAAAATCAATAAGATTCCTCATACCAGAATCAGATAATTCATTTCATTGAAGTTTTTATAGTTTTTATGAATTTAGCATGACAAATATTATTGTCTTTGCATTTTATCACTCGCTGTGGCTTGGTATGAATTAATTACCATTAAAATGTTACCAACATCCACATGAATTACAAAACCAGGCAAAACAGACAAAACGAGAAAAAGAGAAAATCAAATTGTGATCCAGAATGGACAACCCAGAGACACCGGCAACAAAGGGAACAATATACAGAAAGAAGACAAACAAAGCGAAAAACACAATACAAACAAGTAGAAAGATAAGCAACACGGTCCCTACCAAGATGAAAAGAGTTTGAAGATACCAAAGGGGTAATCAGAATCCGTATATCGGTGAAGAACAGACAATACAATGGTCTAGAGTTAGAAGATACCAAAGGGGTAATCAGAATCCGTATATCGAAGAAGAACAGACAATACAAAGGTAAGAAAAAGTACAAATGGATAAACAATGATTAACAAAACATACATATAAAACTAAAGATCGAGTAACACGAACCCCACTAAAATCCGGAGGTGAACTCAGGTGCACATAGTTTGTTTTTTATACAACACCCGACATATTAGTCGTAAATTCATGTAAACGTCTTGTCAATGATAGAGGGGAGAATACATTTACGTGAAAGAGAACAGATCTATTGCAATTTGAGAAATGGATATCTCATAAAACCAACCCGTTATGATATTATATATATAATAAACAGAACGTTATTTCATTGACCGTAATTTCTATCGACTTTTTTTTTCTTTTTTTTCTTTTTTTTTCTTTTTTTTTAAACAACTGTTAATTCAAACGCCATATTTTAAATTACACCTTTTGTCTTACACATAATTATTTTTCGGAATTAAGTAAATTAAAATCGTAAAGATCTAGGTTTGGCTTGGTTTATGGCGCTTAACGCCACTTTCAACGATATTTCAGTTTTATTGTGATGGTCAGTTTTGTTTGTGGAGGAAACCGGGGTACCCGGAGAAAACAATTTACTTATCGCAAGACACTGACAAACTTTATCACATAATGCTGTATCGAGTATACGTCGCCATGAGCGGGCTTCAGAGGTGATAGGCACTAATTGAACAGGTAGTTGTCAATCAAACTACCATAAGATCACGACCACCACGTATCTAAGATGGAAATGTTGACAGAAATACATATTAGTAAATGTGACGAAGAATTGAAATTATATATACATTTCTTGTGAGAATGTTAATTATTAAATGGCACGATATAGCTGAAATACTGTTAAAGTTGGCGTTAAACACCAATCAACTATCGATCACTTAATTATTATATGACACAGTACTACAGAATAAATCAACCCCCTTCACTACGTACTTACATACTAATTGTCCGCATTTTGTCTTAAGATAAAGGTCTGATTTACTTCAATTTAAGAGATAGATACGACGAATTATAATGTGAGTTTGTTTCATAATTCAATTTATAAATAGTCCATAAGTGGGTCATACTGTTCTTCTTGTGGACAAGATAAGAATGAAATCTATGACGAACTATCTTACAGTGTATGATGTCGTTCATTTTGGGATGAAAAGTTGTAATACACTTTAACATAATAAATTAATTTAGTTCTTAAATATCATCGGTGGTGATGAATTGATGTATAAAATAAAGGGAGTAGTCGTGGTCGTATGGTAGTTGGATTTACAAATACCTGTACAATCAGTGCCTATCACCACTAAGGTATGAGGGGGTTGAATACCGCTAATGGCCAGGTGTACTAGATACAACATTATGTGATAAATTTGTCAGTGACTGGCGACCAATCGGTAATTTTCATCGGGTACTTTGATTTCCTCCACCAATAAAAGTGACCGCCACGATATAACTGAAATATTGTTGACAATGTCATTAAACGCCATAACCCATCCCTTAACACATATCATAAACTAAAAAGGGGTATATTTCTTCTTCTTATAAGAATAGGATATCTTTGAATCTGACATAAAATAAATTACAACAGCTGTAATCATGTGTTAGCGATCCCATTACATATATGGACAATATCCTATTTTAGATCAATTCAAGAAACGTTAGAGAATACCGAAGGGCCAATTACAAAAGGACAATCACAAGAAAGTGGCAACACAGGTTTCATAATTGAAGCGCCTGTACCTAGCCAGGAGAATGAAGGGTCACGTGTATTTGTATTAGAGATGTCGATATTGCCACTGTTTCTACAACATTCAGATTGGATTATGGAACAATTGTTCGGACGATATATATTATAAAACGTTGGAGGCTTGGTATGCAATCGAAGAACTGAAAAGTCATCTATCTTGTATACGATTGCTCTCTATTTGACTGAACACATCTGGCTGGAAACTCAATATCACTATATTTCCCATTTTTATTTTGAGCGGACGTAGACTATTTCATGGATTGTCAATGCATATAGAATAGTAATTCCATTAGGTATTGTTCGGAAAAAAAAACATTGTAATAGTAACACGATATTTTGAAGGATTTTCACGGGAGACACGATATCACGTAGATATGGTACCTAGCCAATAGTATTCAATATTTAATAAATGTTTAAAATTCCAGTGTTTCCTCATAGTGGTGTCCAACACGTCTTGACTATATGAGTGACATGACAGTGATTACTTACCCGTATCAAGCACCCGGGTTGACCCCTGTTTTTGGGTGGGGTCCTCGTCGATTTAGTTTTCTGTGTATTTGAGTTTTGTTTGTCTTCATCTCTTTGTCTTGTGTGTCCAATGTTACCATTGTCTCTGGATTGTTCATTCTTGATTGACCTTTCGGTTTTCTTTAGCGTTTATTTGTCTTGTGTCTTGTGTCCAATATTACCATTGTCTCTGGATTGTCCATTCTTGATTAACCTTTCGGTTTTCTCTAACGTTTATGTGTCTTGTGTATTGTGTGTCCAATGTTACCATTGTCTCTGGATTGTCCATTCTTGATTGACCTTTCGGTTTTCTCTAACGTTTATTTAATGTAAAGACAATTATGTAAACATTTAAATTACTGGACGACGCGTTATTGTTATTGTTCGTCACCTATTTCCTCGTTTACTCATACATGCCCTTAAAAAGATGATGAAATTGATCCTAACCTCCCGAAGCACCCGGGGTCAAACCCCCAGGAGTCAGAATTCTGTGTAATGCTTGTTTTGAGCATTGTTTGTCCTCTTGCCATTTTTATTTTGTCAGTTGTATAGTATTATCAAGATTTGAACTTATAATGTTTAGAGATCTTGGTTATCAGAATCACAGAGGTGGGGTTATCAGAAAGATCATACAATAGACGTCAGAAAAAAGGAATGGTCTCACGAACTTATGTGCACTTAAGGGTCATTTTGATAACAAATAGCTCACCAGTGGTACTTATTTATGTGCACGCTTAAGGGTGTAGGCCTTGGTAATCCCAAAATTTTCCCATCGTTCATTTTTTTTTTTTAATTGCAACATGGAATAGTTATGCTTAAATACATTATCTGCCAAAGTTTCAAATAATTTTCACCGTGCCGTTTTCTCCATAGCACATCCTAAATATAGCAATTTAGGGGGTATTATTGACGCCAGATGGCAATACTAGTTTCGGAAGATTCTAATAGATATGCACATTTATTTTTGATTGAAAGGGAATATTTTGGCTTTAATACACTTGAGAGTGTTGTTGTTTAATAAATGTGAAATATTTAGCATATCTGAATATCCTGTTCGGAGATAATCACGTGCAAAACAGCGGAAACTGCAAAAAAGGGGAAGTGCCCCGAGGACCATCTTGGTATTAAAAATCGGATTAAACAAATATCTGTCGATTAATTTCTACCAAAAAATGTCGCAATGAGGAATAGACATATAGACATCATTGCACAAAATTTTACAAACTTTTACCGTCAGATTTTTAAAATATTTAAATTGATGTTTTCCATGGATGGCACCCAGAAAAAAAAATGAAATTGTCGAGGAAAGTTATCACACACCCATCCTTTGCTAATTTCATTGTTTGTGAGATAAAAGAATAACTAGTTGCCAATAACAAAAAGCTTTTGAATTCTTATAATTGACACAGTGGATGTCCAAATTACCAAATGACTGCATTTGTCTTTTTTATTTTCAGGTCGGCTGGGTAGTCGGAGGGGTGGTTTGAGGGTGACTCTAATTGATTAATTCATTACCAAAAAAACCCAGCTGTATTGTTAAATTCCTTCAAGCTCTGTGCTGCAGTTGTATTCGTTTGATTATGGTTATTCTTTAGTTGTCTTACCTAGAAGGGGTCGTATATATAAGAGAGAATCAGATATTACAATTTTTTCCCAAACAGAGCTTTCTATTTTTTCCTACCATAAAATGAATTTGCCCTATAGTTTCATAATATCTAAGATTCTGGTGTATATATATATATTTTTTTTCTTTTTTGACAAACCCTTGAAATTCAATAGAAAAAGGTTATCACACAAATTGTGTTACAATTCTGGCATTTTTGACAACATATTTCGATGAACATTTTTTCTGGAAAGATATATTTCAATATTTTGTGGGCACTGGCATATAATAATAACACACTGTCTGGCACTTACATAAGCAGCAATAAGATATAAAAATACAAGGAGCACAGCTATGGAAAGGTAAAAGGAAATGGAGTCATTTTTTTAACTGGCCATATCCAATGTAAACAATCTTTGTCACCAAGAAGCTTGGAATTGAGGGTTTTAAAACGCACAGATGATCATATATTTGAGAAGACATTGAAAATAGAGTTATCTCCAATACCCCAGGCATACACCCTTAAGATGTAAAATAGAGTTATCTCCAATACCCCAGGCATACACCCTTAAGATGTAAAATAGAGTTATCTCCAATACCCCAAGCATATACCCTTAAGATGTAAAATAGAGTTATCTCCCATACCCCAGGCATACACCCTTAAGATGTAAAATAGAGTTATCTCCCATACCCCAGGCATACACCCTTAAGATGTAAAATAGAGTTATCTCCCATACCCCAGGCATAGACCCTTAAGATGTAAAATAGAGTTATCTCCAATACCCCAGGCATACACCCTTAAGAAGTAAAATAGAGTTATCTCCCATACCCCAGGCATACACCCTTAAGATGTAAAATAAAACATAGCATCATGTAGAGACAGTTCCAAAAATAATAATCTAAAGATCATAAAAACAGAGACAAAATCAATATCCGTAACAAAAGTATACATGACCACTCACTCCAATAGAAAGTGGCAGGGCTATACTAAATTTAGTACCAATTGCTTTATATCAATTATGTCAACTTAGATATCAAATTAGGGAGTGATTGTTGATGTTTAACACCAAATGAACTTTTGCAAGCTATATCATGGCGAGAGCAAGTTATATTTTGATACGATTATGATGTCCGCTTTGTACTATCCCAACAAGCTGAGTCGGACACATTATTCTGATTGGGAAGCAACAGGTATTTGCTATTACTCCCCATTTTATAGTCTTTGGCTTGACTCAACATGGGGTTCGAACCCACGATCTATCGCACGCATGGCGAGCACGCTAACTATTACACCAGCGGTTGGATTAGATATAACATGTATCACTAATACAGAAGATAGCCATTACATTGATGACATGCTTTAGATGTGAGATGGCACATGAATTAGAAATGATGGAAAATGTAGCTTTATTTCAATATACATGGGAGAGCTGTATAACTGCTGCATTGACATTCCAGGTAAACTCAAATTGTGATCAGAAATGATGTTGTATACTCTACGATGATCCAGTCATGTGTAACTGTTATACGAACTGAAAGTAAATTGAATATATTTAAGACTTTACCAATATGTACAGTTCCAAAATAATGTAAGGTATCAAAACTAATACCAATCTCCCAATCAAAGGTAGCCATTGCCGATTAATGTAGCTTATCAAAACTAATACCAATCTCCCAATCAAAGGTAGCCATTGCCGATTAATGTAGCTTATCAAAACTAATACCAATCTCCCAATCAAAGGTAGCCATTGCCGATTATAGCTATCATGCTTAGGCTCTTTGATTTACTTGCTCACAAATACTGTTGACACTGAGCGTTGTTGATAAAGGTTATTATCAGATACACATCACGCTCACTAAATTAGCCATGAATCATCAATAATATACGACAATACCAATGAGGTAATCAAAAGCCGTCAATCGAAAAACAGACAATACACTTTTGCGACACAAAAAATCACAAAAGGACAAACAATGATCAACCAAACATTGCACATCGAGGTGAACTCAGGTGCTCCGGAAGGGTAAGCCGTTCATGTACCCTATGTGGCATCCGTCGTATTACTCTTGTTAACCACTGGATATTTTCATTAATATTAGTATATCAAAATGTCATGTATGTGAATTAAGCAATAAAACACTTGTGTATAAGTCAAAATGTAATATCGATGAACAATTAATATGTAAAATAGTTAACAGAACTAACACTCTTTGCGTTTGCCTTTTTTTGGGAATTACATAACACGGGCATGATTGAGTAGTAACCATTAAATGGAGTTCATCCTGGGTTATTGTGGGGTTCATGTTGATCGATCTTTAGTCGTTTGTGTAGTATTTTGTAGATCGTTGTTTGTCTTTTTTATTTTAGCCATTGTATTGTCTGTCCTTCTTCGGCCTACAGCTTCTGACCACCCCTTTTGTATCTTCAAGACTTGTCTTATAAGTGAACAAGAGTTTAAATGCGTTCTACAGCGAAAGGCTGCTACACGGAAGTTTATACAGTGATGGTCAATAATTCCAACAATATCAACAAAACGAACAATCAACTCTCACCTTGATGCATTGTTTAAACTTGATCTGGTCTAGATTAGAGTCTATAAAGAGACATATGGTAACCTCAAACCTATTGTGTAAGTACATATATAAACACAACTGGCTTATCTTTTGTTTTTGTTTTGTTATTTAATGAAAACTTATTTTAAAATTATTCATGACCGCCAAAGTTCACGATCGTCAGTTAGATTAGACAATTTCCAGTTTACAACAATAGGTCAATGGCCGTTAATAGCTGCTATATTAGCCGTGATATATATACACAAAACATGACTTTATTTATAAATAACATTTATAATTAGCGTCTTTTTAATACACTTTCTCTCTGAAATGTTGCACATACAGTTTCCATTAAATGTATAAAAAGTCATTGATCGAAATATTCTGACAGTGCTTTTTCTTAAACTGCTATATAAACGTACATGGTATCCTTTAAATTGATAAACAATATAGGGTACAGGTTAACCTTTGTCAAAGTGCATATAACAATAAACGTCAATTCACATCATACAGAAAAAAGATGGAGAAAAACATCACAATATGCATTTTTGACACTCAATCTTGAATTATGAACAACCACACGTGTTTTTTTTTATATTTCGAGCTGTCACTCAGTAAGTTGGTAAAAAGTCATATGTTGATACAAATGCAAGATAAATACAATATACGTATATTGTCTGTAAAAGTAGCATATATTTCCACTCGCTGTCAAATCAGCCAGAAAGGCTCGACGAAATTTCACTTTTCTATCAGTTTCTCAAGTTTGTTCAAATACATTTTAAATTTTCCGACTATGAACATATATTGTATATGCTCGAGATCCGACTTTTCTAAAAACAGTTTGAAGATACTGAACAGTTATCAAAAATAAACAAATGCATATATTTCTTGCATTAAGAGGTATGTCTGTATTGTATGTTCAACCTGAATTGGTTTTACAGTCGGATACAGATCTCAGTCTCAGTATAATAATTGCATGTAAGTACATTTTTGCGGTCGTTCGTATTATCATTTAAGGATTTGTAGACTTCAATGAAAAATATATAAACTAGACAATATAGCTTGTTTCTAGTTCTACTCACCTGTCGTGAAAGAAGCTATGGAAAACAGGTAAAAGATGAATTAGATTAAAATGAAATGTATAATAGGTTAGCAATTTCTATATATAGTTCGACCTAAGTTAAACTTAACACATATCATCTTTCCTTCCTTGTTAGGTAGAAAACCAACTTGAGCTAATATTAAAATGACTATTTTGCTATTTTGGTTAATCGGTACGTTGGACACATCTCCTGTCATCTCTGCGAATGATATTGTCAGCCTCAACAAACTGACTCTAATACTGAGAAAACATCTGTCAGTGTAACGTCAAATACATCATGACGTTATCGATAATTACAATATCGTCAGTTAAAAAGGTATGGATATACTTTACCAGACTCGCTGAGATACTAGCGATAATGTCTGTCTCGACCTTCAAAACTGTCGTTATTATATATGTACTATAATCCCACCAGTCTTTTCAGGACGTAACATTAACATTGGTGGCAGTTATGTAAATAACACTGGATCTGTCTGTTTTATGAAGGTTTGCAAGGTATACACTTGTGTATATATATACATAAATATGGCTGATTAAAGTTACATTGTAGCCTATGGTTAGTGTCCATCATATCATATTGGGTATAGCGAATCCCTTTGGTATCGTCAAACTTCTCTTACAGTGTAAACAAACCCTTTTACAATGTAAACAAGCCCTTTTACAATGTAAACAAACCCTTTTACAATGTAAACAAGTATTATTAGAATGTAAACAGCTGACTACATTAAACCAAACCGTATTACAATGTAAACAAGTATTATTAGAATGTAAACAGCTGACTACATTAAGCCAAACCGTATTACAATGTAAACAAGTATTATTAGAATGTAAACAGCTGACTACATTAAACCAAACCGTATTACAATGTAAACAAGTATTATTAGAATGTAAACATGTGACTACATTAAACCAAACCTTATTACAATGTAAACAAGTATTATTAGAATGTAAACAGGTGACTACATTAAACCAAACCTTATTACAATGTAAACAAGTATTATTAGAATGTAAACAGGTGACTACATTAAACCAAACATTATTTCCATATATTAGTACAATGTAAGCGAACCTACTACAATGATATTACTTTTTTGCATATTTTAACATAATCATAATCATATTTCGAAAGAAGGTGAAAAATGATACCATTATGCATACATGTATATATGTGCTTTAATTTACTTTTAAGTTACTTACGATGTATAGGATCTGCAAAAATAAATATATATTGTACGTTAATTACTGTATAAATGAAGACACATATACATTGTACAATTATTATATTTTAATCTATATGATGGATTTTGATTGGATTAAATTAGTCATGTGATAAAAAATAATTGAGATGTTTTGCCAAAATTTGCGCTGCCGGGAAACAACCCTATTGGTCCCCGCCGAACCAACCCAATTTTCCCTCACAAGGGAGATAACCTATAAAACATTGGCAAATATTTGTGCTGCCGGGAAACAACCCTATTGTTCACCGCCGAACAACCCAATTTTCCCCCACAAGGGAGATAACATATAAAGCATTGGCAAAAATATAATAAAACAATTACGGCCCACTGTGTAGGGAAACATGTTTCCCTACACAGAGTGCCGTAATTGTATATTATACAATTATGGCTTTCATGATAATGTAATATCCAAAATTATTAAATCGAGAAAAGGGTTATTTCCCCGAGGGCCGACGGAAATAACCCTTTCGAAATTTAATTATTTTGGATATTACATTATCCTGAAAAACATAATTGTATTATTATACTTAACAAAATAATTAGATATTTGATCGACGTGCAAAAGCGCGCCAAACATTTTAGGGGTTATTTCGTCCCACGCGCAGAAACCCAAACCGATATTTTGTCCTGCGTGCACATTGCAACGGGAAAAGGGGATTATTTCTTTTCACGTACAGAACATACTGTTATTATTTTCCATCTAGTTTCTATAGTAAAGTATAATAATAATAATTGTCTATCCATTAATACTCATAAAATGACACATCAGGGATGTTAAAGGCTATGATGTTTAGTGTACAATAAATGTGTCCGGTGTATCCACTAGAAAAGGACATGGTATTAATACAGGTAATTTGGTAAAAAGTCATTAATGACGGAAATTCATTGCTTGCAATAACAACAAAAAGGAAACAACAAAAGTTATATATTTAACAAATAGTTCACGGCACTGAGGGCCATATGGCAGTTTATGGACCGGGATGTCACCCACAAAATAGTATATGGATCGAAGCGAAGCTGAGGTCCATATAGTATTTTGTGGANCTGCTAATTTTAAACATGCCATGCTTCGTCGGTATATATATATATATATATTTCATATGTCTGTATTGTCCTTTATTTTCATTGGCTGAGACTGTGCAGTGATACCCTGAATATATTGCATATTTTTCTACCTCAGGATCAGGGAATATAGATCCTAAGCCGGGAATGTCACATTGTATACCCTGTCTGATAGCTGAATAACATATAATATATATATATATGGTTCTCTCTTGACATATGTAATGACAACTTAGATATCAAATTTGATGCGCACAACCCGTTTCTGGAATAACATTCATCAGGTACGTTTCTGGAATAACATTCATCAGATACGCTCGACTTTGGCTACTACGTTTACACTCAATGGTTTACTATGTTTTACATTATTCGACGTTCCAATGATTTACTGCGAGCCTACAAAGCATGAACTTGACAAATAGTTATTCTAGATTCGCGTCGTGTGTGCACTAAATTGTATATTGTACGTCGTTCGTCCTATCATTGGCACTGGCATGGTTTTTTAGATATATTTATTGCTGATATTTACAATTGGTAAATAAAATAATTATTAATCAAACAAAGGTTCTCCTCCCTTGAGCATAGGTGACCTTAGCAGATTTTGGCTACTAGTATCATGTTTAGACCATTTGGTTTTATTGCACACACAACTGTAAATTATTTGACTTTCCAATCTTTCGATTTTGAGCGTACATGAGGAGGTTTATACCAGAATCGTGTCGTGTTCCCTACATAATACATATCTACGTCTTTTTTCCCTCTCATTCGATCGCTATCTCTGATGATCATGCTGATTGACTATTATACAACAAATGTATTACGCGTCACAAACGAAACTCAAACACACTTTGTTTGTATTATCTTAAAATGCACTAGCAACACGTGTGTCTACTTTTTAATGACATTATTTACGCTTTAGCTTACTTACTAGTATTGTTCAGAGATGTGGCACACTGTCTTCCTACATAACCTGATGGGCAGTGGCACCAATATATCGATCCTAATGGATTACAAGTGGCACCATTGTGGCAAGGATTACTAGAACAAGCATTCGTACCTGTATATGATAATTATAAATAAATAAATTTGTAGCAACTGCTTGAATTTGATTGGTTAGAATTGTTTATCCATCATATCATAGATAACAATTTTAACCGGAAGTCACATGTTGGGGTCTCAATTGGGAAAATTTATAATTTTAATTCTTTTTAAGCAATTATTATCCGTCAAAATATTTCTAGGACAAGAAAAAAAATTAATTAGGAATTAATTTATAAGGATTGATCACAATTTTTTGTTCGGTTCATTCGAAATAAACTCAAAAATATGGTGCACACCCACAGTGTGTACTACATTTTAGAGATTACCTCTTCATGAACCGAATTTTTTTTTAGATCAATCCTTAATTAGAATATATCATCTGCCTTGAAATGATATTTATCTCCCTTAGTAAATATGTCATTCACTATTGATTATATCTAGCGTGATAAAGAGAGATAATTCATCTACATTTTACAGAATTATTAGATAACGTAAACTAATAATACACTGAATAATTCCATTTTAATTGCCATATTGCTGTTTCCTGGCATTTCTCTTGATGAAAAAATGTATACATAGATAATTCTATTATGTTAATGTGTATTCATACGCCTTTGTATCATATTTGGAATTTCAAATAATAAACGATAAGTAAATATATCTGTTTTGAAATCAACAAAGCAATGCATTTCATTAAATCCATTTTAAGGATACTAGAAAATATAAATATGAATTATTATACACAACCGGGAAAACATTTGCATGACCACATTATTTCACAAACGGGAAATTTGCGCCAATGGTGCTGGTTAACTCCGCCATGTTTTTTCATTGAAATACCTCTGATGCACCGGGAAGGTGTGGGGTCGTGTATTTGTATGCTAGGGGTTTCAATTTTGTCTCTTTCTACGAATTTCCACTTGATTTGGGAAATGTTTCGACAGTGTGGTATTTTTTTCTTCTTCTATTATTATTATTTAAATCCTAACCGAATCCTTTTCAAAATTTGATCCAGAATCAAAATGGCTGATTCTAGAAAAACGTCATACAGTGATAGTGTGAAGTTTTGATAAGGTTGTTACTTCTTAAGTAAATTATAAGAATTAAATACTAATGTTAAAGGCTAAATCATACTGAAATTATTATGTTAATAGATAATGTTATAACCGAGTGATTAACGAGATTTTTTGCTTGCAGTTACAATTTTACGTAGCGGTTAGTCTTACTAACAGTATTATACTCAGAGTGATTTTTGTATTTTATAAAATCGGTGAAATGGCTATATACAAGGAGATTAAATTTTATATAAGATGGAAAGTGGACAGTTTCCATGACTTCTAGGACGGGCGTCATTCGCGCGTTGCACTTAGGTGGCATACCAATGAGACGACTAGTGAAGAAATACAGACATTTGTACTACATACATTGTCCATCACGCTTTCTAAGAGGGGATGTGTAGTCCCATAAAAGTAGTTCAACACCACAACCTTTTTAACCTTAAACTGTCCACAATTATCATAAACATATTTACCTTTCTTTGGAACTGTTGGGACGGTTATTGTTGTTGTCATTGCTGTTGCTGTCGGTTTCGTTGTTGACATTTTTGTAGATCTTTTCGTTGTTGTTAGAATCGGTATGGTTGTTGTCGTTTTTGGAGTCGTTTTTGTAGTCGGTTTGGTAGTTGTTGTTTTTGTAATCGGTTTGGTAGTTGTTGTTTTTGTAATCGGTTTGGTAGTTGTTGTTTTTGTAGTCGGTTTGGTAGTTGTTGTTTTTGTAATCGGTTTGGTAGTTGTTGTTTTTGTAGTCGATTTGGTAGTTGTTGTTTTTGTTGTCGGTTTGGTAGTTGTTGTTTTTGTTGTTGGTTTGGTTGTTGTTTTTGGCGGCTGTTTGGTAGTTGTTTTCTTTGGGGGTTTTTTAGTAGTTGTTGTTTTGGGTGATGTTGGAACTGAAACAAATCGCAACATATAAAGTGACATAACGGTAAGTCTTTAACTCTCAAATATGTTTTATTTACATTTCTGTTTTATTATTTACATATTATCGTTGCACGATCCCATGGTGATATTTTGTTTATATACTGTACTTTATATTCATTTTCCCATACATTCATCAGCACTATATGTAAATTAGCGCTTTAATACACAAGTGTTATCTTACGACATTCAATTTTCGTTTTCGTTAAATTAGACTTACAAAACTGCAAAGAAATGATCAGCATTTTAAAATTACAATTAAATTTAATGTTCGTAAGAAGAGTAAATTCATAACTGTTTCATCTTCGTTCGCCAGGAATTACGATTTTTGACCGAGTTAGCTGTTATTCTGTAATTCCCGCGCACTGCATTCTGCTGGATTTTGTCAGTTACACCCATTATGATAATATCATTTTCAGCACGAGGCATACATATATCACCTTATGTCAAGACATATGCACTGGTAACTGAAAACACTAAACATGTCCTCGAAAGTTATCCTGTGTTTCTTTAGAAATGCCGTACGACAATGTCTATAAACACGAGTCCATTTTGTGTTTTTATTTTCCCTACAAATCATGTGTTTCTGTAACACGCATTCTTGATTGGTTGGAAGCAGCTCTCGCTTGCTGCATCCAGTTTTAAAAGATTGAGGATGTAGGGTTATCGCAACTCTTGGACGGCGCAAATATAACCGTTTATTCCCGTGAAATATATACATTGTATAATACTAATACAAAATAAATAGATTAGTATATTAATGTTAACAATTACTTACCTTTATTTTTGAAAGGAGCTGAAAAATAACCATAAATAGTTAATAATGTAATAAATGTAAAAACAAAAATAATAATAAAATGTTTTATATTTAATTCACAAGCTGATTATGTTATTATCAATCTGAATAACTTGTTAAAACAGCTTTAAAGCTGCTGCTTTTTTTTTTATTCCTTATAAATAACACTTACAAAAAATTAAAGTAAACAATTGATAGTCACGGTTTCATTATGTTACAGTTTATTGAATTTTTTCAACTGGCGCTAGGTTCACAAGTATTTATCTACGAGACGATAAAAATGTTTTTGATGGCGCAGGTTGATTTACCTCAATCAATTAGGATTTTGATAAAATATTTGATGATGATGAATTCTTTAAAATTATGATTGTTGTTCTGAAATTAATCTTTATTTCACTTTATCAATGGATATTTCCATTATTGGATTCGAAACGCCAACGTTACTGCATGTGTAAATTTCTGAAGAATCCAAAAAATAAAGTATGTCAGATCTTTGTTCGAGTTTCTTAAACATCTTAAGAAAGATAATATACTTAACACTTACCACACCGTATTTCTTTTAGTCCTATATGTAAATTAAGGGGGTCGGTCACAAATAACACGTGACTAGGACTGGAAGCTATGGCATCTAATTCAGGCTTGTTAGCGCCTTGTCCTACACCTATAGCAAACGTTTCTATGTTTGTTGATTTGTGAAGAATCGACGCTTCACTGATTACTGGGATATTGCCATTTGACTTCCCATCAGTTATAACAACTAGAAAATTGGGTACGTTGTTTCTTTCCCCGGTATGAGGCTTGAAACTGTTTAACCTAACATATTGCAATGCTGTGCCTGTATAGGTTCTAGTTCGGATATAATTTATATTAAGAATGGCTTTTTCTAAGTCGTTGATATTTTTTGTTGTATTCATTTCAAACTCGTTTCGAACAGTGCTCGAAAATGTGACGATTCCGATCTGAACGTTATTTGGTCCTATCACATAATGTTTAGCAAACTCAGCGACATATTGTAATTCCGTCTGAAAGTTAGAGGAACCCACACTTGCACTAGAATCTAGAAGAAAAACTATATCAGCTGGATCAGAAATACAACCTGTAGAAAGATAAAATATTATAGTTTGTTCACTGGTCATTAGGACACACAAGACTAAACTATTAGTAAGTATATCATTTTATGTAGAATTGTTTTCGTTTTCCTTTCCTTTATCACCGGAGCGTAGGGCATGAATTATGAAATATACACTCCATATGCAGCAGTGCTTGACTAAGGTTAGGATTGTGGCGTTTAACGCAACTTTCAATATTTCAGCTATATCTTGGTGGTCAGTTCAATTGATGGAATAAACCGGGGGACCCGGTGAAAATCAGCGATCTGCCGCAAGTCGCAGACAAACTTTATCAGATAATGTTGCATCGAGTACACCTATCCCTATTAAAGGGTAGACAATTAATAATTGCAAAATTTAAATCGGTTTTTTTTTCATAGATTCGTGTAGAAAGTTGATAACTGACGCTGAATTTGAGATAAATGTCCAGAAATAAGACAAAGGAGATCGTTTCTGTTGTTTATTGCATCATCTCAAGTTATTTAAGGTATATTAAATTGAATACAAAGTTCGGATTATTATTTGACTGAACATTATCAATACGACATTCGTTAGAAATATGAAATGATGTGTATATCATGTACAGCATATGATATGTCTTAGACAATCAATATATATTCAAAATAGAAGATAACTTCATTCTAGCTTAACTTTTTTTTAAAACAACCCAGGCTGAATAGTGATATTGAAAACATGGGTTTTCAGAATTAATTTGATATTCGTACTTTAAAAATTCAATATTTTTCTTCGTAATTTTTTTAAATATTGTACCATTGTTTATTAGTGGTATCTTAATTCAAACAGTTGGTATCAAAACCATGGAATGTATTACCATTGTTCTATTACACTAAAGATATCTCATATATAGTGGCATTAAAAGCTTTCCATACAATATTCTTCTTATACACATGCAGTAACATGTATGTATTCTCTGTGGGCATCATAAAAACTATTCAACCCCCGTTATACATATGTTTATTTTACAGTGGGTGCTATTCACTATAAAATGGAAAGTATTTGAACCAAGAACTTTACATTTAGTTTCGTAAAATGCAGAAACAAATCCATAGCTTCACATTGTACATCAAACATCAAAGGTAGAAATAAAAATGGCGACTAAATGTTACCTTTTTGTGATATTAGAGGTATTGAGCTTCCACTTGTGATAAATATACACAACAATACTGGTCTGAAATATAATTGTTCAACACTTAGTCATGTCAATTTTTGTGATCTAGACATGTTGTTTTTAGTAGAACAAACATAACGGTTGAAGTCTTTTCCTTCACTATTTTTTTCTCTTTTCTTGTAGACGATATTTCCTTGGCGATAAGCGATTGACTCTCTATTTCTTAACAGGTGTGTGCGGTATTTCGATAATTAGCGAAATTTCGTCTACCCCTATGATTAATATTTTTTATTCACTCAACAGTATTACCGCTATAAAGATTCATTCAATTTTAACGCCAGGTTTAGCAGTATCTAAGCTGTTATCCTGGTGTAGGCAATTACAGTCATACCTGTATATAAAGAACACTCAATGGAACCTGAAAATGTGCCCTTTATGACCAGTGTTATCCTTCATATACAAGTTTATATTATATGCATTATGCAGTAATAGGAAAAATGAAGATGTCTTTTATAGACAGGGATCAGTTTATAGAAGTTCCCTTTAATGCAGGTTTGGCTGAATATCAATTAAATTTCCACAGCTAGATGAGATCTACGATTTCTCGTTACCCTTTTGATATCTTCGTTCTTTTCTTAGAAGCACATTTGAGTGTTATATATGCAAATAATAAAGGATTAAAAAGACCAAATCATATTTTCTGAAGGAATGTTATCTAATCATATTTAAGTAGATAAACTTATTGCTTTTAAAATTGAAAAATTGAATTATCTGCAAATTGTGTATATACTGTTGCGCAATCGGTTCTCCCTTGGTATATTATTCGCAACATGGGAACTAGCTCAACCCTAATAGGGCTATAATACAAACTCAATTAATATCGATTACATGTTTATTCTTGGAAATACAACATAAACCTCACTAACCTAAAATATAACAAGTGCTTACAACAGCACATGTACTGACAAGTTTATAACTATTTTGCCCAAAGCTCCGGTCTAGACTGATAAGAATTAATTACAATTTCCAAAGTCTGATCCATGCAGCTGTGTGATTTATATTGACCTCTAGTGTCCAAATAAACTCTGTGATGGAACACAGCTTTTTAATATTTGTTATTATTTTAAATAGTGAACCGTAATAACAATACATTTAAATCAGACAACAACGTTGACAAATATCAGTAGGAAAGGCTTAAATATATCAAATGGGTCATCAGAAGCTGTACATCGAATGACAGACAATATAATGACCAAATGAAAATGATCAAAAGGGCAAAGAACTTTTAGAAAAAAAAACACTGCACAGAAAACTGACGATAGCGCAACTCGAACCCCACCAAATAAAACCGGTTTAATCTGGAACGGCAAGCAGTTCCTGTTCCATTATTGGCACCCGTCGAGTTTCCACCGTTACATACCCGGCTATAAGCCATGAATGAGGAAAATAAATATCAGTGTGCATGTCTACTAGGACAAATACAACATCTGAATTCTAAAGTTTTTACAGGGAAAGTGACATGTTTACCGACATGAACAGGTCTTTATATAAATTTCAACTACATATTAGACACACTATGTTTCAGCTTACAACTCTCAAGTGTCATAAGGCAAAGAACATAACTGAGCAGATTATGATTGGAAGCCGCTAATGGAGCAGGAATTGATTTCCCTTCTGGAGTTCCTGGGTTCACCCCTGGTTTTTAGTGGGGTTTGTGTTACTCGATATTTAGTTTCATATATATGAACAAAAAATGTATATGTTTTATAGATCGTTGGTTGTCCTTTTTCTTTTGGCCATTGTGTCGGCTCTCCTTGTTTGACTTACTGATTCTGGTTACTCCTTTGGTATGTTCAACTCTTTTCACTTCTATCTGAGGTGGCATCAATTGTAAAGCATGACTATTTTTTCTAACATCTACGCTCTGGTTAACCATGGTGACTTTTCGGGAAATACAGTAGGAGCTATATCACTCAAAATTATCAAAGTGTGATTTGAAGATAAAATGCAATTAAAAGGAGAGCTTGGACAAGTAAAGTTAGTACAATGAAGTTAATTTAAGGATCTTAATAATTTCATTTTATTATCGGATCCACAATCTGGCACGAATGGGTTATGTGTATGGTGTTTAACGCCACTTTCAATAATATTACAGTTATATCGTGGAGGTCAGTTTTCTTCTCTTTTTCTTTTTGGCTGTGGAAATCAGAGTACAAGGACAAAACGACCGACATGTCGTAAGTCACTGAAAAAACTTTATCTCATATTTTACATCGAGTACACCTCACTATGAGTGAGATTCGAACGCACAATTTAGGAGTAATAGGCACTGATTTGAGATAGGTATAAATAAAACTACCATCCGATCATGACCACGACGGACAAATGGGACGAATGAAATAATAGTCTGACATATGCCGATGAGCTCTGCTATTAAATTTCCGAGACTGTGATAACGATTCATCAATTTTCATTCCACCATATCATCTCGCCAAAACATTTATCCAAATGTACAAATTAATTATGGACTTAACCATGTGGAAGACATATGTGGTGTTTGTGGAATATAATGTTTATTGAATAATGACATCTACATGGAATTGCTTTTGCTGATCAACCTTGACTGATAATCGGAAGACAATTTCTTACGCCCCTATCAATTATCAGTCCCACTTTCTATCTTACATTTGGCCATTACAACACATCATACAAACATCATTGATGATTTCGAACCACTCCTGAAAATTCAAATGACAGACAGTAATTGTAGGAAATATCTCCAACCATTCCAATACGAAACTTTCCTCTGATTGAACCTCTGAACTCAGAAATAACAATGACAGAAATCTCAACTCTGGTTTGGAATAGGAACACAAAATGGCGGGCAGAAACGTCAGAATCAATTATTATAATGATCATCAACAAAACATTAGTACGAATTCGATTGTTGTGTGTTCACATAAATGGAGATAGATATACTTACAGAGCGATCTTCATTTTATTTCTAATATAATTGATGATAAGAGCTCTAAAACAGGAGATAAGTATACTTGTAATATTGAAGGACACCGAGTAAGACATGAGATAGTAAATAAAGGGAATGTACCGATATCGTCGTTGATATTCTTCCATTATTTTATTATCTTTCCCGAAGAAAACTTGTTCGATTGCCTTTTTCTGGATTGTCCATTTTTGATTGCCCTTCTGATATTCTCTAACGTTTATTGTTGAGCATTGGCATTGTATTCATGCATATGCTGATGAAATGCAAAAGCTATGTTGTGGTCACACGTGGTAATGATTTTGTTTTTCACAAATAATGATTTTCTTGCACTAAAGTTTGCTGTTAATAATTTACTAGACATATAACTTTTACCTCGTATCTCTAGTTGTTAGTCACTAAATAGCAAGGGATTGACTATGCTACTATGATTTTTTATTGTTTTTAATTGAACTTGATAATAATAAAAATCTAATTTATTTTATTCAATACATATTTATATACATGACAGGAATACTGTTTGGTGGGTGATTTACGACTTCTGAATACTCCTTAGTTAGCTTCAAAGTTTTCTTAATTATTATATACTATTCAATAACTGCATAGGTCATGCAATTGCAAGTATGCACGCCTCGTGGGTTCGAGTTTCTCATCTATTTTGCTGTCAATAGACTTAGTTAAAGTTTATCAGAAACAGTCTGATAAACATTAACCAAGTTTATTGGCATCAATATATATATATGTTCCAGTGTGTTTACATGTTTAATTTCAAAACCCCACGAAAACCATTAATATCTTAAGATGTGTATGAGTTTCTTACTGGATAGTTTACATTCAAATAGGTTTACAAGGAATAATTGTCTACATTAATTACAAAAAAAAGTGTACTCGACTCGCGGTCGCAAGTGATAAAGCTTACCAGTTGCTTGCCCAAGGTCGATGGTTCTCTCCGGGTACTCCACCACTAAAACTGGTCGCCATGATATAGCTGAAATATTGATGAAAGTGGCGTTAGACACCAAAATTCAAATTCAAATTCTACATTAATGAAATATATTGCGTTTTGAAAGAGGTAGTATGAAAAACATATATATACTTTGAACAAGGAATTTCAAACTCTAAGCTATCTTTGTTCATACCTGGGAGATTGTCTGCAATCGTAGATTTAAAATGGAAACCAACCGAGTAATTAATTCATTAGCCTTCATTACTAGAACATGCTACTGGTGGAGGAGGAACTGCTGACACGTCCGAAGAACTTGATATTATTTTCTTTAGTGGAGTTAGTGTTGCTCAGTCTTTAGTTTTCTACATAGTGTTTTGTAGATCACTGTTTTGTCATTTTTGTCCTTTTTATATTAGTCATTGTATTGTCTATCCTTTGATTTACAGCTTCTCATTACCACTTTGCTATGTTCAAACTTTTTTTTACAAATAATACAGTATGTTGGTAAAAAGTAATGCTTTTCTATAGACAAGCGATTTGAATGTTACAAAGAAAGATTCGAAAAATGTTGCCTTGCAACTAGTCACCAAGGGCCACTCTGGTGAACCTGTCGCTCGTTAGGCGGTTCTGTAAGTTTTTCATTGTGTTCAGATATTGTGTCATTTTTCAGATATAAGGCATTCATTTACAATTCGTCCTTGGCGCAAACTCCGTATTTGATTCGCCCTTCATAACCAGAGAGTTTAACCAATCAGCGTAGAAGCTCATTCTTGTTTCTATGCCTCCCTTTTTATTTACGAGTTCATGGAAACTGAATACGAACATTGTAGATGTTTATGAGTAGAATATAAAATAGTAATAGATCTATCTTAGATTTTTTATGACAGATTCTAACTATTAGACGGGTAACTTATCTACTATTAGTATGCTGAGAAGAGTTTGAAGATACCAAAGGACAATCAGAATCTGCATATCGACGAAGAACAGACAACACAATGGACAAAAGAAAAAGTACAAACAACTATCTACAAAACATACACATAAAACTAAAGATCGAGTAACATGAACCCCACTAAAAACCGGGTGTGAACTCATGTGTTCCGGAAGGGTAAGCAGTTCTTGCTCCACTAGTGGCACCCGTTGTGTTAATCAAGTTACAAACCCGGTAATAAGTCGTTAATGAGGAAAGGACTGTGAAGTGTTTACGACAAGTGGAACATATCCGTGGTCATTTGTGACACAGATATTCCATAACGGTCAACCAAGTCATGGTGGCGACCGTAAAATTTTCGAAGTGGTGACTTCAACTTTACCAAAAGGAATCCTTGGTTCAATAGCTTCATTGTTAGAAGCAACCCTCTATCAAGGAAATCCTGATAGGCACCACAAGCTCTGGAATATCGTATCATCTGAGAGATATATTCTCCATATGTAGGTGCTGTTGGAATGTTGCTACATATAAATGGAAAGTTCACAAAGGGAAAATTGAAATCATCTCTTTTGTCGTAATGTTTCGTTATTAACCGACCCTCACTGTCGATTTCGAGGTGTAGGTCAAGGTATGAAGCACACCTATCTGTATCTGTGGTATCCTTTATTTCAAGCTCAGTGGCATAGATGCGATCAACAAAATCATGCACTAGCAAATCACTAACTGTAATATAGAACATCGTCTTTAAACAGTGTGAACATTCATCGTCACACTGTTTCTGTTATTGTAATGTCCTTTGTGATTTCTTGCGCTTGTACACGTTGTTAGTTAATTGCGTCCTACTCTGACTAAAATCGCATTTGTCATTTCGAGTACATATGCAATGCATGTGACGTCATTACACTATTGCATGCTATGTGTTAAATAATTTTTAATTATGGGCTGAAGGTGCATAGAACACTGTAGACTATATGTTTCGTTTTTCACTTTAACGTATCAACTAAATATCTTGAAGGTACTTGATTGCAAGACCAGGTGAATGACCATGAATGAAATTTTGTGCCTTAAGCAAGATAAGCCATGATTGATATGTTGTGTATTTATATGTATACTTGTGATGTGTATATTCAATGTTAACGGTGTAGAATGTGCTTCTTATGATCTTGTCTAAGATACGAGTGCCACTAGTGGAGCAGGAACTGCATACCGTTCCGAAGCACATGCGTTCACTCCCGGTTTTCAGTGTGGTACGTGCTGCTCGATCTTTAGTTTTCTGTGTAGTGTGCTGCACTGTCTGTCCTTCTTCGATTTATGGATTCTGATTACCCCATTGGTATCTTCAAACTCTTCTTATTTTAAAGAAAATTTAATTTTAATAAGGGTAAGGGAACATCCTTATGTCAACAGCAAGTTACATCACAAATCCGACGTGCAATCCGGAAGTTAGGAACTGCTATGCCATTTATGACATACGTCATTGAATTCCAAAATTTCTAAGTAATACCATTAATTGGCAATAATTTAATTTGATTTGAAAATTTCAATCTGATTGGCTAATCCGCTTGGAGAAAAAAACTTCCGCTGAAAACGGCCGTTAGGCCGATACGTACGGAAAATGAAGTTATAGTTTTTATTATATTATCTCAGAGACTATACCAACGAATGCTCCTAAATTTTTCAAAAATACGGACACGGAAAACAGACGATCCAATTGCAAATCACTTTACGCAACATTGTCATTCTGCGGAAGATCTAAAAGTATTCGGCATTGAAAGAGTTCTCGGCACTGAAACATACAGAAAAGTAAAAGAAGCATTATGGATAAAAAAGTTAAAAACATTGGAACCATATGGATTAAATACACAGTACGAACGTTAAATTCAATTGCGGCAAAATAGCATCAGTGACTGTAATTATAACGTCATGTTTCTGGCAACCATTGTTACCCTTAGTGTTAAAAATATTTCCAATGAAGAAGGCCGTAATGGCCGAAACGTCTGGGAAATTTGTGTTATAGTTTTTATTTATATATATATGAGACATTATTGGTAAATGCATTTACCAATAATGTCTCATTTTCTTTTTTTATTTTTATTTCTAATTTAACATTTATTTAAATGAGTAGCCCGATTGTGTATTTATATTATTGTTATTGTACTTTCATTAATTTATATGTAGGATTTCAATTCTTTTATGTATGTAATTTCATATGTGCAATTTCTGGTTCGTCTGTCCCGTACATGGACCGTCAAAAACTTTTTTTTGAAATTAAGACGCCATATTGGTCCTAAATATTATTTAAATAGACATTGATAAAGTCCCTCGGTGGGACGAAAATTTTGTCATTCAACGAAGTGTTTAATTCTTTATCACTTTGTTTTGTGTACTTGGTGTTGTTTTACAAACCATTTTAGACGTTTATA
>MJUT01054649.1:55601-72393 GCA_002080005.1 Gigantidas platifrons
ATCCATATAAGGGTCGGAACACTAACTATTAGGGGTAACATCTTTGGAGACTCATAGTAAATTAACAGGGATAGACATACAAAAGTAGGTATCGAATTGTACTGCGCATTTGGTTCTTACAGATGATAATTATACTATCAATGTGCACTGTTGAAATAAACATTAGAGAAAACCGTAATGTGAATCAATAACGGAAAATCCAGGCAAACTGGCAACATTGGGCACACAAAACACAGGACGAAGACAAACAAACCAAAAACACAAAACACAGAAAACTAAAAAGTTGACCAACACGAATCCATGAAAAAACCGGGGATGAACCCAGACGCCCGCGAAGGGAAAGCAGTTACCTCCTTCCACAAAACACCGCCATATGCATGCCACCCACACGGTCAATACGTGTTAGACACCACCATGCCACCCACACGGTCAATACGTGTTAGGCACCACTAAACACAAACACATACAAATAACGCAAATAAAACATGAACCCTCCTACAAACAACTGGAGGTAAATAGGAACCGAACATCGTTTTTATGTGGACATCGTAGCAATTGATAAAGCACATTATTAGCAACGGAGTAAGAATACGCGAACGAGTGCTTCCCAACATTTTCCATAATCATTCCACAAAATTGTTTACTGGAATAAATTAGTGTCAAGAACTTTTCGTGATAATATGCACACATGTTTACTAGTAACGTGTGCATTACATATGCAAATGTCAAGTTCGGAACACTCGTCACATGTCAAGTGGCCACAGGGTTGAATGACATATTCAAAGTCATTAATTCCACAAATAACACACATCTTTTTCTGTTTCAATTCTATATTTTCCTCCTTCAGTTTGTCTACCACTGGAAGATAAAGGGTTTAAAATATTAAACAACTCCACATGTGACACGAACTGTATATGGTATTAATGTAAATCTAATAAAAAGAGGGAAAATACACTGTAAAAAAAATCCAAAATTGAATCAACAAATCGGAGAATTAGAGGCAAAATCGACGCCCCTAATACAGATATAGATGACCGCTCACTTTCCCGGATTTTTGCAGACATTCAAATCCTAAGTGGCAGGGTCTAGCTAAATTTATAGACTAATAATTTCCGTCTTAGTGAAATATTATTTTAAAATGGCACTTTGATTATATAATATCTATGTTCAAATTTGCAACCCAAAAAATCAAAACCAGTTGAACTTTAATATTTTGAGGTATATGAAAAACATACACACTTGTGAAATGATAAGCTTAATTCAATATATTTTTTAATTTGGTGAAAAAGAATGACACAGAATAATACTACTACCTTGTTGATTCCTTACTGTTATAGGGTATGTAGATCCAATATCAACATTTAAGTCATTCTCTCTAAGTATTAATGGGGTTGCCACCTGTCCATCTGAGACGACTGGTGTAACTCCTACAATATAATACACCTTGTTTAATCACTGCCCTAGGTGATATCATCAATTAATTGGAATAACTGACTGCTATGAACAAACTACAAAACTGTTTCATTCAAAATGATTTGAACAAGTGATAACAACTATGGTATATCTAACGAAATACCGGAATATAACTGAAATATTGCTGAAAGTGGCGTTAACCACCATAAACATAAATTTCTAATGAAATCAGCATGAATTAGAATTGATAATATTTGACAAATAAATAAAACTAGCTTCTGATATCCCCTTTGGAAATAAAAAAAAACGGACGTACATTTGCACATTCATCCAATGATATCAGCGATACTAGGTGGTCACTAATAGGGTTGTGGTTATGGTTTCGGTGTTTAACGCCATTTTCAACAATATTTCCGTGGCATCGTGGCGGTAAGTATTATGGGTGTAGGTAACCGGAGTCCCCGGTGAAAACCACAGACAAGTCGCCAGTCCCTGACAAAATTTAGTGTCACTAATAACTTGATACTAAATATAGCTGTGATACCCGACATTATGTTTAATATTTTAATATTTGACACCAATGGTCAACATTCTACATGACTTTATGACAAAAGAGACGGTTGCAGTTTTACCATTGTACTTTTCCCACAAAATAGTATTATACCAACCGCCCTGAGTATGGAGTTTAATTTTCACACCTCAACCGATACTCTCGAATTTTCAGTTTATATTCAGATTTTTTCAACGTCATCGTATTCTGGGTACTCATCTATTAAATCAAGAAAGTTTGAAGAATCGCCTCATCCTATCTTTCAAAAATATATATTTATCTTATTATTGACAAATATATAAGCACAAAAAAAAATATGAAATATTCAAACCATAATATATACTCAAAGTTTGACATTTCATATAAATGTAATATTCAGAAATCAGGGAAATCGACAATAATAAGAAATTTAGCAGTACGCCGCCATTGTTTCTTATATAATTACCTTGTGTGTGTGTTTTTTTTTATAGTATTCGTGTAGACCCAGGACACACAAATAGAGGCCCTACATCGTTACTATCCCTGAAAATACGTACCCCCGCGGCAAACACGGGGAAATTAAGGTAAAGTGGTGAAACCTATATTAATTTATGGTTGTGAATTATGGGGATTAAGTAACTGTGATATAATTGAGAGAGTACATTTGAAATATTGTAAACTTCTACTAAATCTCAAATCGTCAACTCCAAATTGTATGATTTATGGTGAATTAGGACGCTACCCCCTCTACATATAGATATAGAACAGCGGATGGTGTCATACTGGACTAAACTTATAACAGGAAAACAGTCAAAAATTATGTAATATACAGAATGCAAATTTTTCTTGGTTAAACAGTGTAAAAACTATTTTAGATGAATGTGGTTTTTCGTACATTTGGCAAACACAATTTTCGTTAGTGAAGTCTGGTTAAAATTCAATATAAAAATGAGATTGCACGATCAGTTCCAGCAGACATGGCAAAATACTCGAGTTTTTGTTACGTCTGGTGGGTGTGTTTTTCAACAGACAGTATGTATACATGTGGGTACAAACTCTGCTTCTTTTTTCGCTGATTTGTTTATTTATTTCTACGAGGCATACTTCGTACCGGGAATTCTCAAGAAAAACGAAAATAATTTAGCCGATCATTTAAGTTTACATTCCGCTATATAGATGATGTCCTTTCACTAAATAATTCTAAGTTTGGCGATTTTGTTGATCGCATCTATATCCCGTTGTGCTTGAAATTAAGGAAACCACTGATACCACTATCTCTGCTTCATACATTGACCTTCCCATCGAAATTGAAAGTGAGGGCCGGTTAAGAACGAAACTTTACGACAAAAGAGATGATTTCAATTTCCCCATTGTTCCTGCATATAGAGTATATATATCTCAGTTGATCCTATCAGGATTTCCTTGATAGAGGGTTGTTGCTTACAAGAAAGATACTGATCTGCTGTTCATATTGGTTAAGTTGGGGTCATCTTTTCGAAAGTTTTACGGTCGCCACCATCACTTACTTAACCGTTACGGAATATCTGTGTCACAAACGACATGCAGAGACTGACAGACAATACAGAGACTGACAGACAATACAGAGGCTGACATACTTTACAGAGGCTGACAGACAATACAGAGGCTGACAGACAATACAGAGACTAACAGACAAATGACGAAAAGACAAACAATGATCGACAAAGCACTGAAAACTAAAGATTAGTTTTAGTGGATTGCAACATACATATTATATGGATTGACAATGATTTATCTTCAACTTTTGCCTCAAACTTATAGAATAATTTCTTCCAATATACAAGGACATCAATAACATATATTGTTTATTAGATATAGCTACATATAAACCAGCACTAGATCTATGTTAGATACGATAACGTAACCCTCATTCCGCTTGTGCTCCATTTAGGGTTACGAATCGATCCCATTCCATGTATGGGAGCAGCGCCCAGAGTGATTCACACCGGGCGGTTTTTTGTCCTAATTCCGTTGTAAGTGGTTGGAAAAATTAACGGGGGTGAAAGATAAATATATTTAGGTAAACCTTGAGGTGTTAAATAAACGCTGCAGCAATCCATGGTAGACTTATATCCATCTGAAAATTTGAATGCATACAAATCTTCTTTCTGTCCGACATTTTGTTTACAAGTTGCTAGTTCACGCGCACTTGCCTCGTTTTTGAGATATCCTTATTTGGATCAATTTTATAGTAAAACGTAGTAACAGTTTTCCATATTTGGCATATATGGATAGGCTCCGCCCATCGCGAGAGTTTACGTAAGGTGTTATGGCGGACAAGTAACAATTTTCAAAAACGAAACCGGTCTTGAAGATAGAAACAGGGATTGTAACACTTATTTCGTATCACCATTACTTAAAAATTGTTGGGAATAATAAGATATGACCAGATATGCAAAAAGAAAGTTGAAATATTCACGGAACGAAAATTTGAATTTGCTCCCATCGATTCGTAACCCTAAATGGAGCACAAGCGGAATGAGGGTTACGTTATCGTATCTAGCTCTATGTTTGTAAGAAATTCAAAAGATACATTTATTATTTTTAAGTAAGCCGTTTTCCTACCAATCTAATTAAAATTAGATTGTTTTCCTACATAACCACTTCAATAAATGAAAGTCGGATTGCATACAACCATTACGTTTTAATGAATGTCCTTACAAACGAAGGGACCATATTAACGATAATGACCAATTGCATTTTATATGTACATGTATGGACGTCTTATCCTTGAACTTCTCCCTGGACCAGTCAAATCAGATATACATATTTGTTGTATCTAGACTATTTGTGCCGAAGTTCTATATAATAAAATGAAAAACAGACAATATCATACTGTCGGAACAGTTCCAAAATCTGATAGAAAAATAGACAATATCATACTGTCGGAACAGTTCCAAAATCTGATAGAAAAACAGACAATATCATACTGTCGGAACAGTTCCAAAATCTCATCGTAAAACAGATTGTAGAAATCGATGCAAAATAGATATCGCTAACACACATAAACATAACCGCTTACTTTCCTTGCTTTGTACCTTTTGTGCCACATGTTTGTTACTCTCATTAAGGGATTTACATTTTTACATCTTTACATTTGACACCAATGGTCAACATTCTACATGGCTTTATGACAAAAGTGACGACTGTAGTTTTATCATTACATATTTTCAGCAAAATAGTATTATACCAACCGCTCGCGTATGGAGTTTAATTTTCACACCTCAACCGCTACACTCGAACTAGCAGTTTATATTCAGACTTTTTCAACGTCACCGTATTCTGCGTACTATACTATTAACACAAGAATGTTTAAAGAATCGCCTCATCCTATCTTTCAAAAATCTATTTATCTTATCATTCACTAATATGTGTACTAAATATAAGCATGAGATCATCAAACACGTATCCATTATATATACCCAAAATTTGAGTGATTAGTGATTTTTGTTTAACGCCAATTCAGCAAATTCCCGGCTATATCTTGGCGAGAACAAGTTATGTTTTAATGACATGCTGATAAGGTCCACTTTGTTCTAGACCAACACAATGAGTGTTTGCTCACTGAAACAACAGTCCGCATGTAGACATGTCGCTCCACTCGGACACATTATTCTGATTCCGAGTCAACCAGTCTTTGCTCTTTCTCCTTAATGATGCGTGCTTAGCGGAGAAATAACAAATACCAATTTTATAGTCTTTGGTTTGACTCGACCGGGGCTCGAACCCACGATCTACCGCACTCGTTGCGGGCATGCGAACCATTACACCATCGATGCGGTTCCTGAAGTTTGACATTTCATATAAATGCAAAATATAAATAATATGAGAATTTCGTAGCGACATTACTTCAAATTTAACTTACGGATCCCATTTTCATTGTTGTCATCCTTTGCATGGTATTTACCGGAGTCAAGTACTTCATCCGCCACCGTTTCATCTGGCCCATTGTTATCAGCCATATCTTAAATTAACCAAAGTAAAATTTATATATGTTATACATTGCACTTTGTCGTTTTACAATATATAATTATTCAATATGCACCACGTGTTAAGAGTGTCGCAATGTCACACCGTAAACACCATTATTTTGGATTAATTTTATACTCGTGCGAACATAATACGCAAAAAATTAAGTCAGTTATTAAAAATTATTATATCTTGGAAAGTGATGTATAATGGTCATAATGCACCGTAAATAAAATATACAATAAAATAATGTTATATATATTGTTGTTGTTAGAATAGAATCACATACTTACAAGTTACTTCTGTAATGATAAACGAGGTAGAGCTATCCTCACAACATGATATCACAATACGCCATGCTTACCGTAAACGAATGGGTTAAAAAATTGATCGTATCATCTATTTAAGGATTTACAATATTCAACCCGTTTATCTACCGTAGAAATAAAAATCATAAGATCAACTAGGGCGGAAAGGTAAATCGATATGAAGTTAGAAATGAACGTGAAAATTATGTTATACATTTCACTTTGTTGTTTTACAATAGAGAATTATTCGATATGCACCACTTGTTAAGAGTGTCGTTTTGTTAGGAGTGACTTTGTTTTAAAATGAAGTGTGTCTGTAAGACACAAATGATGCCGCCGCCTGATCATAAGAAAGTATAAACAAATCAAAAGTTCTTTAACACTATGTATGCTGTTCTATCATACTCAGCTTGTATACAGATAGTACCTTTAATTTGACATTCCTGACAATATTAAACTGCTATCAGAATTTCTTTAAATATATTTCAGAATTAAATCAAATTAAAACAAAAGTATATGCCTACCATCAAACAATTATTTCCCATCAAAGAATTATTTAAAATACTTACATAAGAGAATCTTAATACTAGACAACGTAGAAAAGAATGTGAGGAAATGATTTGCATTTGTTTTAAATACCAAATTTTACAGTAACCTTGAAACCTGATAGATAGATTAAATCATATGTTGTCACAGTTATATTATTACTATTTCATCTGAAACGACTGACAATATGTATATATCTAATATAATATGTCCTTGTTTCTTAACCTTTGTGAATAGCCGATATAATCATTTGTCTTTTCTCAACAAGAGATGAAAACATACAAACCACACGATACAAACCTTTGTGACATTTTAGACGTTTACAATTTATTTTACTTGTATAGTATCGTAATACTGTTACGATCCAACACCCCCGCAAGATTGATCGTTGATTGGTTTTTCAGACGTTGTATATATATAGTAGGTAATTTTATGTCAATCGATATTTTAACGTAACATTACTTTTCTGACTTAGTACAGGTACTCCATGCTATTGATCATAATATAATGTTATATCTACACACGCGTATTAACTGACTGAAGTTGGGATATGTAGTGTTTAATCTGGGAATGCCACTGAATTATCTTTATCAAATGACTGGGAACTTAGCGAAGAAAACAATTTATCCCGAAACTAATGGAGAGAATAAGTGAATGAATAAGTCAGGAAGAGTGCTGTCGACAAGAGGAATTTTAACAGGCCCATTTTAAAAGCAAGTGTAAACACTGTTTTTCCCTGACATAATAATATACTAGAGCCATTGCATTTTGGAAATTTTTTTTGTTTTAATATTTCAAGTGTTAACCATGCCGTCCAAATTTGCAAATTTGTGGAATTTGAGCCACTTTTATACCCCTTTTGAAATAAAATATCAATAACCCTTTTCAACAATAATCTTCTAACCTTCCGTATACCCGTCTAGTATCTGTTATTTTGATATTTTAGCAAATCTTTTTTTTTCTGAATTTCAATGCATCAATAAAGTACAAATTTACACAGTATTGTATCTGTATGAACATGGAATATTAATAGTGTTATATTGTATTTTCATATTTAAGAGGAGTTATCTCTGATATATAGTCATCAGCTATAGTCGTCTAAACAGAAGAGAACCACAGTAGCATAATACCATCAAACGTTTGTGAACCAGTTTCATTATATAGTCCTCAGCTATAGTCGTCTAAACAGAAAACGTCTACAGGAGCATAATAGCATGGTTTAAAAACCACAGTGAAACAATTGAAAGAAATATAAGATATGACAAAATGTTATTTTCTTTAATATTTTGTCATGAGATATTTTAGTAAAGTCCGCTTGTTATGTTCGGTTCGTCTTCACCACGGATGTTTGTAGGAGGATCCATGTCTTATTTGTGTTGTTTGTGTTACGTACTGTACATAGCGGTGTCTAGCACGACTTTACTATAGGAGAAACGTGGCGGGTATATTATAAGTGGAAGGAACTGCTTAACCTTCATGATCCCATGGATGCATCCTGGTCGTTGTTGGGTCCGTGTTGCTAATTATATTAGACATCTGTGTTATGCTTTGTTTTGTTTGTCTTGAACACAAACACACAGCACACTAACGGAACGGTTCAGAAATCCAATAGAAAAATCGCAGCAATATGTAAAATTCATACACCCAACATAAATATATGACCCCTATTGTTTTTTTTTATATTGCTCTTAACATAGCAGATATTCTTAAAATATATTTCAGAAGTTTAATTTAATTCAAATTAAAACTAGAAAAAGAAGTATGCCCCCGCACTTGATAATTATTGACAAAGTTGTTTTGTTAGGAGTTACTTTTTTTAAATGAAGCGTGTCTGTAAGACACACCTGACCATAAGAAATTATAAACAAGTCAAAAGTTCTTTAACACTATGTATGATGTTCTATCATACTCAATTTGTATACAGATAGTACCTTTAATTTTTCATTCCTCATATGTAAATATCAAGGTATTACCTGTGGTGAAATGAGTATAATTCTATCTAGAATCAGCTTAGTCTTCTGGAAATGTGCCGGACAGGCATTTTTTGACACGGTCCAGCAAAATTTGTATGTGTCTGACCAAATGTCTGGCAAAGTTTCAGAAATCTAACCTTTGTATTGTTGTTTGGTGCGGAAAATTTTGGTTCTGTCCTGCAAATGTCTACACTGTAATAGGGGCCATACAAACCATGTTTCTACAATGTAGCTCGCAAGAAGGAAATGAAGTCCAACTACCTGTCATTTTGTGAATATTTGTCAAAAATCCACCCCCGACTTTTCGTCACAGGGGCATAACAAATGAGTTCCAACTACCTGTCATTATCAAATATTTGATGAAAATCAAAATCCTGTGGACATGCACACCTCCATTATGTGTATAAACATCATACAAAATATTAAAGCTGTAGCTCCAAAGCTGTAGGAGGAGATAGCCGGACAAACCATGTATCTATATCCGGACGGACGAACGGAAGGTCGAACCGTGAACGGACGAACGTACGGACAGGGGTAAATTAATATGCCCCCCAACTCTTCGTCGAGGGGGCATAAAAAGCAGTATACATTTCCAATCAAATCAAGTTTTTGTATATTTCCCTTAAAATGGTATTGTAATATTAAACTGCTATCAGAATTTCTTTAAATATATTTCAGAATTAAATCAAATTAAAACAAAAGTATATGCTTACCATCAAACAATTATTTCCCATCGAAGAATTATTTAAAATACTTACATAAGAGAATCTTAATACTAGACAACGTAGAAAAGAATGTGAGGAAATGATTTGCATTTGGTTTAAATACCTAATTTTACAGTACCCTTGAAACCTGATAGATAGATTAAATCATATGTTGTCACAGTTATATTTTTACTATTTCAATTGAAACGACTGACAATATGTATATATCTATTACAATATTTCCTTGTTTCTTAACCTTTGTGAATAGCCGATATAACCATTTGTCTTTTCTGAACAAAAGATGAAAACATACAAACCACACGATACAAACCAATCGGAAAAGAAAATAAATTATTTCGGTTACGAAATGTTTAATTCTTTCTCACTTTTAGTGCTTGTGTACTTGGTGTTGTTTTACAAACCACTTTAGACGTTTACAATTTATTTTACTTGTATAGTATCGTTATACTGTTACGATCCAACACCCCCGTAAGATATATATATATTGCTCTTAACATAGCAGATATTCTTAAAATATATTTCAGAAGTTTAATTTAATTCAAATTAAAACTAGAAAAAGAAGTATGCCCCCGCACTTGATAATTATTGACAAAGTTGTTTTGTTAGGAGTTACTTTTTTTTTAAATGAAGCGTGTCTGTAAGACACAAATGATGCCCCCGTCTGACCATAAGAAATTATAAACAAGTCAAAAGTTCTTTAACACTATGTATGATGTTCTATCATACTCAATTTGTATACAGATAGTACCTTTAAATTTTCATTCCTGATATGTAAATATCGAGGTATTACCTGTGGTGAAATGAGTATAATTCTATCTAGAATCAGCTTAGTCTTCTGGAAATGTGCCGGACAGGCATTTTTTCACACGGTCCAGCAAAATTTGTATGTGTCTGACCAAATGTCTGGCAAAGTATCAGAAATCTAACCTTTGTATTGTTGTTTGGTGCGGAAAATTTTGGTTCTGTCCTGCAAATGTCTACACTGTAATAGGAGCCATACAAACCATGTTTCCACAATGTAGCTCGCAAGAAGGAAATGAAGTCCAACTACCTGTCATTTTGTGAATATTTGTCAAAAATCCCCTCCCTCCCCCGACTTTTCGTCGCAGGGGCATAAAAAAAGAGTTCCAACTACCTGTCATTATCAAATATTTGATGAAAATCAAAATCCTGTGGACATGCACACCTCCATTATGTGTATAAACATCATACAAAATATTAAAGCTGTAGCTCCAAAGCTGTAGGAGGAGATAGCCGGACAAACCATGTATCTATATCCGGACGGACGAACGGAAGGTCGGACCGTGAACGGACGAACGTACGGACAGGGGTAAATTAATATGCCCCCCAACTCTTCGTCGATGGGGCATAAAAAGCAGTATGTGTTCGCAATCAAATCAAGTTTGTGTATATTTCCCTTAAAATGGTATTGTAATATTAAACTGCTATCAGAATTTCTTTAAATATATTTCAGAATTAAATCAAATTAAAACAAAAGTATTTGCTTGCCATCAAACAATTATTTCCCATCAAAGAATTATTTAAAATACTTACATTAGAGAATCTTAATACTAGACAACGTAGAAAAAAACATGAGGAAATGGTTTGCATTTGGTTTAAATACCAAATTTTACGTTACCTTGAAACCTGATAGATAGATTAAAACATATGTGGTCACAGGTATATTATTACTATTTCATCTGAAACGATTGACAATATGTATATATATAATATATTATTCTATATTTGTAAATTCTATAGTATAGATTTCTACCTAAATTATGTTTTAAAATAAAAAGACGTATTCACCTCCTGAAATTTAATATTCACCGCGGTTAAATCTCACGTGTTACTATTTTTGAAACATGGATTTTTTTAGGAATGTATTATTTTAATCAACCAATGAAAAAAGTAAGATTTGCCACTTTGTCGGACGGAACATTAAAAAAATATATTAAATGATAAAGATTCAGATAATAGCATGGTCGTGATATAAACAATAATGTAGCACTACGTCAGGACGGTGGACATGTCATTTTTTTTATTTCAGAAAACCACTATTTCCTCAAAATATAGAATAAAACAATTACTGTCTTTTGATTCTGTAAATGTGTGGATTAATTGACTTTTGAAAAAAAATGATATTCACTTCCCCCTTTCGGGCTCAGTGAATCTCATTTTTTTCAAAAGTCAATAAATCCACACATTTACCTCATTAAAAGACATTAATTGTATAATATTTCCTTGTTTCTTAACCTTTGTGAATAGCCGATATAACCATTTGTCTTTTCTGAACAAGAGATGAAAACATACAAACCACACGATACAAACCAAGCGGAAAAGAAAATAAATTATTTATGTTACGAAGTGTTTAATTCTTTCTCACTTTTGTTTGTGTACTTGGTGTTGTTTTACAAACCATTTTAGACGTTTGCAATTTATTTTACTTGTATAGTATCGTTATACTGTTACGATCCAACACCCCCGCAAGATTGATCGTTGATTGGTTTTTCAGACGTTGTATATATATAGTAGGTAATTTTATGTCAATCGATATTGTAACGTAACATTACTTTTCTGACTTAGTACAGGTACTCCATGCTATTGATCATAATATAATGTTATATCTAAACACGCGTATTAACTGACTGAGGTTGGGATATGTAGTGTTTAATCTGGGAATGCCACTGAATTATCTTTATCAAATGACTGGGAACTTAGCGAAGAAAACAATTTATCCCGGAAACTAATGGAGAGAATAAGTGAATGAATAAGTCAGGAAGAGTGCTATACAGAGTGAAGAATGATGCGACCGCAGGCTGTCGACAAGAGGAATTTTAACAGCCCGTTTTTCCCTGACATAATAATATACTAGAGCCATTGCATTTTGGAAATTTTTTTGTTTTAATATTTCAAGTGTTAACCAGCCCGTCCAAATTTTCAAATTTGTGGAATTTGAGCCACTTTTATACCCCTTTTGAAATAAAATATCAATAACCCTTTTCAACAATAATCTTCTAACCTTCCGTATACCCGTCTAGTATCTGTTATTTTGATATTTTAACAAATCTTTTTTTTTCCTGAATTTCAATGCATCAGTAAAGTACCAATTTACACAGTATTGTATCTGTATGAACATGGAGTATTAATAGTGTTATATTGTATTTTCATATTTAAGAGGAGTTATCTCTGATATATAGTCATCAGCTATAGTCGTCTAAACAGAAGAGATCCACAGTATCATAATACCATCAAACGTTTGTGAACCAGTTTCATTATATAGTCCTCAGCTATAGTCGTCTAAACAGAAAACGTCTACAGGAGCATAATAGCATGGTTTAAAAGCCACAGTAAAACAATTGAAAGAAATATAAGATATGACAAAATGTTATTTTCTTTAATATTTTGTCATGAGATATTTTAGTAAAGTCCGCTTGCTATGTTCGGTTCGTCTTCACCACGGATGTTTGTAGGAGGGTCCGTGTCTTATTTGTGTTGTTTGTGTTACGTACTGTGCATAGTGGTGTCTAGCACGACATTACTATAGGAGAAACGTGGCGGGTATATTATAAGTGGAAGGAACTGCTTAACCTTCATGATCCCATGGATGCACCCTGGTCGGTGTTGGGTCCGTGTTGCTCATTATTTTAGACATCTGTGTTATGCTTTGTTTTGTTTGTCTTGAAAACAAACACACAGCACACTATCGGAAATGTTCAGAAATCCAATAGAAAAATCGCAGCAATATGTAAAATTCATACACCCACCATAAATATATGACCCCTATTGTCATACAAACCATGTTTCCACTATGTAGCTCGCAAGAAGGAAATGAAGTCCAACTACCTGTCATTTTGTGAATATTTGTCAAAAATCCCCTCCTCCCCCCCGACTTTTCGTCGCAGGGGCATAAAAAATGAGTTCCAACTACCTGTCATTATCAAATATTTGATGAAAATCAAAATCCTGTGGACATGCACACCTCCATTATGTGTATAAACATCATACACAATATTAAAGCTGTAGCTCCAAAGTTGTAGGAGGAGATAGCCGGACAAACCATGTATATATATCCGGACGAACGAACGGAAGGTCGGACCGTGACCGGACGAACGTACGGACAGGGGTAAATTAATATGCCCCCAACTCTTCGTCGAGGGGGCATAAAAAGCAGTATATGTTTGCAATCAAATCAAGTGTGTGTATATTTCCCTTAAATTGGTATTGTAATATTAAACTGCTATCAGAATTTCTTTAAATATATTTCAGAATTAAATCAAATTATCTGGATATTATTAGTGTCTTTTAATTTGGTGGTATTAACATTAAATATACCCCATATTTCAGAGCCACATAAGAAAACTGGTTTAATGGCGTGATCAAAAACATTAAAAAGCTAGTTTTGTTTCCAGAATTTAAACTCTGGAAATCTTTTCCTAACTTGAAAAAAGCTTTTAATGCTTTCTTACATTTACTCATTTTTAGCCAAATGAGAAGGTTCCAGTGGCTGTAAAATAAATACCCAAATATTTATAATTTGGTACACAGTCTAGTTCCAAGTTTGAAATTCAGATTAATCTATTGTTTTTTTCTTGTAAAATCATGGTTTTTTTTTTATAGAAAAAGTACATATTTTGAGAATTACACATTTCTCTGAAACTACAAAAGATAGAAACTTAATATTTGGTATGGGTGGAGATGCCAATGTGAAGTTGTGCATTCAACTTTTTAAACCTTGGGGCTCAGCCCCACCCCGCTGGGGAATCTGTATAGAAAAATGTTACCGAGATCCCCACCCTAAACCATATATATTTATGACCAGGGTGACTAGACAAATTAAATGCCTTATAGCTCAGGCCCTGGGGGTCATACCCCACCTCCTACCTGAAGTGAACTTTTTGATGATTGAGATCCCCACCCCTAAACCATATATATTTATGATCAGGGTGACTAGGCAAATTAAATGCCTTATAACTCAGGACCTGGGGGTCATACCCCAGTTCGGCACGGAACTGGGGGAAAATGCTCGGCTAAAGACTCGCATTTTCCTCCCAGTTCCTTAGCCTCATACAAATATTTTCTATATTCTTCTACAATACACTAATATTGTATATCTCTCCGGGTACTCCGGCTTCCTCCACCACTAAAAACTGGTCGCCATGATATAGCTGAAATATTGTTGAAAGTGGCATTAAACACCAAAAATCAATCAATCAATCTTGTCCTCATTGCCTCTAACTAAGCCTACAACATATATCATGAATGGATCTGATGATAATTTAGAGCAAACACATGCAGTGCTCATTGACTTACAATGTTAGAAATATTTATTTCTATTTTTAATTTTTGGGATGATATATATGTTGTTGCAAAATTGAAAACCAACAATTATATGATTACTTTTTATTAACTGATATATATATTCATGGGTGTAGGAATCACCCCACCCAAAAGTCATGGCATACAATATATTTAGATAAACGAACATATTTTTTTTATTTAAACAGAAACAGCTATAAATGCCTCCATGTGAATCATGTAAGATTAAGGAGTATGAACAAAGACTGACTGGCTCAGAATCAGGATAATGTGTCTGGGTGGAGCGACATTTCTACTCGTGAACTGTTGTTTTAAAAAAACAATATGTTTCCATGACTAAGCAATACAAATTTCAGCTTAGCCTGTTGGTCTATTACTAAGTGGACATCATTATATATTGTTATCTCATCTGGGATCATCTTCTCGCCATTATATAGCTGAAAAATTCTTACTTGGAATTAAACAATATAATCACTCACTCTTTGAAATTGTAAAAATTTATTCAAAATGTTGATATTTCTAGCATTCAACATTTTTACAAATAATGCAACATCATTCTACTTAGACAAGCTGACAAATAAAAAAAAAAGAAATATATAAAATCAATATACAATCAATCAATATTACTAGCAGTACATAAGAAAATAACTCAAACAGACAAAGTAAAAATGTATGTGTATTCACTATCAATAATCAGGTGTTAATTAAGCAGATTTAAGCATGATTTTTAAGCAAAAAAAGATTCAGCAAAGTGAGAACGTATCCCCCGTCCATCCTGTTGACCATTAAAAGGTGGAATTTGAGATTGATCATCATGGTGGTCATCCTGATCATTATCTACCAAGGACTCGTTCCTTTTTATTGCAATGTTGTGCAGTACTGCACAGGCTATAACTAGCCTACACACTTTTCCTGGTTTCATTCTAATCTATAAAAAAAAGAAGAGTATTTGAACTTGGTTTGTTTGGAATGACTTTGAATTTTGAATTTTTGGTGATTAACGCCACTTTCAGCAATATTTCAGATATATCATGGCGACCAGTTTTACTGGTGGAGGAAGCCGGAGAGAACCACTGATCCTGGGCAAGCAACTGGTAAACTTTATCACTTGCGGCTGCGAGTCGAGTGCACCTTTTTTGTAAATTTACAAAGCTGGGCGCGAACCCACGCCATATTGGTGATAGGCTTGTATCAGTTGCTAGATCCAATGACCTAACTCAGTCATTGAGCCACCCGGGCCCCTGGTTTGTTTGGTCGTATGGTGTTGCCCTTTGGTGCCCCTCATAATACAATAAATACGACCAAACAGTACTGATATCAGTAATCCTGAATGGATATAAATACCAGTAATAGAAAGTACTGTTTGATGGTATGTTATGGATAGAAGGATGAAAAATAACATGAAAATGATATTCAATCTCAGATTCTGTCAATAAAAAAATATATATACTGCAAATCCCCCCTTTCCAATCTCCGGGCAAAGCAGTGCAGACCTTCACAAACATTCACATGAATAAAACTGTATTTGTAAATAAAATTAACATATATTTATTGTATTTGTAATTCAAACACAATCAGTGTTTAAACATTAAATATATGCCATACACAACATATATGCATCCACAGAATGAATGACATGGGGTTTATGTGGTAAAACAGCACTGCCTGTGGGAAGGATGTCTCAAATGTGCTATATTATGAGTGAACAACATTGAAAATCTTGCTTGTCAGATTCATAACAGCAAGGAAAGCATATGTTATTCTTCAATTTGGGATTTTATTTTATGTCTGTTTTCATTACACAGATTTTTGAAAGAACTATATAATAATGATAAATGCAGGTAGCATATGACAGAAGCAAGTCAATGAGAGCTTCCTTCTGCAACAGTGGTACTGCTGTCTAGAAAAGCATTAGTGATACAGGAAATCTGCTGGAATATTATTAGTTCTAATAATAAAACCCTAAATGCT
>MJUT01054649.1:72662-87568 GCA_002080005.1 Gigantidas platifrons
TTCAAGTTAAATGGTCGTTCCCTAAATTAGATGAAAACAAAATTGTGCAGATTTCAAAATTGTAACCTTTCCATAAAAATCCTTCATTTTCTGAATTGACTCATAATTACTTGTCATAATACCTCCGAGTGCATCAGATTAAATCTTTTCTTCCAAATTCCAAATGTTCTCTCTATTGTGGATCTGGTTGATACATGGCTGCTGTTGAAGCGTTGTACCTTAATATCCACTGGTTGTCTGTATGGTGTAAGAAGGAATGGCCTGCATGGATACCCACTGTCACCCAGAAGAACACCTTGATCTATTCCCCTGTACCTGTTTTGTAGGTGAATACCAATGGCAGATGTCCTAAATACATGTGAATCATGGGTTGACCCTGGCCATCGGGCACTTATATTGGTAAACAAGCCTAGATTAAAGTAGATAGAAATATATCTATAACACATTAAATGACTATTTTTTCTCTATATATTTAATTGTCCTGAATATAGCTGAAAAATTGCCTGCTGGACGTTAAACACTAATCAATCAATCATATATATTTAAAAGCATGCCCTGGAATTTATCTTAGCTCCAATTAACAAAAAAAGTGTTTTATTTTAGAAGTCATATTGTGGGATTTACCTTAGTTAGGATCATTGGTTACATACATTTTGAACTATGAATAAATTATATATTTACAATACAAATAAACAAATACATTAAAGACCAACAAATTAAAGGTAGGGGGGAATTTTGTATGGATCGACCAGACTAACATTTAAATGGTCGATTCGTTTCCTTATGAAATCAGATGTGATCTATCATCAGTTTGACTAAGTAATGATGAGGAACGTGCAATAACATACTATGACTGGACAATTTAAATAGTAGTCGTTGAAAAAAAATGATATTTTGTTTAGTTTGTTGTTTCTATTGTTCCCATTTTGCCTTGGAGATGATAAAGCAAGTGGACTATTGATGGTTGATAAACTATCATTTAAGCTGGTGCAGTGATATTTTTCATTATAGTACAATTAGTTTCATACAACAGGCAAAATTCGTTATCATCTGATATAATTGATTGTATCTGGGACTATTATACTGTCAGTATAATATGGGACTATTATACTGTCAGTATAATAGTCCTATCTGGGACTATTATACTGTCAGTATAATAGTCCTATTTGGGAATATTATACTGTCAGTATAATAGTCCCAGATTGTATAGAATATTGAGGTGTGGTTTGGTGTATTGCAAGCTTCACAAGCAGGCCAGTGATGAATAGCGGTACTATAAATAAATAAATTGCAGTTATCACATGTGATGCCTTAAATGCCTTTTTGATTCCATCGAACTGGTTTATCAAAAATTGACACGAATATTTAGACATCGGTCCTGGGTTTAGGACCTTGGTCTAGTTCGACATTGCCACCAAAAATAAGTACATACTATCGACAGCTGTTTGAGGTATTTACTGTCAAATTTGAATGATTTTCACCATTAATGTGCACTCTGAATGCTAATATTCTGTGGTGGATGTAAATGTAAACTGCACGGATCACTGTCAACTCTTTCACGTTTGGCTCCATCAGATGTAAACAACGGAAGTGGAGTATCATTTAAAAAATGTAATTTTCTATGTTATTATTCCGGCATTTAAATATAAATCTGTAAGGTATGATGCAGTGTTATTTTAAAGAGTAAATGATCATTAAAATTCATGAATGATTAGATATGTAGGCGTACTTTCTATAAAACTTAAAAAAATGTGTTGATCGATCTCGATCATGACCTTACATTTCTGTTATGATTTTTAACTCTGCCTACTTATATTATGGGATGTAAGTTGTAACCGGATGTTTATAATATTAGCGGAAATCAAAACAGAAGAGTGAAAAAGAATCAGTTTATATTTCGCTACATGGAATAATTAGTTACAATATACATACCATTATCATCACAAATACCCTGTGCGTTGACGGTCCAACAATTTACCGAAAAGAACGACGATTTACAGAAAAGAACAGAAAAGAATCGAAAAGAACAGAAAAGAACCGAAAAGTACCGAAAAAACCCGAAAAGAATCTTTTTTTAAGTGCCTTTTAAATTTTTACATTCTTTCCTACTTTACATGATGGGTTAAGATTTTTTTATATTATATTAATCTACGAGAAATTAAAAACTCTGTAAAATTTATTAAATAAATAAGCATATAGAACCTAAATTAAAACAGATTGATGATTATTAATATTATTTTGATAGATTTTTGTATGAATTAAATATTTGTGATCAAGGTGATGCAAGGTATTGATTATTATCAATATCATACATCGCACCCCTGCAGTCGTGTACAACTAACATTCACCTGTATATGCCTAAAAATGATAATTAACTTCACACCTTCTCAGAAATATAATCGTAATTTAATTAATATATAATAAATGATCATACTGGGAGCATAATGATGTGTCAATAAAAAAAGGCCCGGCTAGCTTCACGCCCTGGGCTTCACGTGAGAAGTTAAACATAGAAAAAGAAAATGCAATAACAGCGCAACATTGACCGTACATACCACCCATTTCTATTGGCAAGACGACAAGAGTTTTACGAAAGCACGGATTTGGCTACGAAAGTGCAGATTTATTTGTACCTCTTCGGCGTAAGCGAGAAATTTGTCTGACGCCCAGGCTGCTAACGATGGGGCGTTTGAGTAGGATAATGTTTAACTTAAAACCTTTTAACTCTCAAAAAAGAGTACTATTTAAACATTTATAGACGAATCAATTTTTTAACTAGAAAATATTCAAGCATTATCACGATACGCATCGGTTCTTCTTCTCAGAAGATGCGTTTGTTCCAAATCATGTTGTACCATTAATTAAACGTTGTACAGTGCCGACAGAAACAGTAAATTTAGACTTATCCTCAGATGACAACCGGAGTAATCCTGTGAGAAATGAAGATTTGTTCTCCGACGACGAAGATGATGATGATGGTGATGCCCCGCATACTACAGAACCGAGACACCGAGACAACAAAAAGAAAATCATTAGCGACAAAGATTCATATGAAGACGAAAATGGGGATGCTGAGCTGGATGGCAACACTGACGATCATTCCCTTTCAGAGGATTCTTCTGGTGTTGAGAATACAGAAATGAAACCTACTGTGAGCGTTTCCGAGTCTGGAGAGCATTTGAACAACTGTGACTTCCTCAGTTTGAATGAACTATTGGATAAACTTAAAAAACAGTCTGTCGAACAGCGAGGTATACCGGAAGGAGCAAAGAACAACATATGTTTTCTTATTAACAATGTCCAGAATATAGAACGACGATCAAAGAATATTCGAAGTGACTTTTCAGACGATTGTGGTGTTTGGATAAGTTCAAAAGGAGGTACTCCAAAAACATTTTTTGTGATACTGGACGATAGATCTCTGAAATCTGTGGTGTACAGAAATGTTCAATTTTGCTACGAGAAGCAACTAAATCAAAAGAAGACATTTGTTCCTCTCGATCCTCAACCTGGCAGTGATCAAATAGTGGTACTAAATCGTCACTACTCTTCCCTGAAATCTGACCCAAACTATAAGAAACGGGTTTCTTGGATAGAAAAGGCACCGGAAAATCAGAAATTGAATTCAAATTTTGCCGTTGTGGAGTATAAAGGTATTCATCCGGGATTTACGGGAACTCTAAACGGGGAAATGAGTATGTCCGCACATCATTCGTTGTGATGGAAGAGATGGGAGAACTGGTAAAAACGATACGACCGAAGAACGTTTATAATAAACTCCCAAATGAATGCGATGAAACATTAGGACCAGCAGCACCTCGTCAGGTTCGAGATAAAAAAAAATACAGAGACAAAAATACGTTGCTGAAGGACACAGTTGGTGTTACTGCTAACAGAAATAACTTTGCGGACTGCATCGTCGCAATACAAAACATGATGCATAAGGGACACAATCTGATAAAACAAGTAGTACATGATTCAGGGAATTCACCTTGTGTTATATTATACAATGATGAAATGATTCGTGACATCAAAAATTTATGCTGTTCCGGCCAAACAGTACTAGGCTTTGATAAAACTTTCAACATATGTGACGTTCGTATTACACCGTCGGTATATAGGCAACTCTCCGTTGTTAGCAATGAAACTGGAGAACCGTCTTTATTTGTAGGACCACTTTTTCTGCATGACTCGTCCGATTTTGAAATTTACAGTATATTTTTCTCCCATTTGAAGACCAAACTTGCCGATAGTGACACCTCAAATTTAGTTATTGGATCGGACCAAGAAGGCTCCCTGAGAAAAGCCATTGTTAATGATTTTACAGATGCCACACATGTTATTTGTACAAGGCATATTAAACAAAATGTATCCGGAAAGTTAAAAAATGGAGTAGGAATCCGAAAAAGGGAACGACAAGAAATAGAGAAATTGATCTTTGGACAAGACGGCATCACTAGTGCAGATGACAGCATCATATTTGATGATCGTTGTGAAAAGTTAGAACAATCATGTAAGAACGATGCTCCTGATTTCCTCGCCTATTTTTCAAGGTTGAAACCTATACTTCGGATAAACAAATAAATCCAGAATTCTCTACCTAAAAAGAGCCTAACCCAAGAGTTTCAAATAAGCCCTCCCCCTTTAATATTGCATCTCCTTTGAACTGAGAAGGTTGGATGTTCAACGTTGAAACAACGTTGATGTTTTCAACGTTGTTCCCACTACGTAATATCAACGTAGATTCAACGTTGCAAATCCAACGTAGAAATTGTAACGTTGAAACAACGTTGAATTTTGGTTGTTCAACGTAACAACCAAATTTCAACGTTGATTCAACGTTGTTGTGCCTGCAGGGATGATTTAATAATCAGCGTGGGATATATTATGTAGCTGTTTATTGTACACAAGGATATGTTTTTTATAGGAATGGAAAGTATTTTATTATAAAATATTTACCGTAACATAAAATTTGATATTAATTAAATTCTTTCCACCGGAAAAAATTATGTCATACATGAACACTTCAAGTTCTTGAAAAACTTTATTTTTTATTTAATGAAATCCATTTGAAGTAAGGGATGTTTTGTTGGGAAAAATAAATGGGAAAATGTAAATAAAAAATGTATTTATTTAAGCTTTAAACAAAGTAATTGTCTTAAATATTAATTCTTTTATTCACATTTTTGCATTTTTCAATCATTTTAATCATTTATGATGGCTGCATGATTGCATACGCTATAACATGCACGAATTGTAATAAAATATATGGTGCACTAATTTTATTATATTTATTATATTTTTTTCAGCTCTTTTTTGTTCTTTTCGGTTCTTTTCGGTCCTTTTCTGTTCTTTTCGGTTCTTTTCGGTAAATTGTTGTTCTTTTCTGTAAATCGTCGAACCCCACGTTGATGCTGTGATACCCTTTTCTGTTCACATAGCTGGGTTCATCTTCTGTCGGTACCTGGATTCGTACATGACTACCATCAACACAACCAATAACACTTGGAAAGTGTGCCTTCTTATAAAACCCTTCCTTTATGGTATTTAATTGCTGAATTTCCATTGGCCACTTTATGTATTGGTCTTTCCTAGCCACCAGAGCATCTGTAACTGAATCCACCACCCGAGAAACCGTTGATTTGTCGAAACCGAGAGTATCACCAACCACCTGCAGCTGGGCCCCACTGCCATAAAATCTTAGGGCAATCATAATATGTTGCTCAACACTCAGGGCTGTCCACTTGGCTGTGGGTCTTTCCAAACTACCTCTCAGTTCATTCGCCAGGTAATCAATAGTTTCTCTACCAAAGCAAAACCGCTGCCTCAGCTGCTCATCACTGTAGTCCATGGTCAGAGGGTCTGTTCCTCTAAAATGTCTATTGTGTCTCACTCTTGGCATATTAAATGCTGCATTGACGGTCATATTTAATCGAATGATTAAAAATTTAACACAGCCCTTGTAGGTCGATTAGTTATAACGACAGATTAGTGAATGATTAAATCTAACGACAAGTTGAACAACAACTAACGCAATGATTAAATTTAATGACATGATTAAGAAAAATTTAACGCAGCGTTAGGGTTAACGACAAGTTGAACAACAGACCCCTGGCCTTTACATTTTAAACTGGAAGTCTTCATATAACGTCACGTTGTTTATGTGCCAAAGTCGTTCAACAATATTTCCCCGAACTTTAATTTTTGTGATTTTTAGACCCAGGGATATGCAAGAATACATTTTTATGTTAAGTATTGCATTAGCATGGATAGTAAACTCGATTTGCGACAATCAAATCTCAAATTGATGCCGTGAAATTTTCAAATACAATACAGTAATCTCCTATGGGTCGTCAGCGTCAAATTCATAGTCGGAAATATCTGCATGGGTCAGCCATATTCTTTCTGGCCTGTCAACTGCAGATTTGACGGCCCTCGATACCCAATGAAAATACGCGTTATATTATAATTGCATTAGAATTAGGTAACATTATAACTGGTGATCTTAACATTATACCGTAGGAGATGTGTTAGTCAAATGCCGAAATATCATGAGCCTAACCTGCATAAAATGGAAGCATAACTTGTCTACTTTAATCTTAACATAAATAGAGCAGAAAAGAAACATAAAATGTATGTTTATGAAAGCAGAAATTGTAGATGCAATACAATATTTTAAACATTTCTATATATGCAAATAATCAATAGCATCGTTGTGCAGTTGAATTTCCTGCAGTTTTATGGACGTCAATATTTTATGGAACTCTTTGGTATTGAAGAGCACAAAAGTTGTGTTAACAAACGTCAAGACGTCCATTTATTGGTACCTTTCCTGTTCAATATATGCCCAAAAATACTCATTAGCGCCACATGAACCAAAATATCCGAAGATAAGTTCATTTCTTGAACCGCAACATTTCAACCCATATATTCAGGAAAACAATGATATTCTATGTCAGTTGATGCCGTTCTGTAAAGAGAATTGAGTCGAACAGAAAAGGAGAATCGTCCAATGATCCAGTGGCTGTTGTTTCGGTGACCAAACTTTGATTATCGTTAACTTATATGTACCTAAATTATCAGCATATACTGTCTGATTCCATATCCATAAAGTTTATAAGTAAAGTTTCTTTACTTGTTGATCAATGTATGTTCATTGAGTTAATCTTTCTGGAAGTAAACGTAAAAGAGGAAGTGACGTCACTTACATTTTTGCCATGAACTTTTAAAGATTCACGCTTACCCAAGTTAGATCAAAGTTTACTTCATTTTTTATTTGTTTTACAAATGCATACCGTGTATAAATATCCACGCAGTCCAAATTTCAATTGCTTACTGCTCAAATAAGCTTCCTTTAATAAATGATTCAACATTTCTGTTTTTAATCTAGAAAAAAAATAGTTCAACTTCCATTTTGATTGAAGTGGCAGACTGCGCAAATCTGATCTTACTCTATAGTGTTTGATTTTATCCAAGTTTATCGTTCTCAAAATATCTCAAATAACAATGGAGCGTTTACTTTTTACTTAGATGTTTCCTTTCTTCTATCACTGCCAATACCTTTATCGTACTTGACTTGATATGAGTAACACGACGTGTGTCTAATAAGAAGCAGGAACTGGTTACCCTTCGCGAGCACCTGAGTTCACCCCGGTTGTTTTGTGGGGTTCGTGTTACTCTTCTTTTTGTATTGTTCTGTTATGTGTCTTTACGTTCAGAGTTCCGTGTTGTGATGTCCGTTACGATTTCCGCATACAAACGATGTTCGGTTCGTCTTTACCTCCAGTTGGTTATAGGAGGGCGCATGTCTTATTTACATTATTTGTGTTTGTTTGCGAATAGTGGTGTCCAACACATATTGTGTTGTGTTTTTGCTTTGTTTTTCTCTATGTTGTGTACCATCTATTGCCAGTTTCTCTGGATTGTCCGTTTTTGATTGCCACTTCGGTATTCCCTAACGTTTATTTTAGCAATCGTTTTTGTTCTAAGATATGACTGCTATATTTTCATAAAAGCAATCGCTGTGTTGAGAGAAGTGTTTTACGATACTAAAGGGGTAATCAGAATCCGTATATCGAAGAAGAACAGACAACACAATGGCCAAAAGAAAAAGGACAAAAGAACAAACAACGATCTATAAAACATACATATAAAACTAAAGATCGAGTAACACGAACCCTACCGAGGGTGAACTCATGTGCTCTGGAAGGGTAAGCAGTTCCTGCTCCACTAATGGCACCCGTCGTGTTAGTCTAATTACAAACCCGGTGATAAGTCATGAATGAGGAAAGGACCGGGAAGTGTTTACGTGAAGTGGAACATATCCGTGATGATTTCAACTTAACCAAGAGGAACACTTGGTACAGTAGCTTCCTTGCTAGCAGCTACCTTCTATCAAGGAAATCCTGATAGGAACCACAAGCTCTGGAATATCGTATCAACTGAGAGATATATACTACATATGCAGGTGTTACAGAAATGTTGCTACATATAAATGGAAAGTTCACAATGGCAAAATTGAAATCATCTCTTTTATCGTAAAGTTTCGTTCGTAACCACCCCTCACTGTAAATTGCGAGGTGTAGGTCAATGTATGAAGCAGACCTATCTGAATCTGTGATATCCTTTATTTCAAGCTCAATGGGATAGATGCGATCAACGAACATTTGTAAAATGTGAAAAGAAATGGTTGGTTAGAATGGTGATCGGTATACACAGGTTTCTCAGGATATTAAAACCCGAACCTTTTTTTAATTTTTACAGCAAGTATAAGAGAGTATGGAACTAATACTAAAATTAGTCAACCAGGAGGTTCTAGGAACGTTAGAAATGGGAGATTTGGTAGAATTTCCCAGAATAATGTACTCCCATTGGGGAGTCTATGTTGGTATGTACAAAACATCTACAAATGTGCCCTGTCCAATTGTAGAATACCTATATTTTTTATTTCTTTTCACATTTCATTTGGATACAGTTTTCAATCAATTAGTTTCTGTAAATGAAATAATAAGGTTTGTAACGGTTCAAGTCTCGAAGGAATTCGTTTCAAAAGTAAGGATAGGAAGATTAATATGATATTTATAAATGTTAAAATTGGTAAATATACAAATGATTTTATGGGTTAGTGTTAGGGTTATGATGTTCAACAATATTTCAGCTATATCGTGGCGGTATTTAGTTTTTAGTATGAAACATTCCCTGTAAATGAATATTGAAATTAAATTATTGACCATTTAAAAGGAAATGTTGAATACTTGTAGCAGTTTACCACCCTGAAAAATCGCATTATACCTCGCATTATATTGTATGATCAAGAGAAATTAAATACTTGAAAGAAAATGATAAATGTGTGGTAATTTATTTCATTTAACTCATGTGCTCAACATTTTCAACTTTTATTTCATAATGGAAATTACTATGAAAAAAAAACAGTAAATATAAAACGAATATTAACAAATAAAATGTGTAACAAATAACTTCAACAAGAAACATACAAAAATAAGTTGTAATGCCTGAAAAAGAAATAAAGAAGTGTCAAAATATTATTGTAGACCATGAGCACCTGATTTCAACCCCGGGTTTTTGCGGGGTCCGTGTTGCGCGATCGTTAGTTTTCTGTATTTTGTAGTGCATATCATTGTTTGTCCTTCTGTCCTTTTTTCTTTGGCCATTGTGTTGTCCGTCCTTCTAATTACACTCTTCCAACGTTTCGTACAGGTGGAGGACAAATTGTGCATGTAACTGCTGGTGATTATTGTTTTGATAATTCTAAAGCCGACGTTGTAGCTAGTAACTTGTTTACAACTTCTGGGGTCAACAACAGGTATATGGCTTGTGTCAGAAAGGATTCCTTTTGGGATGTCATTGAGTACAGCGTTGCCAAGAAAAATAATGACAAAGATCAGAAGTTCACGTATGTATTTCGTGTTAATATTATCATAATAACATAAATCAGTATCATACTGATAAACAAAAATAAACAAACAATAAAGCATATTCACAGATTCCCTTCAACTCACAAGATCACAGACTTAAATTACGGAAAGACTGCCAACATAAACAATACAATAACAAAGTCACTGAAGGTTAATAGTTGTATATTATACAATGTTCTCCATTTTTGCTTAATGATAGGTGGTTGTTTTTTGTTGCTGACTTTTATAGTGTGTTTTCATTTTTTCGCCGTTGCGCTTAAGTACGCTTAATCGCGACAAAAATAATACAAAGAATACTTTATATTTCCAATTTTATACTACTACTTGCTACAGCAATTTTCTTTTCTTTTCAACATGTCTCTCTCAATTCTTCTAGATATATTTTTATTTCCTTTATTTATTTTTGTTTAGATTTTTATTTTCTTTATTTATTTTTGTTTGTCTGTCTGTGTTTTTTTCCCTTGATGGCTTGCTTCTCTGCCTCAGACACGAGGTGGAATGTCACAACTATATATGCTGGACATCTCCAGAAGCACTGTCCCTTGGTGTCAGTGGTTGAGTAGCAATATATCAATATATATATTTGTATATTATTTAACCTTGGTGTTCTGCTGGATGCACGAGGTGGAATGTTCAATGGAACATATCCATAAGCACCGTTCCTTGCAGATATCCAATGTTTCATCCACAAGTCCAAATATACTATCCACTTAGTACAAACTAAGGTATGCAGTACAAGGATTACATTTTTTTTTGTTAGTATGTGCGATATCGTTTCTTCGAATTTCCTGGATTGCACTTTGGCAGAGATCAGGTATAATAGTAACACATATGCTGTATCACTACTGTTATATTATATAAATATAACTACTAGTTAAGAAGAGAAATAGTTGATGGTAGATCTTTGCCATCGGGTTAAATATCACAATTTGAGATTTAATACCAAATCAGTTAAAACCGCATCGGTGGTGTAATGGTTAGCGTGCTCGCCTTGCATGAGTGCGGTAGATCGTGGGCTCGAGCCCCGGTCGGGTCAAACCAAACACTATCAAATTGGTATGTGTTGCTTTTCCGCTAAGCACGCAGCATTAAGGAGAAAGAGCAAAGACTGGTTAGCTCGGAATCAGGATAATGTGTCCGAGTGGAGCGACATGTCTACCGGCTGACTGTTGTTTCAGTGAGCTAGCACTATGAACATCCTACTCAGCGTGTTGGTCTAGAACAAAGCGGACCTAGTCATCATTAACTTGAAAAATTGCTGAATTGCCGTTAAACAACAATCACTCACTCACCAAATTAGCTATAAACGTTCACTGAACTTAATGTCTTCGTGAGAAACCAGATGCAAAAACATGTGTCACGAAAGCGTTTCGCAACGTGAGGGGTCGAACCCATAAACCTTAGTTGCCATATGTATATATGAGGTACATAAGTAGTAACCGTAGAAGTAAACATATTTGAAGATAACAAAGGGGTAATCAGAAGCCATAATTCGAAGAAGGACAGACAAAACAATGGCCAAAAGACTATGACATAAAAAGCACACATTGGTCGACAAAGCACTACAGAGAAAACTAATGTTCAAGAAACACGAACCCTACTAAAACGGGGGTAAACTCAGGTTCCCCGGAAGGATAAGTAGTTCCTGCACCACTAGTCCCACCCGTCATTTTACTCCAGTAAGAAACCTGGGGATAAGTCATGTATGAGGAAAGGAAAAGGACGGAACTGTTATAATTATATAACAGTGGAAGTAGAAACTATGTCAATTTATACAATACAGTTATATTCTGACATATGTTAACAATATGGACAACCAATCCTTCCAGTATTATATTATATATTAAAATATTACAGACCATTTTCTCCAGAAGAAATCAAGGAACGAGCATTGTCAAAACTGGGAACAATATCCTACAGTACTTTATTGAACAACTGTGAACATTTTGCTGCTTGGTGCCGGAATGACACACATTTGTCAGAGCAGGTAGGCATACAACAGTTTTTGTGTCAACTTGTGCCCACTAGTCCAATGTACACAATGGTACCCATAAAAAACCAATGACATAGCTTTTTAAGTTGAATAAAAAAAAAGAAAAACAACAAATGCAAACACGACAATAGAAGAGTTGTATATATTCAGATTTGAGCCCATAAAACAAGATAACCCCGCCACATTTTATTGAAGTGTCTGTACCAAGACAGGAAAGTGGCGGCCATGTATTTGTGTTGTAAGGATATTTTTGCCTATTTCTACCATTTTCTATTGTATTTTGGAAACGTACCGTCAGTGTGGCATTTTTTTTTTCATTTTATTTTATTAAAACATTCAGTTACAAATATTTAAAAATAGAAAAAAATAAACATAACACACCAATTCAAAAGTCTAATCAGAAAATCAGAGACACAGGGGCAAAATCGTTACCCTTAGCATCACATGTAGATATCGGTTCACTTACCTGGCATGGGATATTGGTAAACTATGCAAAGGATGAGCAAGTAGTTGTAAAGAGGGGGTTGTGGTATTTAACGTCAACAATATTTTAGTTATTTCACGGCGATGATCAGCTTTATTAGTGGATGAAGCCTTTTAAGCCTTAGTTTTAAATCCAACTACCATACTTGTAAATCCAACTACCATACGATCACGATCACGGCGGCCCCTACCGGTAGTTGTAAAGAACGCTGTGATATATTCTTGAACGTCATATATTATTTCTTTGTCATGCAAAAGTTGTCACAGTATAATACTATTTCTACAAAAGAAAGTCGGTGTCCTTAATCATCAAATGTTAGATAGTACACAAGTCCATCGGAAGACATAATAAAGAAACAATGGTCAACATTGAACCAAAGTCTGTATTGCCAATATAATCTCCATTCGGCTAACCTCGGCTGTATGGTGTATGCAGAAATTGGAACTAATTTCATTATCCGTGCGAGGCAGACTTTATGCATGATTAAGGGATTTCTCAAGAAAAAAGAAAAGAAGCTAGTCTGATCTTTTAATTTCACGTTCAGCTATAGAATAGAATAGAATAGAATATTTTATTAATCCAATTAAGGACCCTTGCGGGTTTATAATTTCATACAATGATTACAATGATTAGAATACATAATACAAATTAAATTGATGAATTATAATAACGATTTACTAGGAGGGAAGCAGGCACCCAAGGGAGATAAAAAAAAAATATATAAAAACAGCAACCGTCATATATTTTATGGATTATTTCCCTTTGTTCAAGATTAGAAACTTAAGGAAATGTAGGAGGCTGATTCCCTCCTAGGAATGTAGAACTAGCAAATATGCATATAAAATACAATACCAATAATAACAATTAATGCAAGGACTGGACCATGTCTTGAGGAGCTACACATACAGATAATATAATATAATATATATGATGTCCTTTCGCAAAATAGTTTGGTAATTTTGTCGGTCGCTTATCCTATTGAGTTTGAAATAATGGATACAACCGGGTCTACCTCGTACCTTGACATATATCTCAAAAGTGAAAGTTAGGACCGGCTAATGAAATAAAATGTACGATAAAAGGGATTATTTCAATTTTCCCATTGTGAACTTTCCATTTATATTTGTGGTTCCTATCATGATTTCCTTAATAGAGTGCTACTGCTGGATGCTGCTAGCAAAGGAAATACAAAAACGCACATAGCATGGTATCTCATAAATCTCCATAGGAATGCATTGAGCTAACAACCTGGCATCAGTTGGATAAATATGGTCACCGTTGCCTTGGAAACAAAAAATGTGGAGTTTCTAAATTTTTTCATACATATTTGGAAGCAGTTTCCCTCATATCTTTCTGAACTTTTATTGAAAGACCCCCTACAAGGTCTGACGGTTTTGTTCCTTTGACAGCCTTATATGATTGATGAATTGTAAACATTATATCGCTCATTTTCATTTATAATGACTGTTACTAATAACTATAAACCAAGCTACTTTCCTAATAGTATTATGTTGGTTTTTGGCAAACGACACCACAGTTTTATAAACAAACCCACTTGGACTTCGTCCTCGTGAATTAAGAAAATTAAACTTGCATTTACCGAAAACCAACAAAATGATATTTGGCAACCAAGACTAAAATATAAATACACATAAAGAAACTAACATTACTTTTTTACAGGCGGAAGCTGCTTTGCCCTGGGTTATTGGATTGCGTCGGATGTTTTAGAAAAGTTAGTGTATGCGGCATTTACTAGCGGAAATGATAAGAAGAAATAGAAACATTGAGAATTGAATTGTCAAAGCTAAAACATTGTTGATTTTGGAATTAATTCCCCAGCAACAACTGTGCTTTCCTGCCCAAGTATCATCACAGTACATTGATAGTTTCATTATATTGATTTTCCCCATTTTCTGCTTTTTCCCATGAAATTTACATTTTAACCACAAAAATAATAAACAAGCAAACAAAAAACAACAACAGTAACAATGAAAAAGGTTCTATGTCACTATGTTAACAGTGAACTGCTAGTTGCATATGTCACATATCTGAGAACATGCTAATTGGATTACATGTGTCTTTTGATCATGAACTCTTTACACTGAAATATTACAATCATGTTTAATGTAATGTTCTAGGTAAAAGCATTACCGTTTTTATTTTAACAAAAATTGTGAAAAAAGAGAAAATATTTTTTTTGGAATTGTGAAACACCTAGAAAGAATGTACATGAAATAAAATAAACTTAATATTAAAAACACAAATCAGACAAGACATTCAATGGTTTATACAACATTGTACATCAATAAAATACCAATACTTCAATATTTATATATATTTCTTTGATTTTTAAAGAGTTATTTCCCTTTATGAAACTCACACTGTAGTTTGATCGAACCATGTATAGAGGAGTTATTTAATATATATATATGTTACTGTTGTTGTTTTTTGTTTGTTTGGTTTTTTTTTTTTGTTAAATATAAATATATATATA
>MJUT01054649.1:87989-108990 GCA_002080005.1 Gigantidas platifrons
GAGAAATTCTTTATAAAGCTCATTGAACCGAATTACTTGTAAGCGCATGAAAAAATTACTACACAGAATTGATAATAATTAACAACTTTAAGAAATGCATTTATGTTCTCCTTCGCTTTGCTCATCCGAACATAAAATATTTCTGAACTAACTTAATTAATGAACAACTAAGACTTGAATGTGATGGGATTCGCACCAACCAGTTCGACCAAACAAAGGAATAAAAAATTAAAGTGTATGCTAAATGTTTAAATTTTTAGAAACAGATAGTCTATTTCCCAAAGTTTCTTTAATATACCCATCTTTAGCGATATCAGACTTCCACCTCCCCCGTGTGCTTTAAGCAACCTCTCGGGGATACGATTATGCGCGGCTTCTGAAACGCCACCACTTCTAAGGCTATGCAACCCAAATTTAGTTTTTTTTCTAATCCTGCTTGTGTTAAAACCTCAAGTAGCAATTCTCTAGCTCAAGTATAAGATAAAGGCTTATTAATTTTGCATAAACGATAAGTATCTTTGGACTTGAAAAATGATAATGATCTAAATATAAAATCGTCCGAGTCAAGTGCAATATCAGCTTTTAGTAAATATTTTTCACACATCGTAACTGGACAAGTATCATTGTTAGATCTGGCTATTACGACAGTATGACCCTGTCTATAAATGTCGGTTTTACTGCTTTCTATCAAAATCTCAAGATGTGAACTAAAAAAATTTTAATTTGATGCTCTTATTTGAGCTAACTCGTTAAATCTTTAAAATCCTGCATAACCTAATAATAATAAACAACAAATTCTTAACTTTTGTAAATTGTCAATTGGGTATTGCTTCCGTAAGATCTTCTTTAATATATCTGAGGTTATTGGTTCTTTCTTTTGAACTGGTTTCGATAATATACGAACACTTCCTTCAAGAATCATTTTTATAAATTGTTCTGAAAAAATCGAGGTAAAAAGATTGAGATCATGTTCCCATTTTATTCCATAGTAAGCGCTGTATAAAACCGAAGTAGATACTTCTCTTTGAACTAAATATGAAATGTAAACAGCAATAGTTGTAACAGAAGCAGGCAAAGCACACAAATTGTAATTTGTACACCACGATTTAAATTTGTTGAAAGCGAAAGAATATTTTTTAATTGAATTTACACTTTTACTGGATTTTGCAATAGTTGGTAGTTTTTTAGCTAACTCATTCAGATCGGTATTATTTAACTGTTTCAAATCGTTCCAGTAAGAATTTTTAAATCGACTCTGAAAAACAAAAACAAAAAACAGTGAAAATCGAATCGATAAATTTCTATTGTTTGTCTTTAAATAATAATAGATAGAGGAAATTAATGAAAAATTTATACTTGTTTATATTTAAATAAAATATCAGAACGTATTAATCGTTGCATATCCTGTAACTGGAAAACAAGTTATATTTAAGTAAAATTCCCATGATGGGAAAATATTATCATAGCCTATCATAGAACTGAATGTTAGACATGCGACATATTTCGACATTTTACCTTTTTTCCCATATTAGGAAAAATTAATAGGACATATCCCATGACAGGAAAATGTGTTTGCACAAAGAAATAAGAGAATTCATACTTCCCATCACGGGTAAAAATTATCATATATGACATGTATTCGTATCCCAACACGGGAAAACATTGTATTCATATACCGTCACAAGAAAAATGATTTATGCGTATCCCATCACGGGAAACGATCATAATTATTCATATCCCATCACGGGAAAATATTTGATTCATATCCCATCTCGGGAAAAAGTTCAAATTCGTAACCCATCACAGGAAAATGTTCAAATGCATAACCCATCACGGAAAATTTTCATATTCATATCCCATACAGGAAATTGTTCATGCTCATATCCCATCACGGGAAAATAAAACACATTATAAATCTGCTAATATAAATTGTTGCATTATGAATGTTTAATTTTATAAAATAGTATAAGGCCGACTCGAATAAACGCAAACTTTGAGAGATTAAAATAATAAAAGGGGATTGGAGGAAAATATCCAAATATGTAAATGATCTTTTATATATAAAATTAAAAATTAAAAATTAAAAAAAAATTATATATACATATTTACCTGTGTAAATAAACTGTCATCTAAAATCTAAGTACAATACCAAGATATTGAATGACAATCTTTCAGCGGCGAAAATACTGTGTTTATCTGAACCAGCTTGAAAAAACCCTTTAGGCTTTACGTATTCGATATGTTTTCGTACAAATTGTTGAAAATTATTATCTTCGGAAGACCACAATAAGGGCCAAAAATCAGATGATGGCCATTTTAGTATAATAAGAATCCCATGACCTCTACATAATGTCAAATGAGAAATTGTCCTACAAATAAGTCTTACAGGTGGAACGATCCAACAGTTGTGACCTGACCAATTGAAACCAAACGCATCTACTCCGCCTGATCCGGGGCACCAATATGGAGAAAAGAACAAATTTGTCTTGTGATTATTTGTATCTGCAAAAAGATCGCAAGTAAATGGACCCCATAATTTATTGAAAAAATCAAAAAACTTATCAGATATACTCCAATCATCATAATCGAAAACTTTACTATATGCATCTGCTGTTTGATTCTGTTCGCGTGGAATCCATTCTACTTCTAATGATATATTTTTTCTAATACATAAATTAAAGATTTCAATAGCCAATGCCTGTAATTCCGACTTCATGCTACCTGTATTTGTAATCCTAACTATGTTTTGATTGTCTGTATAAATTTTTACCAGCCTATTTTGAAAAACCTCCTGTAAGGAAAAGAGCGTTATAAAAACGGCCTTCAACTCTCTGTAAGTGGAACTTTTTAAGGCTTCTTCGCTTGACCACATCTTATGAACTACTCTAGTGTAAGTTTCAACAGTAAAACCTGCGCACGCGAAGCTACTGGCGTCTGTGTAAACTATTTTGTCGGGCAACACATTTTTAGCAAAAACTCGTTTCTGTAGTAAAGACTGGCAATTATTTAACCAAAATTTTATTTCAACCTTCGCCTCGTCATTCATATTGATTATTTCACCCCAATAACGACTACTGGCAATTAACATCAGCATATTTCTACACATTATTCTGCATATATTACCGTAACTTGGTATAAACGAAATGATCTTGCCGGTGATCTTTGCTAATCGCCTCACTGTCAGTACACTTAATTCAGACATAGCTAAGATTATATCGTTTTTAAATCTCGTAATTTTTTCAGGAGGTATTTCTAGAGAAAAAGTATTTAGATCCCAGATAAAACCGAGCCATGTAAGCCTCCTTGAAGGTTCCCAGACACTTTTTTCTTTGTTAATGAAAAACCCGGCCGACTCCAGGTCTTGATGCACCCGATCTGCGAAAACTTTACAAATGTTAAAATTGGATTCTATTCCCCATCCGTCATCTAAATATAGTATAATTCTATGACCTTGCGAGCGCCAGTATTTAACCATAGGTCGGTCGTAGCACTTTAGAAAATACATGTCCAGCAGACGATAAACCAAATGGAAGTGCGCAAAACATAAAATATTTCACAGTATTTTTAAATTTCCAAGAGAATCCTAAATATTTATGATGGTCTTTGTGAATAGAAACATGGTGATATCCCGATGAAAGATCAAATTTAAACATGTAACCGTCTTTTATAATATACTGAATAGCTTCAGATACACCCTCAAATTTATGTTTTCTTTTTTCTATGTACTGATTTACATGGCGTAAATCCAAAATCAACCTCTCTTTACCTTTATGATTTACTGACACAGTTAACGGATTGATAACATAAGGTAAAATGTTGGTGCACTCGATAGCCGCGCCCGACTCTAATAATTTATTGATTGCCTGTTCCACGAAAGAAGAATGTTTAAATGCCGAACCGTTATTTCTTAAATTGATTGAAGTAGGGGTCTTATAAAAAGGAATCAAATATCCACTAGATATAACGTTTAAAACAAAATTATTAGCTTTGATAGTATCTTTCCAAAACGAAAATTGTTTGTTTAGACTGCCAACGTGAAATGCGGATACATTTAATTGATTTTCATATTCGTAATCTTGATTATGCAAATTATAAAAAGTGTACTTAACTGTTTGTTCAGTAGGATTTTCCTGTTGGCACCCTGGATTTCCTGGGACACTGATATGTCCAGTGTCCTTCTGCGTTGCAATAAAAGCACTTGTTATCTCCTGCTGCCTTCTTGCCTCCGTAATACTCCGCCGCTGTATAAACGTGACGGGCTGTATTTCTTAATGAGGCTCCAGGTGTTTCTCCTTGACGTGTTGGTGGGCTAGGGCCACGAAAAAGATCAACTGTGTTCATGTCGGAAATATAATGGTTCTTGTAATAAGGGTTGTACCTGTTATTCTGCCTCCTCTTGTCCTTGCGCTTCAATTTTGCCCTATACTCAGCTTGTCGTAGTTTTGTCGCGTCGTCTGTGCTATCAGTGAGCGGGTCGTCGACATACTCCTCCACGACATCCCATCCGTATTTATCTGCAATACGGATAATTTTGTTGCGCCTTTTCGCATTGGTCCAGAATCTTCTCGGCTGCAGCTATCGACTTCTGCTCCGAAAATACTCTTGCTTTTGATACTTCGTCAATACGGGAACTGTTGAATTCGTACTGCCTTGCGTTTCCCTCAAATTTAAATTTAGGCGTGGTCACGGAAGATTTTGGTTTTTCACACTGTTGTAAGCCAATTTTTTTCGTCGATTTCTTCAAATAGTTCTTTCTTATGTTTCGATAGGGCATTATCAAGTTGGTGTGAAAATAATGCTACAGCATCTGCTGGTGAAAAAAAATGTTCAGAACTAGCACCTCCTTTTTCTCGCCTATTTGGTGATCCGCTTTCTTCTTCACTCATGTTGACCGTGTAAAACCTGTCGAACTGGTTTGGTGTGAAATATTTCTCGACAAAAGAAAAAGGCAGGAGAAATTCTTTATAAAGCTCATTGAACCGAATTACTTGTAAGCGCATGAAAAAAATTACTACACAGAATTGATAATAATTAACAACTTTTAAAAATGCATTTATGTATCCCCGTGTGACAATAAGTCGGTCAGTCATTGGATAATGTTTAGTTATTTTGTTCATGTTTGAAAAGTAAATATTTTTTTCTTTGCAATTATGTTCCTCATCTATTCTTGCTCACATGTGTAAAGTTCCATGGAAAAAAGATCGATAATAATAACACACTGACCCATATTTGTTTACTACCCTTTTTCCAAATGGCGACCTATTACGTCACATAAGGCCGGTCAAAGGTCAATAAAGCACATGTTTTTGTCATAGGCCAACTAAGCTTAAAAAGTAAACCAGATTAAGAAAGTACAGTATTTCAGCTTTTTCGGTGTAATTGTTTTGTCTGAAAAATTTCAAAAGATGTCTTTTTAAATAGTTTGAAATTGAAGCATTAAAAATTAATTCATGATGCAAATATTAAACTTGCTTACCCATAAAATAAAGTATTTAATCCAGTGAATTTGGTGTTTTTGCTTTTGTCAATACAATCTATTAGACTGACTACATTCTGTCATACTTTTGTCAAACAATTAATGACTGATTTCATTATTTTAATCACATTTAATATCCCAGAATACATCACTCACTCACAAAGAACAATCAGCCATTTTGGTAGAATGTGAATGATCAATCATCATATTTTCAAAGTATTTTAAAATACAATTTGCATGGCCTACATTCCAGAAACGGTCATGAACTGTGATGACAATTATGTCAAAACACCGGAAATATAAAAATGTTTGGGGAATACCATCGCTTAAAATAAATTTCACAGGCAGAATGACCAGATAAAAAGGACATTAGTAAAAAGGTGCTTTTTTACTTGCATGGAATTTGTTCAATTCAATCTTACTTGTTTTAATCGCATTTTATAATCTTCAAGTTTTAAAACACTGCTTCGGCATCTATATACGTAATAAATATACGGAATGACGCCATTGTCGTCGTGCTGCGCGAGAATAGTAAATCAAAACAAACGACCGACTTTATTACATGACCGAGCAGATGTCACGACACGTTATGTAATTTCATATGCGCAATGTCTGGTTCTTTTGTGCCGTACATGGAGCCTTCAAAAACTTTTTTTTTAAAGTAAGCCGCCATATTGGTTCGACATTTTATTTCATTAGACATTGATAAAGTCCCTCGGTGTGACGAACATTTTGTCATTCAACGAAGTGTTTAATTCTTTATGACTATGTTTTGTGTACTTGGTGTTGTTTTACAAACCATTTTAGACGTTTATATATATATATATAGATTAGTTGTAAAAGCATTTCAAGAAGTTTTTAAATATAATCTCTCAAGCCCCTGTGCATGGAAGGACTACTTATTTGGTCTTTAATATGACTTATTTTTTGTTTAGATTACAGATTTAATCCAAATGTTTATCATGTTTATCAAATTATACCAACTAGTATGCACTTTCACTTTCATTTTGTAAATTTCCAATATATTATTTCCTTTAAGACATTCAGGATTAAAAACAAACAAGTACAATCAAAGAAGTTCACATAGCTATTTTTGTTTACCTATTTTGTATTTTGCCACAGTAAAACATCATAATTATTAATTAAGTGCATCTTTATATCTGATAAATTAACATAAGTGTGTTTATTTTTAATGTTGCCTTTAGAGTCTTTCTCTTTTTAATAGGTTGGTTTGGGGTATTTAGCGCCACTTTCAACAATATGTCAGCTATATCTTGGCGGTCAGTTTTATTGGTATGGGATACCAGAGTACACAGAGAAAATCACTCATTTTAATAAGAAAAGTTTGATGATACCAAATGGGTAATAAAAATCCGTAAGTCGGAGACGGACAGGCAATACAATGGCCAAACAGAAAAGGACAAACGGACTAATAATGATCTGTAAAACACTATGCCGAAAACTGCAAATCCAGTGATAAGTCATTTTCAGCCTATGAACGACTAGCAGGATTATATCAAACCAGTTGTCTCTTTTATAAGACAGGCATTAAATCTTGGAGGTGGACCATTAACTGGTTTATTATCTTTTTTCTTGTTCATGTTTATTTTGATTGATGCACCTTTTGAACATCTTATTCGTTTGTATAGATGTCCTTGTATTGCTATTACCGAAAGGGGTCTTTTGTATGAAGTAAATATATGGGCAATATCCATATAATCGTGTAGAGTTGATAATTTGATTTGTTTCAGATTTTGTAGATCGTTTTCTGGTGGACATTTATTTCACATCTCAGTGTTTTCCATGAATATAACGTCTATTGATAGTTCCAACTTAAACTAATGGAATATCCCGTAAAAATTTGACGATATATCGACTTTCCGCTTTGGAATTCTTGGACTTTCTTTTTGTAATTTTGATGACAAATACTGTCAAGAAATTTGAAAATTTAACATTGTAGCACGAATTCAGTATGTTTTTTCTTGCCCAGTCGAAATCTGCATGCATGTAGTTGAATGCGTGCCAAAAAGTATCCTGTTACTGAAATTTTTCCTTATATAATATTTCATGATTACGTTTTATGAAGCGCACATTGCCAGCAGTTTTTTTTTGTTTTTGTTTTTGTTTTTTTTTGTCTGTATAGATTTCCTTGCAATATAGAGAAAAAGAGGTCGATTTTATGTAGTAAAATTGCATTGTTTATTTTGAAAGATTCTTATAACCAGGAGCGTAGCTACGGGAGGCTCAAGAAGCAGGTGCTTATACATAAATTTGACAATTCTTTTTAATATAGATCAATGTTCCACTTTCCTACTGGAATGGAATACGCATGTAGATATGTTCCATGATTTTATGTATAAGGTTGAGCGTTGGAAAATCAGATGGACTCTTGTAGATGATAAGCCAGAGAGACTACTCGACACTATATGCAACAAATCGTGACCTATGACGGGCTATAGCATACAGCATCATCAGTATCTTACTGACAATGTCGGTGTCATCGGCATCAAGCGTGAGATCTGTCATTTCAATGAGACGTGTGAATACCTACTTAAGGTCGACTATTGGCGATAAACGACTATCCAACTTATTATTTAAATACATATAAACCGACACGTGCAAGTCGACTTGGATATGATTATTGGTGACTTTGTAAGCAGAAGGAATCGACGCCTTGACTCTTCATAAACTTATACAAGGGAAAAACAATGATTAATTCATGATGAATAAAAGTTCATAAAGTAACCTCTATTATACATGTATTGTGTTATCCCTTTCAGCATTAAAGTTTCGAAAGGTATAAAGTAACATAACCATCAGTACGTCTCTCCGCGAGAGATCTGTCTGACTAATCAAGGACGTTAAAGCTCTAGTTAGTCCGTAGTGGTATTGTCAAAATGGGACAAAATAAAAACACTTCCGTAATGATAAAAATGTCATCCTTTCTGTTGTATAACCCAGGGTCTACCTAGAACCACTGTGGGCCTTTACTTTTAGCGGCCCACAGACCCCTCGACGAAACAACTTGTGCCTTTACGTCTCCATTATTCTGGCCCCGCCTCTGAACAGTTTCTTTTTAGCAACGACATCAACACAAAAGAAATATCCTTTTTGTAAATATGACTTATGCGGAATTTGCAATACGTCAATCGATTTGAAGCTTATACACACCGCAAAGGGAGATAAATTTTATTTTGGATATTATATTAACAAGTTGTCAATCTGCAAAAGTGGTTGAATAGCATGACTCCTCATTGTAATTCTGTACATTCAACGTTTTTTTTAGCAATTTACGACTGCTCCGACTCAGTCGGTCATTTGTGACAAAAAAATGTCGTATGTCGGAATTCGGTAAGTTTTTTGAAACAGTCGTAAATAGTAAAGACAGGTTTACGACCAAGTTTACGATTTACGACCTTTTTTCGATCGCACTGATTTCTTGTATACCATTAGCGCCTCTATAGCCACAGGGAAAATGGAACCGTAGTCAAGAAAAATATAAAGTTTGGAGAAACTCGTTGTAACAATCATTGATGTGGCATTATATTACACATATATTGTTACGTGTAATATCCATGGCCAGGCATTAAATATAGACAGTGTTTGTTTCTACATATCTAATCTAGAACTAAATCTATTGATACAAAGTAACATAAAGAGTACATAACATGCAAACACCACGTACATATGCTCCGCCCACTCACTTTCGTTGGTTACTATAATTCCATTCATAAATCTGTATGTTACATCCTTTCCTTGTTTTCAGATAGGAAACATTTAATTACATGTAACTACAATACACAGAAATAAATTTAAACTTTTGAATCTTCAATGTCAAGTCCAAATCTTGAAAGTAACGTGAATAATTAGTTTAATGTCTTTCATGGTTAAAGATAAAGTAATACATCTGTCACTTATTCTCTCCCTATCTCACAGACAAACCCAACTAATGTCTCTAAATCCAACTAATCTGTTTGATTTCACGGTCAAATGTGGTCGGTCGCGTAAAGTCTACACTACAAAGTCATTAAATTTGTCTGGCATCTTCCTCAATCTGTTCGGTCTGGCTCTAACAATGTTTTGACGGTTGTCGCAATGTGTATTCCTTTCGAATGTTTTGAAATAAGGACGCACATGTGAGACGTTACGGTAGATAATATGTCCGTTATTTGACCTTATCATAACACTTGTTCCTCTTTGTCTCACAACTTTGTACGGTTTATCTTCATATCGGCTAGAAATTTTCCTCTCTTCTCTTCGCAATAAAATAACATTTTGTCTTATTCGATATCTTTGAAAGTCGTTGCTCATTCTTTTGTCGGCATATTATTTCATTTTTTGTTTCCGTTCGTTGTCTCTGTTTTTTAACGAATTTGGTACTTTGAATTTTGACATTTCTGGCAATTTTGTCATAACGGTTCTATTGAATAACAGTTCTGCTGGTGTATGACCCGTTGTTATATGCGGAGTGTTTCGGTATTGTAATAGGAACGTATAAAGTTCGTTATGCCAGTTTTTGTTTTCAGCTCGGGCTGCTCTGATAGCTTTCTTTAATGATTTATTAAAGTTCTCTACTAGTCCATTTGCTCTTGCCCAATAAGGGGCTACACGTGTATGCTTAATCCCTAATTCCTCTAAATATGACTTGAATTCTTCTGATACGAATTGACTTCCGTTGTCTGACACAAGTTCGTTACATATTCCATGCACAGCAAACATTTTTCTTAACTTGTTTATAATTGTAACACTAGTAATTGAACTAACAATTTCGACCTCTGGAAATCTTGAGTAATAGTCGATCACAACAAGAAGGTATTCATTGTTTGTAAACGGACCGGTTAAATCCATTCCAAGTTTTATCCACGGACTGGTAGTTTGGTTGTATTTACCAGTGGTGCTCGAGTCGGGTTTGCCATAATTTGACATGCATGACACTTTTTTATCATGTTTTCTAAATCTTTATCCATTCTCGGCCACCAAACTTTTTCACGTAACAGTTGTTTTGTTTTCAAGACACCTTGATGACTCTCATGAGCAAGTTGAAGAATACGCGGAATTACCAGTTTTCGTCCTGTCAGCATAATAGACTCATGAACGGTTAAGTCCTTGCGTACTATAAAATACGTTCTAATTCACCTTCCTTTGTCCATTAGTTTTTCTCGATACATTCTCGAATTTTGCATACCGTTTTGTCTTTTTCTGAAGCTTCTATTTCGGCGATTGTCATCGCTATTGGAACAGCATTTTACGCTATATAACACACAAATTGTTCAGTACTTTCATAGTCATTGTCGTATGATTCAGCTCCCGGTGAACGCGATAAGATGTCAGCTGCGTTTTATTGACCTGGTAAATATTTAACAACGAATTCGTGCTGCTGAAGATCTAACACCCATTTCTGAATTCTAGCAGGTGCTTCATGAACACTTGTACAAATCCGCTCTAACGGTTTATGATCTGTATATACGGTAAAACGCATTCCGTAAAGATACATGTTAAATCGTTTAATAGCCCAATACACACTTAATGCTTCTCTCTTGGTCTGCGAGTAACGTCTTTCTACGGGACTTAATGTTTTACTTGCATAAGCTACCGGCTTAAAATTTCCATCTGATTGTTTCTGGTTTAATATGGCCCCTAAACCAAAAGGGCTGCCGTCGACAATAATGTTCGTTTCCGCGTTCTGGTTGTAGTAGCTCATTACGTCGGCGCTAGTTAGTCTTTGTTTCAATGTTTCGAACGCGATTTGCTGCTCACTATTCCATTGCCATTTTACTTCTTTTCGCGTTAATTTTCTTAACGGTTCGGCAAGTGTTTCGAAATCACGAATATATTTTGCACAAAAGTTAACTAATCCAAGGAAACTCTTCACTTCTGTCGGATTTTTCGGAACTCTGAAGTTATTTACGGCTTTGATTTTCGCTGTATCTGGTTTCACGCCCTCTTTCGACAATGTGTGTCCTAAGAATTTTAGTTGCGACTTGCTAAATTCACATTTTGCTTTGTTGAGCGTAAGGTTTTTCTCGGGTAACCTTTGCAATACCAATCGTAGCGTTTTATCGTGTTCTTCTTGGTTTTTCGCGAATATGATAATATCGTCAGCATTGTTTCTACAGTTGGATATGTCCTGAAGTATTTGTTGTATAATTCGCTGATGAATTTCAGGTGCAGAGTTAATACCGAACATCAAACGTGTGTACCTATACAGGCCTTTACGACACACGAATGTGGTGATAAATCGTGATTTTTCATCTAATTCTATCTGATGAAACGACTGAGATAAATCAAGACTCGAAAATACGGACGACCCGTTCATTTGTTGAATTATGTCTTCGATGTTAGGCATGGGAATCTTTCTCTCTGTACTGCTTTATTAGCGCATCGCATATCGACACAAATACGGATGTCTGAATTCGCTTTCGGAACTACGACTAGGGGTGAGACCCATGGAGTTGGACCCTGAACTTTTTCAATTACATCGGAATCTTCTAATTCTTTCAATTTATATTCTAATTGTTTCTTCGTTTTAAACGAAATTTTGCGTGCCGTTTGCGCAACTGGTTTTACGGATTCGTCGATGTGAAGCTCTAATTTAAAATCTTTTAATTTTCCTAAATCTGTAAATCTGTCCTGATATGACCCTATGATTTCATCGGTTGTTGACTTACGCACACAATTTACTGATCCTATGTGTAAGAAACTTAACTCTGTCGCTGATTTACGACCTAATAATGGCTTTCCATTGCCTGCAATAACATGAAACTCTATCGCACATGTTTCAATGTTTACAGTTGCATTCATATTAGTTTTTCCAATTAACGGTATTGGTTTTGAACTGCCATATGAAATATTTTTGTAGTTGTTTTCTTAAGCATGCTTTTTCGAGTTTTCAGCTTTTCAAAAGTTTGCTTGTCAATTGCATTGATAGATGAACCTGAATCAATAAGAAAATTAGTTGACTGACCCTCAATTTCAATTGAAATTATAACATCATCCTTGCCACTTAACGTGGAAATTTCCTGGTCGCTTTCTTCCTCAAAATATTGGTTCAATGAATTTACTTTTCCGGCTGTGAATTGTTTAGTTTAACAGACTTTTGCAAAATGTCCGGATTTTCCACATTTTTTACATACGGCGTCTCGAGTTATTTGGCATTCCTTCCCATAATGTCCACTTCGGCCACAACGATAGCATTGCGCTCTTCGACGGGTAAAATTTGTCGGAGGTGGTCTGTTAAATGTTCTAGGTGCTCCCCTCGGCTTGAATTAAGTTCGCTTCTTCTTTTGTCCTTTGTTGACTTCTTCCTCTTTTGTATCTTTGGTTGAATCTTCACCTTTATCCATTTTCGATGCGTGTATTACTGAAAGTTCATACGTTCTAGCAATCTTGCGAATTTGTCTAATGTCAGATTTTCAACGGCAAGTAATGTCCGACGTAGTTCTGTAGGCTTACACCCATCTACAACTTGATCACGGATCATGTCTTCTTTTTGATCAACTGCATACTCACACGAAACAGAAAGTTTGGAAAGTCTGACAATGAAATTATATATTGTCTCGTGTTCGCTTTGCTTTGCGTGACGAAATACATGTCTTTCGAATGATATGTGTTTTCTAGGTTTGAAGTAGTCACTTAATGCGGCAACTGCTTGATCGTATTTAGTACCTGCATTGTCAAGTGTTTCTATAATGTCTTGTACCTCTTCTACGGCTACGTGTAAAGCAAAGCACGTTTCTGTTCATCTTTTGTAACTCCTGTTGCTTTCAAATAGTACTCGAATCTTTTGAAATATTGTTCCCATGCTTTGGATAGGTTTGTATTATTTTCAAGCCCTTTAAATAAACTCGGCGCATGAAAATCCAAATTTCCTGCCATACTTAATAATTGTCGAATTTTATTATAATTTTGAATATCGGAATTTAATCCATTTCTGAAACACTTTGTTTTTCGGAATTTAATCCAATTGTCAATTGTTTTTAAAGATCTCCATCCTTAGTCGCCAATGTAATATCCGTGGCCGGGCATTAAATATAGACAGTGTTTGCTTCTACATATCTAATCTAGAACTAATATAAAGCTATTGATACAAAGTAACATAAAGAGTACATAACATGCAAACACCACGTACATATGCTCCGCCCACTCACTCTCGTTGGTTACTATAATTTCATTCATAAATCTGTATGTTACATTACGCCTATTACATTTTGTTGAACTTGTTTGAAATGTTCGAAGTTTAACATGTATTTCATGCACTAAATTTGATATCTACGTTTTTATCAAAATTTGTAATGTTTAAAATGTATTGATGATATTACAGATAATTAGTTTTACAATCTATTTACAGAGTTTTGATATTTATATAGATCTATTTCGCAACAGACACGATACATTTCATATCAGTTTATCTCAATGTTAATATTATGACAAAAGGTATACACAATTGACATTATGTGATACAATTTGTCAGTGACTTGCTATAGGTAACAGGTTGATGGTTTTCTCCGGGTATACTCCGGTTTCCTTACATATAAACGATATAACTGAAATAGTGTTGAAAGTTGCGTTAAACACCATAAACCAAACATATAAACAATTGAACAATAAATAATAATTTTTAAAAGCAGTGGTATAATATTGAAATTGGAACTTATTTGGTGCAATATCTAATTATTCCTTTTATTTCTCTAATCTGTTGTATTTTGATTAAGATTTAAATTCCGAAATAAAAAATAAACTTTTTAACACTTCTTTTTATCAAACCTTCATTATTTTTAGAATATTTTCGGAGGGAAAATTTGCATCAATTATCTTTTAATGAGAAAGTTGTTTGCTGAAATGAATAAAAACAGAATTGTAACGTATCCGTATTGTCCAAAAAATTACCCTTAGTTCTGAATATTGGTACCCTTTTTTATATTTATAATTCTATTGTAGTTGTTTAATATTCCTGGTTTGTGATTGGACAATACTGTAATTATCACGGTATCAATTCCACTGTTGAAATAGCATGAGATATTTTTTTCAACTGTAAGGATCCGCCATCTTGAAAACGTAAAATCCTACATGTCATATCTAATGGTCGCAAGTATCGGTTTAATGGCTCCGCTAGCGCGTCGCCAGTAAGCTCAATTTCCCACCATCTGGCATAAAATCTCCAATTGATGACGTAAAACTTTCAAATACAATACAGTTATCTCCTAAATATTTACACAAGAGTATATTTTTTTCATAATGGTCCCGTTTTGCTGAGAATTATTGTTTATTGTTACACTGCATTTGTCAAAAATCGAAGAATATGATTCGACCCTTATACGATGCACCTGTCACGTGTTGACAGCATTTCACCAAGCTTGACATGTAGAACATGGAATCACATTCTAGGATTTAAATAAAGATTAATAGGCATATTTACTGGTAGAGAAAACCTTGTCTCTCCAACGCACATTTTATTTTGTTTTCATATATACTGACCTCTTAGTTTATTGTTTATAACAGGAGTATTGTAAAAAAAAGAAAAAAAGGCTGGGCTTTACACATTTACGTGTTTTTGTTATTTTTTTTTTCACTATTTTCTTACAAAATATCAAAGACTGATAAAGTATTGGTGGAAAGGCCTGGAAGAAAATACTTTTTAAATAATCAAGTCCCAGTTGTGCCGGGTGAACAGTTAACGCAATCTTTATGTACTTTTATACAGGTTTAACCTGAAGTTTAATACATATGACACTCATTTCTCACCCCTTGGATAAAGTAGTCCGTTAATTTAGGAGAAAAAGATATATAGGGTCTAACACCGGGAGAGGTGCAAGATAGTAAAATTTGTGACACCCAAGATTTAAATCGTATCGGACGAGGCTTGTCCGAATCTAATACGATTTAAATCTTATCCGAGGGTGTCACAGATTTTACTATCTTGCACCTTTTACGGTGTTTGACTCTTTTTCTCATCCCTTTCTACCGTGTCAATGCTTGTTTACGTTTTCCTTAGTTTTAGCGCATTAATTTCCGAACTGTATCACAGGACCAAAATGCCACGTAATAAAATAAAACAAGATTTTCATTTTACAGCTTGAAAGAGGTTCAAAATAATAAAGTTAACAAACTTGTGATACAAATGTAGATTCTACAATAACAAAATCTTACACCTTTTACGATGTTTGCCTCTTTTTCTCATCTCTTTCTATTGTGTCAATATTTGCCTACGTTGAGAAAATATAGATTGCTCTCCCTTGTTAGGTAACTAACGTAACTAACGTAAATAAAAAAAATTACATCCTACTGACTAAAGTCAAACAACTTTTTTACAGGCATTTATCGCTGTAGTAGTAGCATTTAATATGGAGTAGCCATTTCCTAGATGCGAGCACAGCATTTCTGTCTGGCCAGTGTGTATATATTTAAGTGAGAGTTGAATGTGGGCAGCTTAAGAAAAAATGGCTAATGTCATATTTACCTGTCTAAGTGGTTCCTATGATTATCAATGTTGTTTTTAATTACTTCAAAATATGTGTCCCTGTATCAAGAATAATTCTGCCAAAAATCTTTTATTTATCTTTAATGACAAGAAAGTTATGACAGAAAAAGATGCCAAAAAAGTCAGGAGTGCAACACTTTTTTTGGGACACTTTTAAAAATAACACTTTTTCAAAAGAGTCACAAAAAATAATATGCATACTGCATTATTAAAAGTTATAGAAAATAACTTTTCACTGTATAAGCTTTCTTTTAAGCAGAAGATTAAGTGTTTTCCGATATGTTCATATATTTAAATGATCAATTAAATAAAGTACCTACTGTGTCAGGAGTGCAACAAAATATTTTGTGGTTTTGAATAAATACTTATCTACAGCTTAAAAATCTCTTTTCTAATGGACAATTGCTTCATCAGATATATTTATTGTATATTGTCTTTAAAATAAATAGCATATATTGCAACAAAAGTGTAAAGTATTAATTATATGAAAGGTTTCATGAGGTAATATAAAATGTCAGGAGTGCAACATTTGATGTTTCCATTATCACAGTTCTGTAGAAATGAATAAAATATATTATTTTGTTTTATTTTTCGAGAAACCCCAGTCCAAAGAATAGTTGACAGTCACTACTTTGTCCAATACTGTATTAATGTTTCCACTGGGAGCATTTAATTCATGTCAGGAGTGCAACTAATTTTGATACATTTCCACCATATTCACTTTAAGACATTTTTTTTCCTCTGATTAAAGTAATCTTTACAAAAACAACATCAAATAAGTTATGACACATTAATAAAGAAACCAATAAGTGTTTCACTCATCATTCATTGCTTGGTAAATGTTTAATGTTAAACTTTCAATCATTTCACCTTCATTTGAATCATGATTCCCATTTCAGATTAATAAAGATGCATTAAGTTTTTATAATTATATATTTTGCTTTTTACATTGAATGTGTAAAGTCAGAGTTTATTACATAACAAAACAACCATTTGTATTTTTTTTTCTACAGAATGTATTTCAAATGTTTTAAGGTCAGGAGTGCAACAAATTTAATCTCATAAGGTAGCCAATATATCTGTTGTAAAGTGGCTTAATATTAAAAACAAGTTTAAGTTGTATTACAAAAGACTATTTTCTTTTGCTTTTTGCAGTGAATTGCATTGATGGTAAATCAATTTCTAGGCCTGGCTACCACCTTTACCGCAAATCAGAATTTCAGAAAATTTAGAATAAAAGAAAATATCACAACACATATTTTTTTCTTACTTGTGTTTATTATTGATTTGTGAGGAAAGAAGGTAACAAAGTTGTAAAAAAGGGTTATGATATTAAGCAATAAGAAATACTCCTTTTATTTGAATTTAGTAACTCATATTTGTCTAAGAATACTCGGTGTCAGGAGTGCAACATAATGAACTGTATGAAAATATGTTTTATGTATGAAACAAATCAGTTATAATCTTATTTCAATGTGACTGTAATATCAAATTATGATCAGATATGGTAACTGGTAATTGGAAAATGTTTTTGGTGAGTATTTATTCATTCTCCTGTCTGATAGTTTCATTTTTATAAGTTATGATTTCAATTATCTAAGATTAAGTAGGCAGTAAAGTTGAATTTGGTAGAAATATTGCACTAGAGAGAATGGACATCATTTGTTTTAGTTATACATTAAAATAAAATTCCATTTCATAACATTATCTGACTTTAGATGTTTTTTCTAACCCTCCATATAATTATGTCAGGAGTGCAACATTCTAACCATATTGGGAGCATTGAAATTTGTGTACTTTCAGGTTCCAAAATGATTGATTTCTCGAAAATAAAGTATTAATTAGTTTCCATTAGATGAAGGTACAAAATAAATACATAATTTTTAAGCTGCAGTTAATTTTTGTACTTAATCTTCACTCAACAGTTGATTTTTGCTTAAAAATATGAATATGCACAAAAAGATTTTTTAAAGAGATTTTTCAACAAAATAAAAAAAAATATGCTGTATTTCATATAAAAGCTTCTTCATATATTACTCATGAACAATTTTGGGACAAACTAAATGTATTTTGCTAACAGCATTGGTTTTTTTTTTTTTTTAAGTAAAAGACAATTGTCAGGAGTGCAACACTTGTAAGCAAAATATATCTTAACTTGAGGCTTCTATTTCTTTGTCACTAGACAACATATTCATGTAATTGTTTGTGCATGGTGTTCCTTATTCATTAATCTAAGATTATTAGGTAATTTTTTTTTGGGAAACTTTTAGTTTTCTTTAGCACTACAAAAACTATTAGACATCATATTGATAAAAACCAAGGCAAAAAATAAGAAAATCTAGCTTTTTAACAAATTTAATCTATATCACTTGGAACTTATGACTTAAAACTGAAATATCATTCATAACTTATTATTTGAAAACAAAAAATATCATATCTTTGTTACACAACTGAAGTAACCAAGCATATACATTACTCTGTATGCATAAAATTTTATGACACTTTGCTTGCAAAAAAATTTTTTAAAAAATTTATTTTTGTTCAATATGCTTAATCCAACTAAATTTATAAACTTGAATGTATATACAACCAGAAACTAATAAGAAAATTGGGTTATTAGTAGGTCTAATTTTAGCATATTTCCTCAATTTTTTAGCCATTTTTTTTAAACTGCTCATATCACAAAATATCAACTCCAGTTATTTAATTTCAACGAAATAACAAAGGCATGACAATAACAAAAAGAGCCTCAAATTAAATTGGATTTGTTTCCTCATTTATAGTTGGTTTCATACCTTTCCTTTGTCAAATTTTACCATGTTTACTATGAATAACATGACGGGAGTAGACATTGCTTACTCAACAAGAGCACCTTGATGAAACCAGTGTCTTTTTAGGTCTATATAGTGTATTTGTTTAATATGTCTTTCCATGTGGTTTTTGTTGTGCTCTTTTTTACCCAGACCTTGTCTGCATTTCTTAATATACGACTTCTAGTGTTTATTCCTCGGTTTTCCTGCCCTGCCTTTTCTAGATGTAAGCATGTTAGATTATTTCAAAGATATGAAAACACCGAAACTTGCTATATATTTAATTATATATGTTATCACTCAATATTACATCTTCATATATATATTACGGGTTTAGTTTGTTACACAAATTTGCATTGGTCGTTCAACCATGAATGTCAGCATATATTCGGAAAACAGACGGGGTATATATTTCAGTCTCCTAAAACGATAGCAACATGGACGACAAAAAATTACGTTTCACTGAATCAATAGAATAATACGTAATAATAAATGTATTTTTACCAAATTAAATGCTGTTTTTATAATCAAAACGACTGTATGAACAAAAATAATATTACAACAGATAATTCCGTCACAAATACCTGATTGATTCAGCAAACTCATAGCAAACTCCTATGTTCCACGGCTGTACCATAACGTGATGAACATCACAATAGACAAAATGTTGAGCCTTGAAAACTTTCGGCGTCATGGGGCCACACAAAGGATTTATTTACATGTTGTTAAAATTTAAATTATTGAAACTGTTTCGCAAACCCGTTGTTTTTTTATGTGATATATTAATGTTATATTTATAAAGTTTATAAAATTTACTATATATGAAATTGTATTGATTTAGAAATTTAGTACAGTTATTTTCCTTCATGAGACACCCAATACATGAAATATGACGTGACACATATTTTGACGTCATTGAAGAATGACGTCAAAGGTACGGAAACGGACATCTAAGTACGAAAAATGAAAATAAAAGACGCAAATTTATTTTTATACAGTTGGATTTTGTATTTAAAAAAACCATGGTTAAATTCGTAATATATCTGTTATTCAGCTATCAGACTGGGTATATAATGTGACATTCCCGGCTTATGATATATATTCCCTTCGGCTGCGCCTCAGGGAATATAGATCCTAAGCCGGGAACGTCACATTATATACCCAGTCTGATAGCTGAATAATATACAATTATTTAATGTGTAGCCAGGCAATACACCAGAATATATTTCCCAAGGTACTGGGAACAGCTCAAGTGTTCTATTGCGCGAAGCCGACGGCTGAGGGCAATAGAACACTAGATATGTTCCCAGTACCGAGGGGAAATTGTTCTGGTCTATTACCTGGCTACACATTAAATAACTGTTTTATTACCTAATAGTAGTTTTGGAATGCATATTTTTGTACTTTCAAAGTTTTGGGAAAGAGAGATCAGAATAAAGTAATTAAATTGTATTTTTCAAAACAGTTAACAATAACAAATTATGAGTTTTCATTCGAACGTTTTATTACATTTGGAATTTAGACGCATTGATAAAGATTTGGTCGAGTTAATGAGTATTCATGAGACTTAATTGACCAAGCGGATAAAAAGGTCGCGGGCAATAGAACGCTACAGCTACAGCGGGCAATAGAACGACCGTCGTTCTATTGCCCGAGAGACAAATTAAAAGTGAAATATGGTTAAAGCTAAAATATTCTCAATAAAAAGGTAATTAATATACTATTAGGTATTATTATACTTCATGTATGTAAGCTGTAATTTTATTGGATAAGACGAGGGTAACATTCTCCTCTAACACATGGCTGAGCGGGTAACAATTTTTATAATGTCACCCTCTCATTTAGCAACACCCATGCAATATACAAAAAAGGTCAAAATTTTCAAAAAATTTCAATTTCTAAAATTTCAAAATATTTTAAAATAATAAAAAATTTTCATAAAATTTCAAAATTTTCAAAATTTTTTAAAACTTCCAAAATTTCAAAAATTCAAAAAAATTTCAAAATGTAAAAATTTTAAACATTTCAAAATTTTTTAAAAATTTCATAAAATTCAAAATTCAAAAAAATTTCAATAATAATATTAAAAAATGATTATATAGATTCTCCTTCAGTTGCCCGTGGGTTACAATATTTCTCCACTCAAGAGAGTTAAATTAAAAATGTTAACCACAAGCCGTCAGGCGAGTGGTTAAAATTTATAATTCTAATATGACGCCGTGTTATCGTCAGTTCATA
>MJUT01054649.1:118036-138956 GCA_002080005.1 Gigantidas platifrons
CAATCAATCAATCAATCAATTAAACAAGGAGTGTAAATTTAGGATATGTAGAATAGAATGCTTTGAAAATACATATTGTCACCTGGTACAATGAATCATTTTGAACATTTAACATGCAATTATTCTGCTGTTTTATTTGTTGTTATACTAAGAGCAAGTGTCAAAACATGCTATATTGTAATTGATGATTTAATGGCTGTGACACACAGAAATATTTGTCATAGATTTAGCCATTATATTTTATTTTTAATACATAGAAATATGATCTTATAGATATGAGACCAAATGTGGCTTATAAATATATTTCAGAAGGTAGCTAAATGGGTAAAAGCATTTAACTATATTATACAATAATAGATTTAGATAAATAAAAATAAAGTAAAGTCCAATTTACATAATACATACTAAATTTTACTAAATATGCATTCTTATTTCCTTACAACTTGTGCAGAAAGATACTTGAATAAGAATGTTATATACATGTATGGAACTTCATGCATAGACAGATTATGTTAGAGTTATTTCCCTTTGGTCAGAGTTCAAGTAATAAATATTGGACATAATACATAGTTGTGTCAGTACCACTCAGACTGATGAACAATTATTAAGTATGAATAATTATTCGTATTATTATTATTTTTTCAAGGAAAGAATGCAAAAGAAAAACAAGTGTAAAGATAATATACTGTCATGGCAGTTGAAGTCAAATGTTGAGTCATTTTTTTTTAATTTATTTATTTGTATTTCTAAATTTTACATATGTGTACTTTAAACATATTTTATTGTTCAAAGCAAATGGATTAGACACAAGGTTTTCAACTTAGAATGTCTTCTCCAAGACATATGTGTGTAGGCTACTGCTAATAAGGTAGAATATCTAGAGATACAAAAAAAAAACACGCACAAAAAAATCAAACTATTGTGTAATTGATTATGATTTCAGTCATTATATCATTTTATGTATACTTTTAATTGAAATTATGTTGACAAATAGTACAAATGCCTATCTGAGTCAACTCTCCATATCTGCCTGGAACATTCATGGATTAGGTGATAAAATTGAAGATCATATTTTCGGAGAAAAGCTTAAGTGACATAAATATATTATTAGAAACGTGGACAGGTGAGAACAAGAAATATATATTACCTGAATTTAATACTATTTCAAAGTGTCGCAAGAAAACAAAGAAATATAGGCGCCATAGCGGTGGTATTATTGTTTATTATAAAAAGACAATATCTAGGGGAGTTACTTATGTAAATTATGGTTCTAAATCTGAAAATAGACTTTGGTTGAAACTAGATAAATTATTCTTTGACTTTGAACTATATGCGCTGTTTATATTCCGCCTGTCACATCTGTGCACTATGATAATGATTTTGCTTTACTAGAGAATGAAGTAAGTATTTTTGTAAACCAAGGAAAGGTTCTTTTGATAGGCGATTTTAACTCTCGAACAGGCCAAAGTCCTGATTATATATTGAATGATTCCACAGATTTGAATAATTTTTCAGATAATTATATTCTTCCTAGAAATTATTCAGTAGATCAAATATTAAAAAGAAATAACCAAGATCAAATATGTAATGCACAAGGAAAGAACCTTTTACATTTGTGCATAGCATCAAAACTTAGAATTTTGAATGGCAGATATGTGGGGGACTCACTAGAATATTTTACTTGTTTGAGAGCTAATGGCTGTAGTAGTGTTGATTATGCTATTGTTAGTCAGAGTCTTCTGTCCTCAGTTCTATTTTTCACCACTCAAGATTTTAATTTTCTTTCGGGTCATTCTCAAATTAAACTGATAATAAAATGTACGGTAATAGTAATTTTATGACAAATTGGAGAGAAAATAAAGGTTACCGATGGACTAGTGAATCTAAACTGAAGATCATAGAAGCATTATCAGGTGAAAATGGGAGAAATAAAATCATAAATTTTGAAATTAAAAACTTTGCTGAAGATCAATATGGTATAGACACTGCTACGGAAGAATTAAATTTGGTTTATGAAGATATTGCAAATAAATCGTGTAAATTCATACATGTTAAGAAAAAAAGCAAAGAAAGGAAAGTTAGGCAAAAATGGTCTGATATATCAGTATATAAACAAAAGAAGTCATTAAATTTTCTAGGAAAACAGTTAAGAATAGATCCATACAATAATCAGCTAAAACAAAAATATTTTTATCAGTTAAAATGTTTTAGGAAAATTGTTAAACAAAAAAAAATATGTTTATAAACAACATATATTTGATCAACTCTCAGACAGTATGGAAATAAACCTAGCAGAATTTTGGAAGATTTTAAAATCGCTTGATAACAAAAAATTGGACCGAAACAGTGAACTTAAGGAATTGTTTAATGACATAGAAAAAACTGTTAAACATGTGCAAGATCAAGGACGAAGTAAAAATAATAATGAAACTTTCAAAAATCAAATTGATGAAAAACTTCAAAGTCTTGAGAAAAAACATATGTTTTAATCCAGAAACTGATGACCCTATAACAATAAAAGAAATAAAATTCGTATTGAATAAATTGAAGAACGGTAAAGCTGGTGGACCAGATGGAATAATAAATGAAGTAATTAAGCACAGTTGTAATATAACTTTAAAATCAGTCGCAAAATTAATTAATTTAATTTTAAAATCGGGTCACTATCCAAAGCAGTGGAATAAATCATATATGATTATATTACATAAATCGGGAAGTAAATCAGACCCTTCTAACTACAGGGGTATATCACTTGTCAATTGCTTGTCAAAAATGTTTAGTGCCATCCTCAATCAGAGATTATTCACTTTAATGACTAATAAATATGCTAAAACACAATTTTGTTTCAGAGAGAACCATAGAACATCAGACAGTCTATTTGTATTAAAAACCTTAATTAATAAATATGTACATAAAAATAAAAGAAAATTATTTGTATGTTTTGTAGACCTCCAGAAAGCTTTTGATTCTGTTTGAAGAAATGGATTATTATTCAAATTAGTCAAACTTGGTGTTGGTAAATAGTTATACAATATTGTAAAACAGCAACTTTCAAAAACAGAAACAGCTTTTAAACTTGAAAATTATCATAGTAATTTTTTTGCAAATTCATAGTGGGTCAGACAAGGGGATTCCCCAAGGACCACTCTTTTTAAAATTTATATAAATGAAATGGAGGCTAATTTTAACTCAGTTGAGTCAGAACCTCCTAAACTTGTTAATTCTAACATTGGGTCATTATTATTTTCAGATGATCTTCTTGTTATATCGGAGAGCAAAGAAGGCCTACAAAACAGTATTAACAAACATAGTGATTTTTGTGACAACTGGCAACTAACTGTAAATGTTAAACAAAACCCAAAAACTATGGTCCTACAACAACGTAACATTAATAGCAATACATCATTCATTAACTTCAAAGGAAATATGATCCAAAATGTATCAGAATAAAAAAAATTGGGTTCTCTTATCAAAAGCATTGGAAATCTTAATCACAGTTTGGGAGATCTTGCTAAAAAGGCTCAGAAAGTTTGTTTTCTATTAAATCTAGAGTAGCTTTATTAGGGAATATTCCAATCAAAGTTTCAAATAATCTTTTTGATAAGTTGGTTCAACAAGTGTTAATTTATAACGCTGAAATATCTTTTATGGATAGTTATTTGACATATTATAGAGCCAAGCGTAGAGCAGAAATAAGTAACAAAGAGATTGATAATTTTACTTTTATTGATAAAACACCTTGCGAGAGGATTCATTTGAACTTCTGTAAATTTACTTTAGGAGCAAAAAAGACATCCTCAAATATTGGAGTAAGAGCAGAGCTGGGAAGGTTACCCATGGAGCATTTCATAATGACACAGTCAATTTTATATCAAGCTCGGCTCCATACTTATAATGTAAATCCGTTGTTAAAAGAAGCTTTAATATTACCAAAATCTCTTCATTCACAGGGCACTTATTCATGGTATACATTTGTCAAAAATATAACTTCGTACCAAAACATTTTTGATAAAACTTCTTCTATCTGTAAAAATTTGAAGCAAGTGAAGTCACTAAAGCCGTTTATTAAAAGGGAATTCAAAAAACAAATATAAACAAATGTGCGAAAATAAAATCAAAAGTTTTAATGAAAAGAGTAAAATGTTCTTGTAAAAATCTCAAATTAAATTTGGAAAGAGAATTTTATTTATCATATAATAATTCTGATATCAGAAGATGCTTTACTAAAATTAAAATTAGGGACAATAATCTTGAAATAAAGAAAGGACGATATTGCAAAATAACTAGAATACTCAGAATTTGTAAAACCTGTAATAAAATTGAGGATGAAGAGCACTTTATATTGGAATGTACTATAACCAGTAAATTGAGAACTGATCTATTTGAAATTCTTGCAAATGAAAACCCAAATTTTATGCAATTTTCCAGTGAGCAAAAACTAATTTATCTTCTTAATCCTACAACTACAGCTCATGTCAAAATTATTGGTTTCTACATAATAAAGTCATTAGAACTGAGGACAGAAGTCTCTTAATTTGTTCATGATAAATTGAGATATCTTGTTTACATTGTTTTTTGTTGTTGTTATTGGGGTTTTTTTCTGGTCACAAACCATGTATGGATGTTTATTTGACAATAAAAACAATTATTTGACCAGATTTCCTAATCATACTTAGGTACGACGCCAATGCGCTTCCCCGAATGGGACCCATTTTCCAACAACCAATGAGGAGAGTTCGTCATGACCTCATAGGTCACTTTAATTTTTTGGCACTGGCACATTGGCGGAAAATAGTGCAAATTGATATTTATTATGATTTTCAAAGTTGTTTCAATGAACATGAATATAAATATGCTGTGGATGTTATGAAGAACTCGATACATATATGTTTTGAGGAATAATATAAGTGCCGAAATAACTTTGTTTTTGAAACTTGTTTCCCAGGCTTTTCTATGATTCCGTTCTTGTTTCATAAAAGCATGTAAATGATGTATTATTCACGAGTTCAAGTTAGGGATTGCATTATGTCTGAAATATCCGGGTGAAATATATGCCAAGGGGGTGAATGATTGATAAAAAACGAAGAAGCCGACATGGTAAGTTTGTTTTGTTTTGTTTGCTCTCTACTCTGACAATCGACATGAATATTTATAATTATTATACCGCTATAATTTTAATCCAATCAAAAACACCCATTTAAGACATGTGACCGTATATTATTTTTCCCGTATTGTACAACCGGAAGCCGCATTTTTTCCGTATTGGACGTCCCGATAAGTCCGTATTTTTTCGTATTGTGCTTATATAAGGGAAGTAACTCGTTGATTTTTGTCGTCTGTTTTCTGGAGTTTGTATAAATGGTGGAACATTCAATGATAATTCTATATAGAAGTAAAGTATATCGTTTCCGTGCCTTTTGACTGGACAAGGACACTGTCATCTATTTTTTTTTATTCGTTCATAGCTCGATGAACTTTTCAATCTGCAAGCCGTAACCCGTCGAAAAGCAAACTCATTAATGGCGTCGCTGGTAAAACCACGGGTCACGTGATTCTAATTTGAAAATATTGACATTTTCGTCGGTCATGGAAATTGTAGAACAAAGACCTCGTTTATTTGTACCGTAGAAAATATCGAAATTGTTTTCTTTTCAGCAATAATTACTTCCACGATTTGTTTATTAGAATTGTGTTAAAACGAGAGATTATTATTAAATTTTTGATGATTTACAGGGTGACCCCCTCGATGGAATGTCACCATCGCATTGGATTTGATTTGATTGATTTTTTGTGTTTAACGCCCCTTTCAACAATATTTCAGCTATATCATGGCGACCAGTTTTAGTGGTGGAGGAAGCCGGAGTACCCGGAGAGAACCACCGACCATGGGCAAGCAACTGGTAAACTTTATCACTTGCGGTTGCGAGTCGAGTGCACCCTTTTTTTGTAATTTACAAAGCCGAGCGCGAACCCACGCCGTATTGGTGATAGGCTTGTATGAGTTGTTAGATCCAGCGACCTAACTCGTTGAGCCACCCGGGCCCCTCGCAATGATAGAAAATGTTTTTTTTACATACGCAGATACAAATTCAACTACCATACGATAACAGATACGACACCACATTTAACATACAGTAAGATTGAAATAAATTGGGGAATGTTTTGATTGCACCAAGTACACCGGAAGTTTATGGCTAAAATTAGAAACCCGTGTTAATAATTAGAACATGGTAGAATTTGGCTTTTGCTCGGAGGCAGCGTGTATTCTCAAATAAAGTAGTAAGTTCATCGGGAGATCTTTATGCATCGCAGTATATTTTTGGACTGATTTTTACGGCATCAATATCCGAGCTGAGAAACTACAGTTTTTGCGTTTTTTTGTTTGATTCCGAACAATCCAAACTTTCACTACAAGAATGTTTTGTAGCAAATGCACAGCAAACTGAAATTACAAAACATTATTCATTAACCTTTTAATATATTGATCCTAATTCATTTGAGATCGCTTTCCTAATGCATGCTGTAGTATTGTCACATTCGTTATCGATAATTGGTCAACTGTAAAAAAAAAAAAAAAAAAAAAAAAAAAAAAAAGAAACTTCATGTATTTCATATCTTTTAAAAATTGAAACTCGTACGACAGTCATTTTAAACTGTTAAATCGCCATTTAATAATAAATCATATCACCTATTAGAGGTAACAATGAAGCTATTATATCCAGGGATCCTATTTTTTGAAGTCATCTCTTCGACAGTATACGGTCGTCATCACGACTTGGTTAACAGTTACGTTATATATGTGTCACTTACTTTTCCACGGATCTGTTCCGTTTGCAATCTCATCCTCATTTCCTCTTTGGTGATTTATCATGTGATTTCTACTAAGACTAACACGACGAGTGGCACTAGTCAGGCACACTCTGTCTAATCTCTTGGGGCACATGTGTTGCTCAATCTGTAGTTGTCTGTGTAGCGTTTTGTCGACCATTGTATGTCCTGTAGACAATTTTCTTTTACCAATGTATCCTCAAACTTTTTTGACATTGTGTTCGTTATTTTACTTTTCTTTTCGTTAACAAAAACAGCAAACGTCTAAATATCATACCCCAGTCAACAGCAAAAAATGAATCTGATTCTGGCCATGTGATATTAACTAGCTGAATTCCCGCATGGCATGACTGTTGAATCATCTATAACAAATAATATATATATATGTAACTCATGGAAAGATCATGTTGTGACGTCCGTTACGATTTCGGCATAAAAACGATGCTCTGTTCGTCTTTACCTCCAGTTGCTTGTAGGAGGCTTCATGTCTCATTTACTATACTTGTGTTTGCTTCCGCATAGTGGTGTCCAATACATCATGTGTTGTGGTTTTTGAGATTATTTGTGGGGGGGGTTTATTTGTTTGTTTGTTTCTCTTTGTTTATTTCTCGTTCGCATAATCGCACTTGTTTGAAACAATTGTGTATAAGGATCAAGATTCTTTACAACAACGCTGCTCGCCCACCTATATTTAAAGGTTAGCATTTTAGGAATTTATTATCATGTGTATAACCATTCCATGACCGCATCTGTTTAATAAATGGGCATCTTTGTACTCATAGACCTAGTGTAACCCCGCCACGTTTTAATGAAGAGCCTGTACGAAATCCAGGACAGTGAGTGGTCATGCATATGTGTGTTCATTGTATCGCTTTTACCTCTGTTGGAACTATTCCGGCAGAGTGATTATTTGTTCTTCATTTTAATACATACCTGAAATGTATCTGCATGTAAACATTTCACAAAAACTCCACTTTTGTCTGTTATAACTCCATGATGGAACTGAGCTACTGGTGAATACTGCCGTACGTGTTTACAATATACAGAGACCTGTAACACAATTTATTAAGATTGCACGAACCTATATACAATGATTCCAGTCTTAACTGAATAAATATGGCTTTTGAAAAAACGACATTTACCTTTGTGGTTCAGTATATAATACCTTCCTGTGACTGATATATGAACAACGACACTCATATCCATATTAGTATGGCCTATTTCGTTCATCTACGTTTTATCTTTCTTGCACAGTAAATTCCAAGTCTTTTCTATTAAATTGGTCTTTAGATTTTACAATGATTACATTTCAATACATTTCAAAATTATATACTGCTTTGCTCTAAAATCAATAAAAACCGATATATTGTTTTAATCTCAACCTTTTTTAGTGGGTATTTAGTTTTCTATGTAATGTTTGTCCTTTTTCTGTTGGTTATTGCATTGTATGTCCTTCTTTGAGCTACGTATTCTGATTAACCCTTCGGTATCTTCAATTGTTCGTCCTACTATTATCTGCAGGGACCAACCTAACGTATATCTTCATAAGATTATAAAAGACTGGAATATCACATTCGGTAGGAGGGGTCGTCGTGGCTGTGGTCGTATTGTAGTTGGATTTACAACTATCTATGCAATTAGTGCCATCACCACTGATGTGAGTTCGAATCTCGATCAGGGCTAGGTGTACAATATTATGTGATAAAGTTTGTCAGTGACTTGCGAAAGGTCGTTGGTTTTCTCTGGGTCCTCCGGTTTCCTCCACCAATAAAACTGACCGCCATGATATTAGATATTACTGGCGATAAACACCATCAAGCAAACAAACAACCTAATTTGTCCCATTGTTCATCAGTGCATGTGAATATGATAAAGTTTTTGCGATGACTATCTGAACATGTACAATATATATTACCATTGTTGTTTGTTTCCATGACGATACTGGTGGAGCAGAACAATGTTTCATAATAAAAGCATCTGACATGTGATGACCACCGTGTTGACATTGCCGTGCACCTGGACGTCTAACTTTTCCTCCCCAGGCCAAATCAATCACCGTATCTATTTTGTTGCAGTGTCTGAATACAGGTACTACAATATGTGCTATCAGGTGTATAGCTACATGTACTTGTATATGTGTACGAACAGATGTGATTTTTCTACATAAACATTATAGGATGAACTCTATTTTTCAATATATATTGTAATCCATAATGATGATTTTCTAAATGTTTCTATGTTACGACTTGTCTATAAACATTTATTCGCAGCCGTTGAACCGTGCGTTGTAGTAATGCTAAGAACAACTACGTTTGTTTTCCTCCATATGCATAGTCCTTCATCAACGCTATGCTATGTTGTTGTCTTGTCTATAAATCTATTGTGGTTTTCTGATTTACACCAGAACATATGTGCGACAAAGTCGGTATGTGAAACGCTAATTATTTATTTGATTCATAGACGGTACATGTACTGTGGAATACTCAAGGATATTTCTATATTTTGCATTGATCGAAAATATTAATCCTGAACAACTGGCAAGACAAACGAAGACAAACAAAACAGAAAAACACAACGCAACATAGAAAACTAAAAAGATGACCAACACGAATCCCGCTAAAAATGCTTTCGTATATTACACCCGCCGTGTTTATCATAGAGTGCGTCTTGTCGGTGATAGTGTGAAAAAAAGTACGTAAAATGGAAACGATATATTATCATTTGAGATATTTCGTAACGGTCCATCAGATTGTGATGACGACCGTGACATTTTTGCAGCAATTACATCACCTAGATTCAACGTAGCCTTGCTTGAGTAGCGTTTGCATGAGCAGCTGAGCTCTGTCCCGAATCAAATTAATGGGCACAAACCCTAGAAAAGCATATAAGAAGAGTTTGAAGATACCAAAGGGGTAAACAGAATCCGTATATTGAAGAACAAACAACACAATGGTCAAAAGAAAAAAGTTCAAAAAGACAACAACGAATGTAAACGCCATACGCAAGTTATGCTGGAATATTGCCACCGGTTTGTCCCATATTGTTGTCAGAATGTCCAAGTGTATATTGTAAGTCTAGTATTAATAGTTAATTGTTATCCTAATTAAATGGCATTACTCCATTTTAGATTTGTCCTGTGTGTTAAATATAATATATTGATATTTATCTGATAATAAAGAATAAACTAGATAACTAGAATATTTATTTTGTTAATCAAAACTATAGTACAACTCGATTACAACACATTTTCGCACAAAATTAATCTATATTGGTGTCCATTTGGCTACAAATCGAATATTTCTCTTATAGCGAAATATATGGAAGATATGTCTACTAATTCGTAATATACGAGTGTTTGTCTAATATTTCATCTGAATCTATAACATTTGCATGTACTATATGTATTGTTTCACCTTCTGGTAATTGTTGAACAAGAATCTGCACTGTTATCATTTAACGTTTGCTGTACCATATCATTTTGACAGCTTCATACAATAGTTCACTCCTTATAAGACCATATCACCAAAGGTAAGATTCTAGTTGCTTACATGAAAATACTAGTGACTTGCTTCCCTCCAGGGTAAGACACGTCTTATTAAGTCATTTTTTTTATTACAAAGGGTGTGGTCGTGTAATAGGGGGACTAATTTCCACATAATTGAATTTGCACGATAAAGATTTAATTAGAACAATGCAAATCAAAATTTCATTGTAATGAAAAACAGTTTTATGTGTATGTTTTATAGATCTTTGTTTGTCCTTTTGTACATTTTTCTTGGCCATTGTGTTGTCTGTTCTTCTTCGATATACGGATTCTGATTACTCCTTTTGTATCTTCAAACTCTTCTTACACAATTCTGAATTGGGGCTTTCATTTGTGTGTTGACATTAATTGCAAACAATCATACATTTTGAATTTTAACATGCGATTTTCAAATTTAATATGTTGATAAATTTGACAATCCTATATGTTTTAACAATATAATGATTATATATACCTTGCCGTGCAGTAACTTATAGCAATGCAATAACTTTTGAATTTTAGCATGGGATTGTCAACTTTAATATGTTGATAAACTTAATTCTATCCTATGAGTTTTATTAACATTAGAACGAATATATATACCTTGCGGTGTAGTGACTGCCTCGTGACAATTTTTACCAGAGAAACCAGGATTACAGACACAAACGTAATATTTTATGTTGTGATAGCAAGTTCCTCCATTTCTGCACGGAAAACTGCTACAAATATCTAGAAATACAACATCGAAATTGGCCTTAGTCATACACTTCATATAATCACCAAACATGCACGGATCCGTCGTAGTCATGATCGTATGGTGGTGGATTTACAACTACCTATGAAACCGGTGGCTATCGCCACTAACTTGTAAATTCGAATCCGGCTCAGGCGAAGTGTACTCGATACAACATTATGTGATAAAGTTTGTGAGGGACTTAAGGCAAGACGGTGTATTTATTCCACAAATTAAACTGACCGCCACGCTATAACTGAAATGTTGGTGAATGTGGCGTTAGGCACAATAAGCCAAACCGAAACATATCCATAATATAAAGGCATGAACAAACAGTTTAATTTATACTTAGTTATTGTTTAGTTCTTAAATGTTCAACAATTTGATTAATTTAGGGTGTGCTCAACTCCGCGAATACGTTAGTTTCTGGAATTGCAACATTCTTTGGATGAGATTACTAAATAATAATAGATTGGAGAAATATGGACACTATCTGCTTATGCAAAATAGCACATTTGTTAATTCGACAGGAACCATTTTATATATGGCGGAAATACAAGAATATTTCATTTTGACAGAAATAAGTACTATATTAATGAATAATATACATAACAAGCATTTACATTTGAGAAGACACTCATCCTCGGTCCATTTAATAATTAATATAGGACGGGTGCAACTTAGTGAGTACCTTTATTCACTCACTGTTTTTGTGGGGGCTCAATCCTTAGTTTTCTTCATAGTGTTTTGTAGATCATTATTTGGCCTTTTGTCTGTTTCCTTTTAAGGCAATTGTATTGTCTGCCATTCGATTTACGACTTCGGATTACCCTTTTAGTATCTTCAAACATTTCATGTATAACAAACTCCACCAATATGGCATATGCTGTCTACAATGCCATTAAATTTATTTAAAGTAATGTATAAATTTATTGATTTGATGTCGCCATTAGTGTTGTTAACAAATGAAAAACAAAAACCAAACAAAAAAAAATCCCCCAAAAATATAGCTTACTAAAAAATCACAAGGTATGCAATATACACAAAGATTTAGAAATATATTTAGTGATTGTCGCTGATTGCTACACGGTTGTGATGGTACTATAATTATGGTAATGTCTTAACTACCTGCTGCCATGGTCGTAGTTGTAACCAATGTTGATGATGTAGTAGCTAAAACAAACAAATTTAAATGTAAAAAGAGCTTGAAGATATCAAAGGGGTTTAGTTTAAGCATATTTAATTTGCTCAAATATGCAAAAAGGATAAGACACAAGTTAAACAAACTTATGAAGTCTTATCAAAGGGGTAATCAGAATCCATAACTCGCAGAAGAACGGAAAACACAATGTCCGAAAGAAAAAGTACAAAAGCACAAACAAGAATCTACAAAATATATACATAAAGCTAAACTAAATACCAAGAGGAAACTCAGTTGCTCCGGAAGGGTAAGCAGTTCTTTCTCCACTTGTGACACCCGTTGTGTTTATCTAGTTACAAACCAGGTGATAAGGCATGAATGAGGAAAGGACCGGGAAGTGCTTACGACAAGTGGAACATATCCGTGGTCATTTGTGACACAGATATTCCATAACGGTCAACCAAGTCATGGTGGTGACCGTAAAATTTTGAAGTGATGACTTCAATTTAACCAAGATGAACCCTTGGTTCCGTAGCTTCCTTGTTAGCAGCAACTCTCTATCAAGGAAATCTTGATAGGAACCACAAGCTTAGCGTATCAACTAAGATAGATATACTCCATATGCAAGTGCTGCTGGAATGTTGCTACATATAATTGGAAAGTTCACAATGGGAAAATTGAAATCATCTCTTTTGTCGTACAGTTTCGTTTTTAACCGCCACTCATTGTCAATTGCTAGGTGTAGGTCAAAGTATGAAGCAGACTTATCTGTATCTGTGGTATCCTTTTACAATTAGAGACGATTGTAATTTTAATTTTAATATTTGGTGTTTAACGCCACTTTCAGCAATATTTCAGCTATATCATGGCGACCAGTTTTAGTGGTGGAGGAAGCCGGAGTACCCGGAGAGAACCATCGACCCTGGGCAAGCAACTGGTAAACTTTATCACGTGCGGTTGCGAGTCGAGTGCACCCTTTTTGTAATCTACAAAGCCGGGCGCGAACCCACGCCGTATTGGTGATAGGCTTGTATGAGCTGTTAGGTCCAATGACCTAACTCGTTGAGCCACCCGGGCCCCAAGACAATTGTAAATATACAATATATCTGTATACATTGTGTAACGTCAAGTGAACAATAAGTCAGCTAAGTGTACAGTCAAGATTAGTTTAAAGACTTTTAAATTATCTGGCTTTCCAATCTTTTAACTGATAACTTAACTGATGAAGATTATTCTTGAAATGCGTTGTGTGCTCTGAATTATATATGTAAATAATAATAAAACAGTAGGAATGTGACAGGTCATCTATTATCTTAGGGCCTGTGCCCAGTACAGTATGATGAAGGTTATTCTGGAAATGCGTCGTGTGTACTCATTTATTTATGTCCGTTATTACTGTAGCTTAATTTAACGTTAAATATTGTTCATCCAAGTAGGAAATATTTAAGTTATTAGGACTTTTACTTGCATTACTGTAGAAAAGGGTATGATTTTAGTCCCTTTTATATTCAACAACGACTACAGCAACCAGACCCGTTTATTTATATAATTGTACGTGTATTCTCCGTACTATGTTAATGACCGATCATAATTTGCAATGTATGGATAACAGTTAGTTTTTTTTTTATTGCATATTTATATTTGCTAAAACATAGAATGCTTACCTTCTGTCCTGTATTGGGCTGAAAAAGATTAATATTTACACACGGAGTATTGTCTACTTGTAACACAATAGATGTATTGGTACTTTTGTCTTGGGCTTAACTCTTTGGAAGTATCCTACATGAAAGTATTTGACAAATGTCAACACACCAAATTTATCCCGCCACCTGTATGTGCCTGTCCCAAGCCAAGAAATGGATTTCCAACGTCCCATGCTGTAGTCTTTTTTGCGTTCAATGGTTGAGGTGGGGGTGGTTCTAAGTACAGATGTAAATGTATAATGTAAGTACATTTGCATTTATTGACTTTTTATACATAAAATGTAAATTTTCTTTAGCACTTAAGCAAATTATTAAAGTGAAGGAAAAATAATTACATCGTTTTTCATCGTCTCACACAGTGCAGCACGGTAAGATCTTCGGTGATAAATGTAATGAATAAGTTAAAGTTAGGGTCATGGTGCTTAACGGCAATTTCAACAATATTTCAGCTATATCGTGGCTGTCAGATTTATTGGTGGAGGACACCGGAGTACCTGGAGAAAAGCATCGACCTGTAGCAAGTCACTGACAAACTTCATCACATAATGTTGTATCGCGTACACCTCGCCATGAGCGAGATTGGAACTCACAACTTTAGATTGCATGTAAAGGAAACACCAATGATATTGATATACTTGGTAACATTTTACTTACTAATATATGTAAGAAGAGTCTAAAGATACCAAAGGGGTAATCAGAATCCGTATATCGAAGAAGAACAGACAACACAATGGCCAAAGAAAAAAGTACTAAAAGACAAACAACGATCTACAAAACATAAACATAAAGCTAAAGCTCGAGTAACACAAACCCCACTAAAAGCCGTGGGTGAGCTAATGAGTGTTTGAAGTCAATACTCACCACATCGTATATTGCGGAGTGCTAAATGTAAATGTCGATAATCCTTGACAGGGAACACATGGCTCGCACTGGATGCTATTGCATTTAATTCTGTTATACTTGTGTCAGATCCAATGCCTACAGCAAATATCTCTATGCTTGAATTATGAAGGGCAATAGACTCGGTTGTCACATTGTGTATACCCATTGAACGTCCGTCTGTTATAACTACCAGAAAGTTAGGAATATTGCTTCTGTCTCCTTTACTGGCCTTGAAACTGTGTAATCCTACGTACTGCAGGGCTCTACCAGTGTACATAGATGTCATCATAGGAGTAATGTTGTTAATGGCTTGTTCTAAGTCCTTGATATTTGTGAATGAGTTCATGTAAAACTCATCTCTTGCTGTACTGGAAAAAGTCACAATCCCAATCTGAACATTATGTGGTCCTATGACATAAAACTTGGCAAACTCAGCGACGGACTGTAACTCTGTTTGGAAGTCATAGCAACTGTTACTGGCGCTAGAATCCAATAGAAAAACCACATCCGCCGGATCTGAAATACATCCTTTGAAGAAAAAAATATCACTGATAATATATAAATTGAATTCTTATAATAGATATTATATATTAAAGTTTACACAATTGAAAGCAGTTGGTTTGTATAATTTAGATCCTCATCAATCAATCGATCAATCATATATTGCTCAGGATGGTAAATATTTAGAGCCATGTACACTGTCGTCGTTTTTTTATATTGTCCCGAATACAACGCAAAACATAACATTTTAATATGTAGAAGTGTGATTGTTTTCACAAAGATATACATTAACGTTAAACCAGCAATTAGTGTACCTATGTATGTTCTCATATTATATTTGATTTATTCCAAGTCATTAAGTCCGACAATATTGGATTTTTACTTCGGAAATGATTAATCAACATTAATAAATAAACGTTAGAGAATACCGAAGGGGCATTCAAAAATGGACAATCCAGAGAAACTGCCAACATAGGGTACACGAGATGAAGAAAAGCAAAACAAAAACACAACACAATATGTGTTGGACACCACTATATGAAAACAAACACAAATAGCGTAAATAAGACATGAGCCCTCGTACAAACAACTGAAAGTAAAGACGAACCGACCATCGTAATATCTAACTGAGTTCGCTCGACGTATTTCTGGAATAGGATTCATAATGTATGCTACAGTCAACAGATTTGAAAGCTTAATAATAATCGTTTCAAATACATATTGCAAATACACAACTGGACATTATGACGCGAGTACTTCGTTTATGGAGAATGCCAGGATCCTTTAATGTAAAGGACACATTGTAGTGTATGTATCTTAATCGCTAATTAACAATACCTGGTTATGAGCGGTATTCAGATGCCATTACCCACCCTATCTAATAGTCCGTCATTTGCCTGCGGTCTAAATTTATATCCATCTCAGTACCATCTTTTTCAAACACTATGTATTGCTTATAAAATTATCGTCATGGATATTGCTAAAATTATGCTCATCTGACCACATCAAAGAACAAGAATCAATCAAACATTGACATCATTGTGCGAAATACTTGCACGGTGGCATCATGTCACTAAGAGATGATGTGGTGGGTCCTTAAAACCAGTATCAACCCCGCCACTTATCATTGAAGTCCCTGTACCCAGCGTAGGAAGTGAACGGTCATCTATATTGGTGTTAGTGGTATTGATTTTGCCTCGGTCTGAAATTCTTCGATTGGATTTTGGAACTGTGGCCACAGTTTGGTTTATTTTAATTTTTCATTTTATCCTTGATAGACAAAAATAATACATTATGTCATTAATTAATTACCTTTTAGAGAAGTACGTGATACAGCTCCTGTGTACTCAGCTAGTACAAATAATAATCTGAGAGAGAAAATTAATTTCTTATTATATCCACCATTATCACGATGTATAGACAGAAATTTATTTACGAAAAGTTTCAAGATACCAAAGAGGTAATCAGAAGCCGTAGATAGAAGATACCAAAGAGGTAATCAGAAGCCGTAGATAGAAGATACCAAAGTGGTAATCAGAAGCTGTAGATAGAAGATACCAAAGAGGTAATCAGAAGCCGTAGATAGAAGATACCAAAGAGGTAATCAGAAGCCGTAGATAGAAGATACCAAAGAGGTAATCAGAAGCCGTAGATAGAAGATACCAAAGAGGTAATCAGAAGCCGTAGATAGAAGATACCAAAGAGGTAATCAGAAGCCGTAATTCGAAGGACTGACAATACAATGAGACAAAAAGGCACACAATGATTGTCAGAATACTACACAGAAAACAATCTAAATAATGAACTACATGAACGCCACTAACAACGGGGTGCATTTACGATAGATACAACCTCCCCCCTCCCCCCTCCCCCATTTGAAACTTGAATTTATAGAAATAGGTCCTAGCTTCTTCAGTTTATGTGCTAGGTTTAGTTTTATGTTGATTGACTGGTTGTGACGTCAACAACAAGTCAATCAATATAAAGCCGTTATATAAACAGATTGTGAAATAGATATTTACTTCAGCAACAGCCAGAATTGTGCCCTGGTTTGGATTAGAAATTACCATGTGGTGTTGCTACTGGAAACTTGATCAAATAAAAACTAGTTCTATATAATAAGCACGTAAATTGACATAGCTGTACTTACAAAACGATCTTCATTTCAAAATAGATAAGAATTAACTCTTTGCCTACAGATATACACATAGACTTTGTAGATAAAACCCTAGACGAACCACAATAAATTATGCATTTTACTTTGATGTAACTGCCAGCAGATTGTGTTGATATTATATACGTCGCCAGGTAACAAAATCGGTACATATATGGACTAGGACCTACTAAAACTTCCGGAATACATGAGTTCGCCCCCAGTGTTTTGCGGGTCCGTGTTGCTCAATCTTTGATTTTTTATGTTGTGTTTTTAAGATCAATGTTTGTCTTTTTGTCCGTTTTCTTTTTGATCATTCATTGTCTGTCCATCTTCGATTTGTGGCTTCTTCATACCTCTCTGGTTTCTTCATACCTCTCTGGTTTCTTCATGCCTCTCTGGTTTCTTCATACCTCTCTGGTTTCTTCATACCTCTCTGGTTTCTTCATACCTCTCTGGTTTATTCATACCTCTCTGGTTTCTTCATACCTCTCTGGTTTCTTCATACCTCTCTGGTTTCTTCATACCTCTCTGGTTTCTTCATACCTCCCTCGTTTCTTCATACCTTTCTTCCTTTAATGTAATAATCCCGATTCAAAACAAGCAATATTGCAAACAAACACAGAACACTCAAAATAAACCGTATGTGCTCTGCAGCCCTTTTAAAAAAAACGTATGATAAATAATTATCGTAGGTGTAAAATTAAAATTATATAGTTTCGCAAGAAAGCTTACGATAAAAATTGCGTAAAAATTGTCGCAAGTCTACGACTAAAATGACGCTTAATTATAATATTAGCTGTCTTTAATTGCGAGTTATTAATAATTGACTCGGCTGCAGGTGTAATCCGTAATTTTCAACGTTATTCACATTCATGTATATCCTCATTCTGCTCACGAGTGTTCTTATTAATTTTCAGGTAGATGCCATATTGCTATGTAAACCATAAAACATGAAGCTATCCTATATATAGGCCCGAGGGGATTATACAATATATGGTTATTGTTAAAATAAATATCCTTAATTTGTAAGGGCGTTAAAAATATGTAAAATATAGAATCTAACACAGAGAGTGTACAAGATTCGAAAATCTCCGACACCTGAGAGTAACATTTAAATAGTTCTCTGACGAGGCTTCCTGGTCATCTGCTTAATTATAATGATTCACAGATAAATGGCCAATTATTACTAATATAATTAACTTTTCAAGCATATAAAATTGCATTATTCTAAAATGATGATTAACACTACTATATGTACGGGATTCACTGCTCTATTATATATATATATATTATTTGGATACTACCCCTTTACAACGGGGGCAACCACTGTCCGGGTAACAGTGGTTGCGTCCTTAAAGCTATGTACAATGCATATAAAAATATAATTGATACATTAATTAGTACAATAGTAGTGAATAAGAGCTACTGTCCACTGTATTAAAACAATTCATGTAACAAGCACTACTTAAGAAATATTTTCTCCATTAAAATGTAAAAAATACAAGCACTGTGTCATAAAAAAGTATACTGCACTACATTATAGTATTCTAAAATAATGTAATATTAAAAGTACAATTTGCCATTAGTTTAATGACCTGAATTGAAGAAAATAAAACAGTATTTTACCATTAAATAGTAAAAGTATTCAATCAAACAACAGAATCGTACGTTTTGTTACAATTTGTGAGTATTAAAAAATAATTCTTTATATATTTATTTAACGAAGATTTCCGACAGCTGATGACTACGAGCGGTTTTCCTTAAAAAAAAATTGTGAGTGGTATTTTTGTTATTTTTCCTTTGATCAATTGTAGTCCATTAAAACATTCATATATCTAATATGATAAAGCCAACATCTATTAATTTGGTGAAGAGCTATGAATAGAGTTTGTCTGGGAAAAGGTGTGTGATTTTTTTTCTTGTCTTGTATTGGGATTACAAGACAGGAATATCTTCCACTTCTAAAAATAAGAACTGGTTTATCTCTTTAGTGAGAATTTCGCATAACTGGAAACTTTTTTACGCCCTTCGCTAGTCCGATATAAAACTTTCCTGAGTATGTGTATTTTCTCTGGGACTGTCTGTATTAGAATGTGCAATGCAAATGAAACTATCTTGCAAAGGAAGTTTTTTTTACTTAGGTGTAATGTTTATCATACGATTAAAATTTGTCGTATATAATATATGTGAATTATCATACGATAAAACTTACGACTTAACTGACGACTTTTCGTGTACTGGAAAGGTCAATATCCCCTATCCCATTTAGAAGTGTGCTCCACAAATATATTGAGCTTCATATTTCAGCCATTTTTAAATACCCAGAAATGACACCTACATGAGAAAAAATAGTAATGTTAGATGAAATCAACATTTCATTTCGATCTAAGCATAAGGTTTGGGAATTTTACATGCGCCTCAGTAGAGCAGCAAAACCTACAATACTCTCATCGAAAACAAACGTAAATCCAAATATCTCATTTTTGAGCTGATCTATGCATACAAAATAAGCACAAGTTATGTTGCTTTGTTTTTTTTTAATTTTTTTTTTTGTTTTTTTCTTTCTTTCTTTTGTTTCTAAAGTTCAAGTTAAATTACGACCATATACTCTGTACTCATTGGTCAGTTAATACATCTGTTCGTTGTTAAATGTATTTACATGTAATAGATGTACATGGAATAAATACACCCGAAGGTCAACGTATTGTAATCAACATTACCATCTGCCTAATTTTAACGAATCACAGATAAATGGTAAATTTTTACTGAAATAATTAAATCTTCAAGCAAATTAAATTTCATTATTCTAACATGATGAATATCACTAAAATGTGTACGGGATTTTCTGCTATGTGTTTTGCTACAATTGGTAAGTATTAAAAAAATATATATTTCTTTCTTTATTCAAAGTGGATTGCCAACAGCCGATGGCTACGAGCGGTTTTCCTAAAAAATTAGTTTTTCTCTGTAGTATGTTTGGTGTGTGNTTATAATAAATTTTATAAATAATTTTGATTGATTTCTTTCCAAACTAAAACATGAAATTTGAAAGTTCATAAACATAATCTAATAAAACCAACATGTAGCTAGCTGTCTCTATTAAGTATATTAATCTTTGATGAATATAAACGTACGAGAATTTGTCGTTTTCACTATAATTGTATTGTGAGTTGAATTAAGTTTGTTTTTTCCCATGGTACAATTAATTACTCGGAAATGTACAATATCGATTACGCGAACGTATGTAAATATAGATTCTCCTACAGTTGCCCGTGAGTTACGATATTTCTTCACTCAAGAGAGTTAAATTAAAAATTTTAACAACAAGCCGTCAGGCGAGTGGTTAAAATTTTTAATTTATCTCTCGAGAGTGGAGAAATATCGTAACCCATATGGGTAACTGAAGGAGAATTTGTTTCTCCCATTATTTAACACGAACTTTATTTCAAAATTT
>MJUT01054649.1:152466-178742 GCA_002080005.1 Gigantidas platifrons
GAAACCTTTAAATCGAATTTGGCCCCTGTGTGCATGTATCGGTTTAAAAATTATTTCCACAACAAGTAGGAATATACAATGTCTGTCATGTAAACATAATTATCTCAACAGAATATGTTCAATATACACAGGTGTCGGTAAAGAAATTCGGTTTGAGAAAACTGAAGGGAACGGATAATAATATTCTTAGCTTATTTGATATTAGCATACCTCTATAAAAATAGATTATGAATTAACTTGGAGATTTCAAGGGAAAACCTTTGTCGCATCCACGGTGATATAGTAATGTTTTTTTTGTAATTTTTAGTACTTGGCTTCGATTCTGTCCTGTCAAATGTGAATTGAAAATGTTCTGGATTACAGATATTTTTTTATTACAATTATGTAAATTGTTTCGAGAAGTCAAGGTCCGCACAGAGGAGTACAATAAGAATTAGTACCAGATTGCCGAATCCCAGTTTGCCGATTCCCATATTGCCGAGTCCATTTTGCCGAATCCCATATTGCCGACTTTTGTTAAAAATGACAAAATTTCATTATATTATCTTTTATTTAAAAAAAATATTGGTGATGTGTACATGTTCCAGACTATACACGTATTTGGACCGGACCGTATGAGTATACTCGTACGGTCCGACCATACGCGTATGGTCGGACCGTACGCGTACGGTCCGACCGTATGAATATACTACTCATACGGTCTAGTACGAGCTGGAACATACGGATATTTAGACCATATGGGTTTTTTTTCAATACTAGCATTATATCATAAACTTTTATTGAGTTTTACAAATTACATTTATCATAATTATTATTACTTTAAGCAAAACACCATCACCTCATGAAAAGTAAACAGTTTTTGAACTATAATGCAATTTTAATTGTCTACCTGAATCACATTTTCGCATGCACGCCCATAGTGACACTTGCTGCTACAAGGAACGACGGACTTTCTACACTTACATGTTTTGTTCATGAATGTTCCCTTGTATTTACATATTTTGCTTGCAAGAGAAAAACTTTCTTGTTTTGCAGCAGCATGTAGAGCAATTTCTTCTTTTTTCCAATGCGAAGTTTCAACTTTACGTGTCAAAAGTTCTATATCATCCATATCATAACATGAATTTGACACACCAAATTCATATGATAATTTGTAAAAACTTGCATCTTTACCAATAATATCATCAACCCTAAACAATAATCGTGGTAGATCACCAGATGCCCCATCAACAATAAGTATTCTTACGGTTACAAAACTACCTTTTTTCAATTTTTGCATTATACTTTGACACTTTCTTATATTTTCTCATCGTATTTTCAACAGATTTTTTATAATTTCTGTCCAACATCTGTCTTATCTTGTCGTGAGTTATAATTTGTCCGTCGTCTGTTTTCACGGTACAGTTTCTGTCGTCAGTAGGGTCAACTATAATGTCGTTCAGTACCATAAAGTCATCAACTGCCATGAGTTCATCCTGTCTATGTCTGTAATCTGTAACATCGTAAGTCTCAGTAGATATTTCCGTCGTTTCAGTTCGTCTTCGTTTTCGGGTCGGTTGTACATGTACGTCAGCCATAACGGAAAACACGTTAGTCTGTGAGCAGCTAAGTCGACCATCGAATCCCCGCGGGCACTGCCAGGCTCAATTTGTGCATCAGTTACAGTTCGTGTCTGTGAACCTGTATGTGAATCCGTCTCGATTTCTGTCTGCGAATTAGTCTCGGTTTCTGTCTGTGAGTCGGTCTCAGTTTTTGTCTGTGAGTCGGTCTCAGTTCCAGTCTGTGTCAAACATGTATTCGACCTAAATATGCGTCAAATGTTTCTTCCCACATTTTGTTTACTGGCGATTACTTTGAAAACTTTATTCAATTTCAAACTATTTTGTTAACTGCGAGTGAGCAGAATTCACTTATTACGAACATGCTAAATTCAAGACATGTAAGTTTGTAATAGATTGAATTATACTTATTTCTAAATTGTACAACTGCGATAATTAACTTTGTTTTAACATATTTTAGATTCGAATAACGTTGATCTGTAAAATATTTTTGAAGCCTCGATAATCTCTTAAAAATAGGCAGACCGTACGCGTATGGTCTGACCGTACTAGATACGATAACGTAACCCTCATTCCGCGTGTGCTCCATTTAGGGTTACGAATCGATCCCATTCAAAGTATGGGAGCAGTGCCCGGAGTGATTCACACCGGGCGGTTTTTTGTCCTAATTCCGTTGTAAGTGGTTGGAAAAATTAACGGGGGTGAAAGATAAATATATTTAGGTAAACCTTGAGGTGTTAAATAATCGCTGCAGCAATCCATGGTAGACTTATATCCATCTGAAAATTTGAATGCATGAAATCTTCTTTCTGTCCGACAATACAAGTTGCTAGTTCACGCGCACTTGCCTCGTTTTTGAGATATCCTTATTTGGATCAATTTTATAGTAAGATCGACTTTTTCGTAGTAACAGTTTCCATATTTGGCATATATGGATAGGCTCCGCCCATCGCGAGAGTCTACGTAAGGTGTTATGACGGACAAGTAACAATTTTCAAATACGAAACCGGTCTTGAAGATAGAAACAGGGATTGTAACACTTATTTCTTATCACCATTACTTAAAAATTGCTGGGAATAATAAGTTATGACCAGATATGCAAAAAGAAAGTTGAAATATTCACGGAACGAAAATTTTAATTTGCTCCCATACGTTGAATGAGATCGATTCGTAACCCTAAATGGAGCACAAGCGGAATGAGGGTTACGTTATCGTATCTATGACCGTACGCGTATGGTCTGGAACATACATATTTTATTGAAAGCAGTAATTTTTCGCGCAATTTTAATTAGAAAAACCATAATCAAATGCATACTGATTGATGAATAGGAGATGCCGATACACATTACTCAAACAATTGAAGAACAATGAAATTAAACTACAAATAAGTAAATGTTTATTCAGAGTTTTACTAAGTAAGAAAGAAAAAAGAAATGCCGATAATTGTCATTCAATAGTAAATTATTTAGAGCTGACTAATGATTTCGGTAATCTAAAAATGAACTAGTATACTATACCAACAATATCCAAGCTTATCATAGGTGATTATGATAGATTTTAATAAATGATCAGCAATTAATTAACTTCAAACAAATTTGATTAATTGAAATAATGTATAAAAGTTCTTCTGTGTGCCTGCACAGTCATTCTTTAAAAAAATCACCATGGATGTTCCTAACATAGTAAAGAAAGACAGAGGCGTCAACCTTCTACTCAATGGCTACCGTTATTCAAAAGACAAGAAAAACACAGATTATGTACAGTACTGGAAATGTGCCGCAAGGAGCTGTCTTGGCCGTGCAGCTACTTAAATCTACTTATCATGACCATGAACCTGATATGGAAACCACACTTTCAGCTAAGATGAAATCAGATCTCTGCGAGAGAGCAGCAGATAACCCAACCATACCAATGAAAGAAGTGTACAACGAGTACATGTCTTCAGACGCACCACCCGTGGAAGATGATTTACTAGAACCACTACTCAGGTCATGCAAGAGCCAGATGTATAGGGCCCGGCGACGGAATATTTAAAATAAAAAATAGTATTATGAAATTTAGTAATTTTTAACAAAAGTCGGCAATATGGAATTCGGCAAAATGGACTCGGCAATATGGGAATCGGCAATTTGGGATGCTACCGTAACAAGAAGCTATCTTAAACCTTAAGATGATCTAAAGGTATTCTTAGCATATAAGAGTGTAGCAAGAAACAATCTTAATATGATTGACAGCCCTTAAACAGGCATGTCTACGAAATGTCTACGATGTAAAGCGTATTTTGTTTTTCAATTTCATCACTACAACTCCCTGACATAATTTTTTTTTTTAAATGATCCCCTATGGCAGTTCAATCAGATGGACGAAATTGTATTCGAGAAAAAGGAAAACTACGAATGGTGCTAATGATAAATCGATCATCAGTCTGCAATAGATTATATATTTATTTGCATAGCTACAAAATTCTTCTTATTTCAAAGTATTATATTTGAACTAAGAAATTTGCATTTGTCTATTGCGTTATAAATTCATGTACTTTTCAAAACTAAAAAGCAAGAAAAAAGTCATTCCTGTCGTCGAAACATACTCTTACACCTATTTTTCCTGAACATTCTTACTCTCATGGTAAAAATTCAGATTTTCTTAATAGTGGCCAAAAACGTGGTGCCAAACATAGTTTTGCCCCCCAACCCCCTCCCACCCTCACACTTTTGACTACGCCCTTGTCACCTCTCTATCCTTCTTTATCTGTTAAACCAATTAACTCTCAGTTATATAAACATTAAACTTCTACAGCCACCACAACTGTAACTTGATCAGTTTCAAATTAAACATAGTCATCTGAATGAACTATAAATAACTACACTAGTCTTTCTGAATGAAAATAGAAATTTAACGGTGATAGACGACACGTGCCGATTAAATTTGTTATAACTCCCTTATAACATAACTTTTTTCATTAAAATTCACAATTAAGGTTTTAATTAATATATTTTTCATCTAAAGAGATCATTATGCACACAAAAAAAACATTCCTTCATGTCCTTAGTGGCAGTTTTTAGAGTCTTAGTGCACTAAAAAGTCACAGGGAAAAAAGTCACAATATATTTTTTCCACATTTACTATACCCCGGAAAGTCACAGTATGCATAATGAGTGACTTTGTCCATTACCCAGGTTATGGTGTTTATCGCCACTTTCAATTTGTTTTCGGTGATATGGTGGCTTTCTGTTTTATCATTACAATATATTTCAAATTTGGTTTCATTCTGATAAATAATAACATTTGATCGGCATATACCGTTCACATTTATTACCTAATAACCAGGACCAATATTAATTTGATCTTTGAACTTTGCAAATTGATAACTGGTAAACAAATAGGGACCCCTCAGCTTCCCAAACTGCAAATATTTATTTCCCCCATAATTTCTCTATTTTTTTCCATTTTTGTCGATTTCCCAACTTCTTAAATTATTTTATTTTTCGGCTATTACACAAACAGGTACATGTTTTGAGATTTAAAATTTTTTGTTTTTCTTTCTTTCTTTTAAAAAACTGGCGACCGTTTCACTAAAGGTCGTAAGTCGGAAACATAGACGTAAATGCACTCTTAAGAGTTATGACCATTTCACTAATAAATAGGATTTATAACTTACGATAAAAAGTGATCGCAAAGTTAAGAGTGGTGGTAGGTACTCGTAAGTCGTAAATCGTAAGCCCATTTTTGAAGAGAAGAATTGCTATCTGCATTTTTTTTAATGCAAACATTAATCAAATAAAGCGAGCAAATGCCAATAGCCTGTAAACCCAACTACCATACGATCACTCCTAAGTACCATATGCTTAGCCGAGAAATATAAAGACAAATTGTATAATGTTTGCTGTGATCCGACCAGAGATCGGACTCACGAATATCTATCCCGTAATTTAATTGACAATAGCTTAGCTATAGTCTTCTGATACACAAGTTAAACCATTATGGAATCCGAGGGAAAACTAACACCTGGATACAAAACTTTCTTTCAGATCGAACTCAAGCTGTGGTAGTGGACGGTGAAACATCAAACTTCATTAGCGTTGAATCTGGTGTACTCCAGGGATCAGTTCTGGGACCCAGCCTCTTCCTATTTTATATTAATGATATGCCACAAGGGCTATCATCAACCGTTAGGCTCTTTGCTGATGATACCATTGTCTACTTGACAATTTCATCTGATACCGATGCACAGACACTCCAGTCAGACCTTGACAAACTAGGCATATGGGAACAAAAATGGAAAATGGAGTTCCATCCAGGGAAATGCAACGTATTAACAATCAGCAAGAAAGCAAACCCTGTGAAATACCGATATAATCTTCATGGACACATACTGGAATCAGTCAATAACGCTAAATATCTTGGCTGTCAAATTACATCTGACCTGCGTTGGAGTGACCACATCAACAACATCTGTGAAAAGGCGAATAGAACATTGGGATTCCTACGACGTAACCTGAACATCGGTTCCACGTCAGTTAAGGAGAATGCATATAAAACCTTAGTAAAACCGACACTAGAATATGCCTCCACAGTTTGGGACCCATATCATCAAAAGGACATTCAACAACTTGAAATGGACCAACGCAGAGGAGCAAGATATGTTAGTAATCGCTTTGGCAACCGATCTAGTGTAGATAACACGCTGGCAACACTAGAGTGGAAATCACTTCAAGACAGAAGGAAAGATGCAAGACTGGGGATGCTATATAAAATAGTCAACGATAAGGTCGCATTGGACAAGGGGGATAGACTAGTACCACCATTAAGATCAACAAGGAACATGCACCAACTATCGTTCCAAATTCCATCTAGCAGAAGCGACTACAGAAAATTCTCCTATTTCCCTAGAACAATCAGGGACTGGAACTCTCTACCTCCGGATATTGTATCAGACAAAACGCTTGATGCCTTCAAGGCTCAAGTATCCGGACTTCCACATTAACTGTATATAAGTAAGTAAGTAAGTAATTTTATTGAAATAAAGACCAAACAGTGATCTATCATCAATTAATGAACAGTTGAATTACAAAAAATAAAAAATAAATCAATAAACAAACGATAACCAAATACATTGACATACAAGAGTATACATGTATTGACAAACAAACAATGATCTCCCAGCTGAGGAGAACTGACAGAGTTATCTATCTTTGAATATTATAAATATATATAACGTCCCCCCTAGTATATTTGTTGACAACTCAGTCAGCTTTTAAAAAAAAAATTTTGTACTACATGCGTACTCCACATGGCAGAACAATCAACTTGTTGATGGTGGCCATTAAGAGGCAGAAGCAGAAGCTTTGAATTCAATTGAAAAAAACCAGTGGTATGATATTACAATTTGTACTAATTTATCAATCACTACAATTAGCTTCTTGGTAAACACATGCGCGTACTTGACAAATTAACATAACAAATAAGAAAACAAGCTTAAAATATAACCAAGTAATATATTCCTTTTAAACCATATAGTCTTGTACCGGTATATAAATAATTGTGCATACAAAAGACAAGGTATTTTATTTAAACCTAATAAATAATTAAAGTAGATCGAGATCAAATACAAAGAACAGGATGTCTGTGTAAATCCTGTGTTCTTCTTTCATTGTACATATCCCGGATGCATACCAGATATGCTGATGTCCTAGATAAGAAGGTCAAAACTTTGGAAAGCACACCCTAGTACCATAAATTAAGACCAAATTATGACAATGCTGTCTTTTGAGGTATAATTCGTAATTGGATAAATATTTCACCACATGCCAACTTTTTAATTATCTTTTTTATGATGGGTTTTTTTTTTAAACATTAATATTATGAAATTAAAAGACGCTTCTTTCTTAATTAGAATTTATTCTTTTTTGATGAGTAACAATAAAGTACGGAACCCGTCAACTGACATGATAAATATTTTTATGACGTTATACGAAATAGTATTTCGCATAAACTAAATTAAAAAATATCTATAAACGAAATAAACAAAAATCTCATGTCAGAAAACGGGCTCCGTAAACTATTTCGTATAAGCGAAATTAAAATGCTCATGTTAGTTACTGAGCTCCACAATAAAGTAACATATTAATATGCATTTAGTCTTTGTTTTTATGTCCTTTCATATGAATTTCAAATATAAATATTTGGTGCGGACAGCAGAATCATGAACGCTCAACGATGGAAACTGGCAGAGCAGCAGCATGACAAACCTGGATATTGCCGATGGTATAGTTGCCTGCAAATTCAATAAGCCATGTGAGGTAGAAATCATTAAATTAGTCCTGCGTTCAACAATATCGCAACAGTATTGATGATTGATATAGTGAAATCCGTTCACGAAAATAATAAACCGAATTGTTTTCCTTTTTTTTTTTTTGGAAAATTTTACGTTCACCATTGTTTGCTTATCATTGACTGTATGGAATGAATATTAATATAGTGTCTGTGTTCAATATACGTATATGTTATCTGGATGTGAATTGATTGATACCGAAAATATCAGCCTGCCGAGCCAGAATATGAAGTTTGTTGGCGAGTGAGCGAAGCGAACGAGTCACAAGCTTCATATTCTGTCGAGCAGGCTGATTTTTTTCAGTATCCATCATATTCACATTCAGATGACATGTTTATCATCCTTAAATCAAACATAAAAACGGATACATCTATACTTGTATTTTCGCGGGAAACATTACATGATTCGAAATATTCAAAATACGCTTCCTCAAAAGCGTAGTTCATAAGTAGTTTGCAAATATACCATTCATTTTTACAGGTTTATATAAATGTTAAGATTGTTGCATTTTTCCTTTAATGGTGATATTCATTGTTTTTTTTATTACAAACATCAAAGTCACCCATTTTCATTAAAGGTTTTGCTTACCAATGCCGTTCCGGTTAAGAAAACACAAAGGTCGCGACCTCCCTTATGACGTAAAAAGTATGACGTCTCAGCAGAGGTTATCAAGAATTGTGTAAAGTACATTTTTGTAGGACGATGTTTGTTGATATTGCTGACACGAAAGTTCCTAATTTGATATATGTTTTAAAAAAATAATGTTAACTAGCTAATGGTGTTGGTGAATTTTATTTATTTTTGTCATCTTCACAGGAATTATCGTTTAAATGTTGGGAGAATTTGGTGATAACTCCTGCTGACTGTTGATAAGTCCTGCTCAGGTCACGCGAACTTTGATACGAGTTTTGCTTATGGAGTCAGCAGGTAGTTATAGCGGAGGGAAGGATGATAAAATGTAATATCGTTAGTATGTGTTGCGTCGGTAGAAAAAAAAGTCACAGGAAAAAAGTCACAATATATTTTTTCAACATTTACTATACCCCGGAAAGTCACAGTGTGTATAATTATGTTTTGTTTTGTTTTGTTTTTGTCTTTGACGGTTTTTTTTTTTTTCTTTATTTGTTTGTGTGATTTTTTGTTTTGTTTTTGTTTTGATATTCATTCAAGACCTTGATTGAGAACCAAATTCGATTGATGTCTCATTGATATGTATTCAATCCCAACTCCTTCTAATTATAAAGCAATGATTCTTAGAGACCTTGATATATGAGAACAAAAATTTGACTCATTGATATTCACCCATCCAACTCTTTCTAATTATAAAATAATAAACAGAAAAAACAAAAACCAATGAATTAATAGCATTTACATTTAATTAATCACATCAATGATTGGAGCATTTATAAGTCATATAACAAATAACATATGAAATATATCAAATCATAACGATATAATGATGAACATACAAACATTGAATATTTCCAGTTTAAAATTGTAAATGTTCATAATGTTAATTGTCTCTTAAGCAATAATGTTGGTGATTGAGTCTGATGTTCCACCCAACTCCACACAAGAACTCGGCAATGGTCTTCTGGCCAGTAGTGAGGTCTCTGCATAGGTTCTGTAAACGCTCCTGGAGCTGAACATGTCTCTGTTGGGTACGCTTAACTGGTGGGTTACCAACGGCATTTTGCTGGATAATAGTACTGACAGTAGCTTCTTCCTTTTGACACCACTCGATCACACGCCATATAGAAGGATGGGCATGTCCTACCAGGTTGAAGAACTTGTTGTTCCAGCCCTCGCACATGTTGTTGGTTCTGGCATAACCGTTGACTGTGGCATCATGTACGTTCCAAATGGCTGGTGGAAACATAGGTGGGCTGCGTCTTAAGGCCAGACGGACTGCTTGATTTTGTACTGGATTCTGTTGTCTAGGTCTACCACTGATGTAAGTTGAATCAAAATAATCTAGGAGCTCAGCTACCTCTGGTGGGTCGTCAGTTCATAGTGTTCTAAGCAGATGAATACCATTGGTCAAATCAGGTACTGGTCAAAAGACAAGACCATCCATCATACCACAGAACAGTCTGAAGTTGTCGTCGTTGTGGTAGAGAGGCACCAAACAAAGCTGCTGTATCTTTCGCCATGATGCTTGTGTCAGGTGGTAGAAACAGCCCTGGTGGTTGATGTGGCGACCAAATACAGCTGTAACTGCACGAAGGACTGCATCTTCAAAGTCTGTGACGATAATCTGGACATTGAGTTTTAGGTTGTTGGCATGGCAGTTGTCAACAATAGACTGGAAGAGTTCTCTGTAAGCATCTTGACATTTATTTGGCAGGAACGCATATACTGCAGTGACTGTTACATTTTTGAATGGGACCCGGATAGTGTACAGCTGTTGAAATGGGTGCGTAGCTACAGAGAAGGTACCGTCCATGAATAAGGTCTCGGCATTGGCTAATCTTTCCAAACTGTTTGTGAGTAGAAGACTAACATTCTGTTTTCTGCATTCTGTCCGTTGTCGTATTGCAGGAACCGTTGGTTGTTGGTGTGTACTCTTCAGGCAATCTGACATCTGCATAGGTGGCTGGAACTGGAGGAGTTGGACGCTGGTATCGAATTGTGCGTTTGCAGTTTTCTTCAAGGGGCAGCAAGACTTGGACATTGTCGTCACACTGGGACACAAACCTGGGAAAAGATCTGGCTGGGTTTGTCTCTGGTGTTGGTTGCCAGGTCTTTCATGGCATTTCTGGCTTTTGAGTACTTGATGCTTGTATCACTGGGAGCGTGATTGTGTGGCTGCCCAGGGACTGGATTTTCATTCTGAAGTGTAGTGCTAAGGCTTCCTCTGCATCCTGTACTTGACCGTTTAGCACACTTCCACCACTGATTGATCTTCCTGGTAGCATGCTTGGTATACATGTACCCCTGGTAACACAGCTTGGAACCACCTCTGTTGCTTGGTATAATCTCCATTTTGGTTTAATGATAGTGAAAGTTAACTTTTTCCTTTTATACAAAAAGTGAAGGAAACCATACATTTTGCTCTGAATTGACTAGGGCATGGAATACACAAGGCATTGTTTCACCATAATTATGTCGATGTTCAACAATTTATTTCATAATTGTATTCTTAACAATTAAAAATGACCTATGTATGTCTGTGTATAGACATTATGACAATAGCAATCAGGTGGCTTCTTTTTATAAATTACCCCTTTCCATTTCAATCATTATGGTTTCTGAGTCATTTATGAATTAAATACATGTACTAAATAAACAACTGGCTCTCTATTCAGGAAGAATATATTAATTACAGTATAAACAAATTAAAGATTAAGGCATTGATATATTTTTACAAAAAACTTTAATTATCTGAAAGATGACATTATATATGTGACTTTTTTTCCTATGACTTTTTTTCCTGTGACTTCTCATCCATGACTTTTTTTCCGTGACTTTTTTTCCTGTGACTTTTTTTCCTACATTCTCTCCATATACATTGTTATTGTCTATAAGTGTACTGGTATAGTGTAAACGTAAAGGGTCTCCTTTTCAATTCAAATGGACTTACACCCGGCGACCACCGCTACAATTTTTTTTCTATTATACTACGCCAAATTGACAAGAAAACGTAAAACGTTTCCCTTTTAATATAAACTTACAAAATAAGAAATAGAACTCTATATTTGAAATGTCCAATTTTCATACACTTCGGTAAATTAATGACAATACCATTTATGATGAACAAAATCATATATTCTGTACAAATAATTATCTGTTTGTCCCATAATTAATTTTTACGCTTTATTGTGACAACTATGAAAATGCACACTGTAAAGACTCACGTGTATATAATTTTAGGAAGCTTATGCATTCCAAATAAATATTAATGTTAGGCATATTAAACCTTTTAAAAAATATGTTCCACGATATAGCGTGGTAATCATCGTGGAAAAGATTAATATATCGTATTCACCACACATATATTAATCTCTTCAACGATGATTTCCACGCTATATTGTATTCACCACACATATATTAATCTCTTCAACGATGATTTCCACGCTATATCGTATTCACCACACATATATTAATCTCTTCAACGATGATTTCCACGCTATTTCGTGGAAAAAAACACACGTATATAATAAAAGTTAATCCTTTCCACGATGATACCACCGCGGTTGAAAAAATATCAGTTTACCTGATCCGTCGCGTTTTCCGCGACGGAGCCATCGTGGAAAGGATTAATTTCCGTGACGGAATAGTGGGAAATGTAAAAAAAAAAAACCACACTGTTCCCTCTGTATATCATCATTCTGCGCACGAGTGTTCCTATTAATTTTCAGATAGAAGCCATATTGATATGTAAACCATAAAACATGAAACAGCTTATATATAGGCCTGGGGGGCTTACATAATATGTGTTTATTGTTAAAATAAATATCCTTAATTCGTAAGGGCGTCAAAAATATGTAAAATATAGAATCTAACACCGGGAGAGTACAAGATAGGGAAATCTCCGACACCTGAGGGTAACATTTAAATAGTTCTCTGACGAGGCTTTCTGGCCATCTGCTTAATTTTACTGAATCACAGATAAATGGTCAATGTTTGCTAAAATAATTAACTTTTCAAGCATACACAATTTCATTATTCTAAAATGATGATTAATACTATGATGTGTACGGGATTCACTGCTCTATGTTTTGTTACAATTTGTAAGTATTATAAAAGAATTATTTATATATTTATTTAACGAAGATTTCCGACAGCCAATGGCTACGAGCGGTTTTCCTTAAAACAAATTGTGAGTGGTATTTTTGTTATTTTTCCTTTGATCAATTGTAGTCCATTAAAACATTCATATATCTAATATGATAAAGCCAACATCTATTAATTTGGTGAAGAGCTATGAATAGAGTTTGTCTGAGAAAAGGTGTGTCATTTTTTTCTTGTCTTGTATTGGGATTACAAGACAGGAATATCTTTCACTTCTAAAAATAAGAACTGTTTTATCTTTTTAGTGAGAATTTCGCATATCTGGAAACTTTTTTACGTCCTTCGTTAGTCCGATTAGTTTAAACATATCTGTATTTGCTAAATATAACAAATAGGAATCGGACACAAGTTTTACCAACTTATGAAGTCTTCTCCCGAATACAATAATTTACAATATGGATTAGCATGCGCAATGAAATGATATTATATGTATATAATAGCATAGAGTTAAATAAACAAAGAATGATTATATACAAAAACATAGGTCTAGACAATATACGGAATTAGTACCATACCAATGAAAGAAGTGTACAACCAGTACATGTCTTCAGACGCACCACCCGTGGAAGATGATTTACTAGAACCACTACTCAGGTCATGCAAGAGCCAGATGTATAGGGCCCGGCGACGGAATATTTAAAATAAAAAATAATATTATGAAATTTAGTAATTTTTAACAAAAGTCGGCAATATGGGATTCGGCAAAATGGACTCGGCAATATGGGAATCGGCAATTTGGGATGCCACCAATATACGTTAGTCTGATATAAAACTTTCCTGAGTATGTGTATTTTCTCCGAGACTGTCTGTATTAGAATGTGCAATGCAAATGAAACTATCTTGCTAAGGAATTTTTTTTTAACTTAGGTGTAATGTTTATCATACGATTAAAATTTGTCGTACGTAATATTTGTGAATTATCATACGATAAAACTTACGACTTAACTGACGACTTTGCATGTACTGGAAAGGTTAATATCCCCTATCCTATTTAGAAGTGTACTCCACAAATATATTGAGCTTCATATTTCAGCCATTTTTAGATACCCAGAAATGACACCTACATGAGAAAAAATAGTAACGTTAGATGAAATCAACATTTCATTTCGGTCTAAGCATAAGGTTTGGGAATTTTACATGCGCCTCAGTAGAGCAGCAAAACCTACAATACTTTCATCTTATCGAAAACAAACGTAAAACCAAATATCTCATTTTTGAGCTGATCTATGCATACAAAATAAGCACATGTTATGTTGCATTGTTTTGTTTTGTTTTGTTTTGTTTGTTTTATTTTTTTTAGTTTTTTTTTTCTTTTTTTTTCTAAAGTTCAAGTTAAATTATGACCATATACTCTGTCCTCATTGGTCAGTTAATACATCTGTTCGTTGTTAAATGTATTTACATGTAATAGATGTACATGTAATAAATACACCCGAAAGTCAACGTATAGTAATCAACATTACCATCTGCCTAATTTTAACGAATCGCAGATAAATGGCCAATTTTTACTGAAATAATTAAATCTTCAAGCATATTAAATTTCATTATTCTAACATGATGAATATCACTAAGATGTGTACGGGATTCTATGCTCTGACTTTTGTTACAATTTGTAAGTATTAAAAAATATATATTTCTTTCTTTATTCAAAGTGGATTGCCAACAGCCGATGGCTACGAGCAGTTTTCCTAAAAAAAATAGTTTTTCTGTGTGTGTGTGTGTGTGTGTGTGTGTGTGTGTGTGTGTGTGGTTTTGGTTTTTTGTTTCTTATAAATTGTAGCTCAAATCATTTTGATTGATTTCTCTCCAAACTAAAACATAAAATATGAACGTTCATAAACATAACCTAATAAAACCAACATGTAGCTAGCTGTCTGTGTTAAATATATTAAATCTTTGATGAATATAAACCTACGAGATTTTTCGTTTTCACTATAATTGTATTGTGAGTTGAATTAAGTTTGTTTTTCCCATGGTACAATTAATTACTCGGAAATATACAATATTGATTGAGCGAACGTATGTAATTAATGAAATAATCTATAAGGCTTAAATAAGACAAACAATTGTATTAAGTGGAACATTAACGGCCACAGTTCACTGAAAAGTAGAGATCTGGCAAGATATGGAACAGAATGCCGAAAACTGAATATGGACAAGTCTGTGCACCATTGGTAGGCAATGGATGCTCACATTCCTCAAGGTTAAATCTACACTAGATCTCGAGAGAACGAGGGACACGAATTCCAAATACGCCGACCCATATTCACATCATGCCATGGTTGCAGCATTTCATGGGAGTGAAAAAATTAAATTATTTAATTGAATTTAAAAACATCTAAGCCCACATGTCAAATTCAAACTGGTGATCAGAATAGAACCGGCCACTCATGGTTGACATGAGATGGTCTAAACCAACTTCCTGCGGTAAAGCGCAGAAAAGTCTCAAATTAATATGACCCGACGTACACTCACTAAAGCCCCCCCCCCCCTCCCCAATACACACCGGCAGAAAAAAACAAACTATGCCGCTGGGAACGAGCAGGTATGGGTAGACAATATAAATGTATATAGTCCCGCTTGAATATTGTTGAGAAAGATGTCGTTACCGATGTCAGATAAATGGACCCCGCCATGCCTAAATAAAGTTGTTTCCCCGGACAGGAGTATTTTAATTCAAATCCGTATTCAAGTCCCTGTATTAATTCCCTTGCTTTATCTGGATAATGGTAATTAATAAGCGCCTTCTTGACTTCGCTCGCAATTATTGGAGAATGACCAAGAGTATATAACGATGAATGACCTGACATTCAGAATAACATAAACACATGTACATTAAAAAATAATCAACAACAACAAATAGGTCAAACGAGACTGAAATTCAGAAGACATCTTTAAATGCCTACATTTATTATTTGCCAAATTAACTTAGCAAATTAAGACCTGCAATTTATGAAGGGGTGGTTTCCATTACACTTTGAACAATTGTGAGAAAACTTGCAATTCTTTCAAAATGTACATTTTCCTCAATTAAAAGCCAGACAAGTGCCTTTTAAGCGGAGGTGTCGCAAATCTATTAGTACCCCTAACGGATAAGTGGATAATAGGCGATGGCTGAGTGCTAAAGGAGGATGCAGAAGATGGAGTTGAAACGCACATCATCCACAATTCCATGTCAACCACACCCAATGATGAACATGGGGAAATTGCTTTCCGTAGCCGATATTGCTCATCATACTGGATCCAACCTCCGAAATATCCACTAGAAGCTGCCAATCTTACGGTTTGCATATATTTAAAATGTTCGAGACCTTTGTTTGGCCATTTTTCTAGAATGATACTTGCATAAATCGTGAAAGCGCTAGTCCAAACGTGTATGCTTCTGAATTGGGATTTCTGATGTTTTATTACCGATAAAACACCCCCTCTAACCGTTAAATCCCTTTCCAAATGAGACTCATCCGCGAGATCACCAGCAGATTTTAAAGGTAAATTAAAATCTATGAACTCGCCAGCCCAAACGCGCTCTTTTATTTAAAAAGAGATATGAGAGGAAATCGTGTCAAAGTCGCTAGGTATAGGGTTAGGAGATTGGTTGACCTGTATACCGTTACTTTGACAATCGACTATGGACGCTAGTCCCCCAACCCCGAAAGACTCTTATACTGAGGGCAGATTAAACGTACCATAATTGCTATTCTGGGGCCCTTGCGCCACTGGAGCTGGATTTGCAACTGGACTGGTCTGTGTCTCAGCACGGGTGTTGTCTGGATCTCTAATGACAGGCTGACCTTGTTCCCTACAAATGTTCGGGGAAACCTCTTGATGAAACGACTCAGGTGTTTGTCTTAGGTCCGAATCTGACACTATGTTAACAACCGGTCCATGAGCGACCGAAAGCGCGGCCGCCCTTGAAGATAGGCATCTGTCAGTGGCTGCAGAATTGGTAGCCAAATGTGATCTTGATGGTCCTTGTTGAGCGGCCCTGACAACTATTTCAGGAGGAGCAATGGTATTTACCTCTCAATTGTCTCTTAATGACTCGGGGACTGGGCCACTGGCTGCTGGAATCGACGACGGAACCTTGGGGCTTCGTGTTGATCCTGACTGGCTGTTTCTGGTGGGTTTCTTGTTATGTTTTGATTTCTTGGCCAATGTTGGTGTAGAGTAATCCTTCCTCGGGGGATTGTGAGGTCTTTTGGTTGGACTTATGACTTATTTCAGGTCGGATGAAGCAGATTGTTCTGGACACTTTAACAATTTTCGCAATGTCAGCTTCTCGCTTGAAAACTAAAAGTAGAATACGTCACGTGAACCGGAACAAATCCGGACGATGAAATGAATTTCCGGGAATTCACAAAATATTATATCTCTTTCATTAAATTGGTTTATCTTATAAATTAGATAGACCTCATTAATTATATACGTTCGCTTAAACTATGACGTACCTTTTGAGACCTACATACTTCAATGTAAAGGAAAAACAAAAGGAAAGACACGAGTTAAACTATTTAAACAGTCTTCTCCTATTATATATATTATAAAATACACAACTGAATGAGTGATTGTCGTTTAACACCAACTCTGCAATTTTTCAGCTAGAGCATGGCGAGAACAAGTTAATTTTCAATAAAATGATGATGAGAACCACTTTGTACTAGATCAAAACGCTTAGTTGGATTTCCATAGTGCTAGCTCACTGAAACACAGTCCGCAGATAAACATGTCGTCCCACTCGAACACATTATTCTGATTCTGAGCCAACCCGTCTTTGCTCTTTCTCCTTAATGATGCGTGATTAGCGCAGAAGCAGTAAATACCAATTTTACAGTCTTTGGTTTGACCCGACCGGGGATCCAACCCAAGATCTACCCCCTCGAGGCGAGCACGCTTATCATTATGCAACCGATGCGGTTAGCTTAATATTATTTTATTGCAATTGAAACAGCAGTGGGATTGGACAAAAATTTACCACAACTTATGGACTGCCCTCTCCCTACGAGTAATACATATATAATAATGTTAACAAATATAGCACATGCATAAAATATAGATAATATTTAACACAATATAGTGAAATACATTGATGTTGATGTAGACTAGATGACCGACCACTGATTAGAATCTTTTCGTTTGTCTAATATATGCTTGAACTTTATTGAATATAATAGAATTTTTGTTTATATTAATTGCATCGTTTCCAAAGAGTAATGTTTCTATGTTTTTGTGGGTTTCTCTTAAGTTTCTAAAAAGACAATATCTTTCCTTTTGGTATAATGGACATTCCATTAGATAATGAATTGAATCTTCATACGGTGTACCACATTGACACATTGGGTCATTTATAATGTTTATGCGATATAAATCAGAATTCAATGAGCTGCATTGATGTCGTAGTCTAACATGGAGTATTCTTAGTTTTCTGAACTCTTCACCGTAATACTCCCGGGATTTACCCGTATTTTCTTCAATTCTAGATTTAAAACATGATATATTTGGGCTATTTCTAACAGTTAAATCTAAATGGTTCTATCGTGAAACAGTAGATGGTATAAAGGATGTCATAGACATTCTGAGTCTATTTCTTGGTGTTGTATAGTTTTCATTGTTTCGGAGATTGTGATCACTGGTATTATATACTATAGGAGGTAGACAATTACACAAGTATTGAGGATATAATTTATTATCCATTTTGTAAAACGTTGTCAGTTTGCGACATCTCGTTTCATAGTAAAGAGAGTCTCTACTAGCAAATTGTGTTAGTCCTGAAACTATTCTAGCTTTTAAATTCTAATTGCACTTTTTTTCAAGTTTTGCTACTTCTCGTTCGAAACACACATCCCATACCTCGCAAGCATATTCTAATGTTGGCTTTATGAAGGTAAGATAAATATTTGATAGAGTTTGCTTGGAAAGAGTACATTTTAGTTTTCTGAGAACATTAACCTGTTTGAATGTGACATTTACAATGTTATCAATATGATTTGTCCAATTTCCATCTGATGCAAAAGTTAATCCCAAATGTTTGTGGTTTTTTACAATTTCGACCGGTTCCTCATTAAATCTTAGGTCTAAATGTGGTACAACACTAGTTGAGATAACTAGGGCTTTAGTCTTTTTAGGATTAAAATCTACTAACCACAGTTTTGCCCATTCGTTTAATTTTGATAATTCATTATTAATATCAGATTTCATAATATTCTAGTTTCGACCGGAGTAAGATAGTGAAGTGTCATCAGCAAATAAGCGTGCTAAGATTACCCAAGTTGTCTGTTATATCGTTTATGTAGAGTGGAAAAAGAAGGGGCCCAAGTACCGATCCTTGGGGAACATCAGCTTTGACAGTATTGGAGTTTGAACATTCATTATTTACAAATACCTTTTGCTTTCTATCACTGACATAGTCATCTAGCCAGTGTAGAAGATCACCAGTGATACCATAGGAATGCAGTTTTTGTTATCAATGCCTTATGCCAAACCATATCAAATGCCTTTGATATATCACAAAATATAATAATAGATGATAATCTATTATCTATATTTTTGCAAATATTATGGTAATCAAGTAACTGCTAAACGGCGGAATGTCCAAGTAAAAATCCAGACTGATATGAATATAATAGTGAATGTTCAATAATATAATTATATATTACACGTTCCATCACTTTCCTAACACAGCTAAGAAGTGATACAATAATGATTTATAATAATGCGGCTAATATATAATTGAAAATTAATACCTACATGGTTAGCCTATATCAATAACATATTATCTGATATTTTATTAACATTTCCCTATTTTGATTTAACATATTTGTTTTATGTTCAGGTTTCCTCCATTGTGTTGTATGTTCATACGATTCGGTAGAATGTATAAACTGTCCAAGTGATAAACCTGTCTGTGGGTTCAACAATGTTACATTTGGAAGTCGTTGCCGATTGGAAAAATGTCCGTAAGTTTGATTTATTTTGTTATAATTCAAATATATGTAATATCCTGTTTGGTATGCGTTCATCTATTTAAAAATAATTGTACTAATTTAATACAAATGTAATTGATTCAAGGTGGTGAAAAATCTTCAACTTTTCCGTATCGATCTGTATGTACTGGTGACGGGTCTAGGTGCTCACCACAAAGGCGGTTTTGACTAACCTACTTAGGCCTCTGGTTTCCGTACTGCTAAGCACTTTTAGATTATTAAATAGGTTATCTATAAATAACTTAATTTGATGTGAATACTGCAATCCGATTGACTGATCCACCTGGAGCAACATTGGTTATACTCGATAACCTGGGTTGGTATTGTGACGTCACCAACGTGTTCATACGCTCCGCTAACGACAAACTCAAATAGTCACATGAAATAATCTCAATCAAAATCGAGGAATCATTAAATTTTGTTGTAAAAATTAAATTATTAGGAATATTTGAAATTTGTTGAACATGTTATACTTGCATAACCTGGTTTGGGTCAGTTTACGCTTTTCATAAACCGCTGCGGGGTTTATTAAGCGTAAACTGACCCAACCCAGGTTATATCGTATGACCTGTTCAACAATTTCAAATATTCCTTAAATGTATAAATCCTATAATTCCTGGGTCATTTTGTTATATATTTGATTCATGTACACATTGGTATAATTTTTTTTTTTAAATAACCAAATGAGATATCTTTTAAGTGCGCACGACGCCGTTTCTAAGTATCTATAGTGTAGATGACCTGAGCCTATTTTGGCTATCCTTTTAGGCCCTCTAGTTAACTTACCCCCAAAGACTTTTTATTATTTGCTTTTCAAACATGTTTGTTATTTCAGTTATGAGCGTATTTGGAGAAAGTTATTCAGAAACGCCGTTCCCACTAAATTCGATATGTACGATTTTATTAGGCCTTGTGTGAAATTCGTTTCATACAAACTAGCTACCCTTTTAAAATAACCCTGATATTATTAGTATTATTATAAGCTGAACTCCCATTAGTTTGATCAATAAAGGTACCCTAGGAAAACGTGGACGCGAACTATGTTATCTTGCAATGGTGTTATTTTACCAGTGTTATTTTAATCATTGTCATAGTAAAGCTTATCTGGTACCTGATTCATGTAGAGTGAGCCATAAGAAACGGTATCAGTATATTGCGCGGGTGTGGAAAATGACGCTTTAGAACAGGCCTGTTTCTGCACTTTTTAGTACAGTTTGGCTACTGTTTTGTACTTTTCGACCTGACATGATAAACACAATATGTGTACACTATCAATTAACATACATTAGCACTCGCTGCAAAAATGCCAGAAAAGCTCGCTAATGGCATTTGGTATATATATTAGAATTCTGATTATGACTGGTTAAACAGCTAAATTCAACAATATTTAAGTTTATTTGGCCGGTTATTGGTGGGGAAAACTGCAGGAGTACCTAGAGAAAACCACACACTGACGAATTTTAATTACAACCCTACCAAACGTATCAAACGATGGATGTTGAAAATAAAGAACTGCATGTTAAGATAAATTAGTCTAACATTTGAACACTGTTTCATGATGTTAGAAATTACTTTTTAGAACCCCAAAGGTAGAATTTTGGTATGGTGGCCCATGTAGAGCCCCACCAGCACCCCCAGCAGAATGTGTTGTCAAAGGTGACCATGGCCTACATGTTTGTGGAACAGATGGAAAGACCTATGATAATAAATGGGATGCTTATTGTCGGTAATTACAAAATAACGCTGAATAAATTATACATGATTATTGTTTTTTTTTATCAACAGAGACTTTTTGGATAAATATTATTAGAAAACAGAGATATTAGGTTAATACAAAAACGTTAGAGAATACCAAAGTGTGCAACCAAAAATGGACAATCCAGAGAAACTGGCAGCATAAAGTACACAAGAGGAAGACAACACAATACTAATATCTTCAGACTGTTTATATTGTGGTCAGGAGTCAATCACCCTTGCTACTTTGTTAGTCTTGGTATGTGATATCGTGCACAATGGTAACGGTCTTTGTAAGATTTTTTTATTTATCTTATCTGAGTAATGCAATTATATACACTAAATAATATTAAAATGAAAAAAGGCCTAGATGTAACGTTAATAAACAGAAGTAAAGAGTGCCGCTCAACAGCAAACTAAATGGGGCGTTTCACATTCATTTTAGGGCGGGTATGATGTATCCTCATTACTGAAGGTTATACTGTGGTCGTGAAATGTAGAACAGCAATAAAAGAGCTGTTATTCTACTTTATTTTATGGGCAAGTGTATATTATTCATTTACATCCATATCTTATCTTATACGTAATTGTTGAGTCATCAAACTTTTGTTATTTCAGAAATGCAATAATCCTAAGATCTGGAGCATGCTAATACCACAAAATACAGATATCGTATAGCCTGGACTTATATTGTCAACAACCAATTTTGTCAGTTTGTCACTTAGTAAAGATATAAGATATTCTGTTGTTCTTGATCTTCAATTCATATATTACATGTTAAACATCACATATAGAACAAGAACTCCTTGTTTTTAGTGGGGTTCGTGTTGCTCGACCTATGCTTTTCTGTATAGTGTTTTGTAGATTATTGTTTTTCATTTTCTTTTGGTCATTGTGTTGTCTCTGTCCTTCGATGTATGGCTTCTGTTTACTCCTCTATATATCTTGAAACTTTTCTTAATCTTGATAAGAGAAATAAGTGTTACATAACAGCAAACTAAAATTACATTAAATGACATTATGGGAGACGGGAAAAAAGACAACATTCCGTGCTTAACTAAATATTAGATCACTTCAATATTCAAAGAGAAATACGAAATACGTGAAATGAGACAACAAACACAATTAACATCATCCCGTCAATTTAACAGATGTAAGATAAAGGCACCAAGACTGAACGCAAGATGTTGCGTAACGTAACGTAACGCTAAGAAGCGACGTTTTCAACGTTGTGACGCTTTAAACCAAATGTTGTACCTGGGGTGCGTTCAACATCGTAGCTGCTAGGTTAAGCTACGTAGAAATATCCTATTGAACGGAAGGCTAGCCTAGGTGCTACATAGCTCTAGCTAGCTTAAAAAAATTATGCTAGGTTTTGAATCCAACATGGCGGCAAAAACTAAATTTAATTTCGTAAGGCAAAAATAGTGGCATTGCAGGAAGTGGCAACGCTTTTAATAGGGATGATAATTTATTAAGGTAACTAGACAAATACGATTAGCTAAAATATTACAAGAAATCATTCTATATGATTGGCGCCATTTTGCTAGCACTGCTACGTAGCTAATCGTTCAATAACGTCATGGCTATTTTACCTAGCAGCTAGGCTAGCTGCTACGATATTGAACGCAACCCTGCTTCACAAGTGGAACTTGAGTGATAAAATTTTGTAAAAAAGTAGGAACCACTTAAACAACCGAAGCACATATATATAAGTATTTTAATACATTAAAATTTTCCGTGAGATAGTCGAAATAATATTGTTATCTTTGGTTTTAAATAGAAAGTTTGTCGTATTTTCGGTATTTAAAAAAGAACATTAAAATTTTGTCATTTTTAGATCTAAGGATACTGTGGTTCCGGTATTTGATTTTCCAAGTTTTCTTCTTTTAATTGACCATATGTTTTGACAAATGTGATCAGATTTCTGGTACAAGCAACGGAAAAACCATTTAGGTTTTCGATGCTAACAGGCGCAAAATTCACAAAAGTCTTGAAAACGCATTTGACGTCGAAATTGATGAAGTGGACAATCCATTCAGACTTGGCAATTTATTCTGTTCGTGTTTGTTTTAGTTTTAATATACTCATGATGGGTATTAATGGTAACCTTTGAATAGAACTAACTGCTTGGCACATTCAAATTTCGATGATTTATTTGTGTGCTGCGTTATAAATCGTTAAAATTCCAAGCGACTTTTTTTTTTTTTGTAAAATTAAGAAGTGGACATTTTATTCAGACTGCGTATTTCGGTCAATATTTCTTTATCTTTCAAAAATCATCTTCAAAATTTCTTGTATTATTTTTTACAATATAGATCTGCATAACTGTGAACAAATATTTACTCACCTTCACCTAATTTATCGGGAAAAGCCTTTAAAGTTGGTGATCAGCATTTCAGTTCATTATCTGGCACATTGAATGGACTTAAATACATGCGGATAAAAACAAAAAACCTCAACAGAAAACGGCCATCGAGACATTACGTTGGAAGAATTGTGACGTTTACTTTTTTAGCGATTTGGTGCGATTTCCGTGCATGCGTTTTCGTGAAATGCCCGAAAATCTTATCAATTTGTAACAGAAATTTTACATCAGACGGGACGTTTTTAAGACGGAAGGGGAATTCCGTGGTGGGATACGACAGAATAAACATCAATATACATGTATTTCATAAATATTGTCGGACAATTATTCCTCATATCCTACGGTTTATTATGATATAACGATTATATAGATATGGCATCATAAAAACTAATAACAACCACATTAAATCAGAAACTAAGGTTATTTAAACGGCGTCGCAGTAGCGTGCGCTCAGTCCAATTAAATAACAAAAACAAACAGGAAGATACCAAAGAGGCCATCAGAAACCATAAATCGAAGGACAGACAACCCAATACCAAAAGAAAAATGACAAAATGACAAACAACGATCTACAAATCATGCACATAAAACTAAAGATCGAGTAACACGAACCTCACGGGGGTGAACAAAGCAATAACGCACCACGATGCTGTTCTAATGAACTATTACATCAGCAAGATAAGTTTGAAGATACCAAAGGCCAAAAGAAAAGCAACGAAAGGACAAACAATGATCTACATTTTTGCGTTTCTCTCACCTCTAGCACCCACAATGTTTTACTGGACTTCACTATATGAGTGACACAGTGGACGTCTTATCAGAAGCAGGTATACTGCTTACCCTTTGCATCTGGTTTCACACCCGGTTTTCGGTGGGGTTCGTGTAGATCATTTTTTTTGTTTTCTGAGTTGCATTCTTTAACATTAATCAATATAACAACACGCAGAAAATGGGGATGAACCCAGTTACTCCAAAATGGTAAGCAGTCTCCTCTCCACTAGCAGACCCGTACACCGGTTTTATGAAAGGGGTGCGAATAATTAGGCCGGGGGTCTGGGTGCCGCCTAGGTCCTCAGCCAGGTCCAGGGCGGAGCTCTGGGAGGGTGTCCAGGGGGGCGAAGCCCCCCAGAAGAAAATGAAAATGAAGAAATTACATTGCCTTAAAATGATTGTAGATGACAGGGAACATGTGGTTATCATATTATGTAAATAGACATTTATAACAGTTATATAATTTAAAAGATGTAATTTTTTTACCCTTCCTTTTATAATAGATGTGCAAATAAAAACAAGTCTGAACATATTTACTAACAAATCTATATAACAATGAACTGTCCATAACTTCTAATAACATATCCCTTCATTTTCTATCAGTGTTACTATGTATATGGGTCATTTCCAAAAAATGTCTCCTTTTGAAATTGCTAGGTCGAAAAAAAAAACAATTTGCTTAAAACATCATATTTATTAAACGAACAAAACAAACGATACTTCTTGAACAACATACTAAAATATGTAATCCTAATGGCATTATATGAAAATATTATTGACAAATTTTCGACAGATGGTGCATTATTTTGTCTATCCTGTTACCAAAGTCAAGAGAACTTTTTGACTATTAAGAGACAAATTGTGTAAAATATGTAACTTATTTCTCAAATATATGTTAGTGGTCTTTCAGAAAACAATTTAAAAATATTTAATTTCTTTGCAGTAACAAAATAAAAATGTACTTAAGATTGCGCACTGAAAAAAACCGCTAAACATACATTTTTGATTGCTGTAAAAACGACTACAGGCAATACAAATCCAATTCGGTTGTTTCGAATCATTTCCATTCCGTCAAAATTTTGTTATTTTCGTCTGCCAGATCACGTGATTTCGATGGAACTGCAGGCCCTGAGCTTCCGGTGTCAATGTACACAACAAAAACTCCAATCGATATGTGCCGTTTTAACGTTCGATTCTCAAGTTCAAAATATATTAACATTTTCTGTAAAAGACAGATATCAATTAAATTATCTTATTTGTATCAAAGACTTCAACGCAGAGACAAATAATTCTTTAAAATTAAATTTGTTTTCTTTCTTTATTTGCGGCTGTAAGCATCATGAAAGGAAAACGATCTGCCTTTATGTATATATTTCTTATATAAGACAGATAGTGAGGTACCGAACACCAGTATTTATTCGGCGGTTTCCTTGGCGTCTCCATATTAGCGAGTATCGCAAGATGCGAGCTAAACAGCAACATGTGTGTAAGGAGATGAATCAATATACTAACAATACCAACCGGAAGTGGTTTTTAAGTTTCATCATAGAATGGACAATCGGAGCGAAAGATCGGAAATAGCCTATTAATTAGAATAAAAAAATGGGTCTGTCTTAAGGGAGAGTGGAAATCCAGGGGCATTGAGCATGCGCCAACATTTTAACATCCAAAACCGGCACGGTCCAAATCAGACAGACTCCGGAATACAATTGCGCGTAAGAAGTATGAAATAGCGGCAA
>MJUT01054649.1:181234-200861 GCA_002080005.1 Gigantidas platifrons
CGAGTACCCGATAAATTTTAAATTACGTTGAAAACAAAATCACCAACACTACAGCATGCCTAAAACATACATGTTGTGCAGTTGGTTCTTACCATAATATGATGTTGATGAAGTTATCATTTCCGAAAGACGAAAATAGATGAGCATTCACCGATAACGTTATTTTTTCTGTCGGAGTAGACTTTTTCTTTAAAAAAAAAACCCCGATTTTTCACGTTTTTCATTTCATTAGAAAACCCCTAAAAATTATTATTTCGTGTACAAATTTATATCAGATAAAAGTTTAAAACTAGCAATTTATATATTTGATAATTAAAAGCAATAAAAATATGATTTGGTACAACTATGGTGCATTTGAAGTGGTTCCGTGAAAATCGGACGCGATGTTGAGTTATGTTCCATACTGCAAGTGTGTGCGTCCCTCAGTAATCTTGGTGATGACTTTGACTATTCAGAAACGACAATGTATACCACTCTTTTCAAATTGCTTGCATTATTCATATATTCTTCTGTAATAGTATGTAATAAATCAAATGTACCGGTATGCTAGTAATGTACTTTCATCATGTTTGTTGTACCAATTTCTAAGGTACCCATCATGTTGAATGAAATATTAAAAAAGTTTTTAGGACAATCTCGATACACAACAGAACAGTGGTATATTTAGGGTTATAGTGTTTAATGCCACTATCAACAATAGTTCAGTTACAGGACCCGCGTGGCTCAATGAGCTAGGTAGTTGGATTACCTAACAGTAACAACTCATACAAGCCTACATTTGTATCACCAATATGGTGTGGGTTCGCGCCCAGCTTTGTAAATTGTAGCCACAAGTGCTAAAGTTTACCAGTTGCTTGCCCATGGTCGGTGGTTCTCCGGCTCCTTCCATCACTAAAACCGGTTGCCATGATATATCTGAAATATTGCTGAAAGTGGCGTTAAACACTAAATTTCAATCATCATCAGTTATGTTGTGGCGCTCAGTTGTAATCAAGTACTTTGAGAAAACCACTGACCTGACAAACTTTATCACATAATAATGTATGGTCAATTAAAAAAAATTCAATTTTCTTTTTTGTAACAGCGACCAACTGATCACCATCTTTTGTGTGATTTTTATTACCCGATAAAGGGGTTAGGGTGTTTAACTCCACTTTCAATAATATTTCAGCTCTATCCTGGTAGTCAGTTTTTTTTTTTTGGTGGAGGAAACAGGAGTACCCAGAGATCACCACAGATCTGTCGCAAGTCACTGACAAACTTTTATCATAATAATCTTGTGCAGATTGCACCTTGTTATGACCTGGACTCACGTTAGTGATGATAAGCACTGATGGCATAACATTTTACTTCACAATGTTCATCCTTGATTTTAAGTAAAAAAGAAAGATACAGTTTTTCTTCATTGAAGGTTTATTTCTCAGCACATCATATATTTACATCATATCAATAATATAAAAAAAAAAAACACAATAAAATACGCTTAAGTTACTCAATAAGTGAAATAATAATAAAAACAACTTTTAACAACACTTTATGGATGGTGTGACATCAGCTTTGATGATGATGTGAGTAGATTGCTCTGGGCTGTAGCTTTCTCTGGTGGATATACCTAAAATAAATGAGAAATTGTTACTCAATTTGTCCTATTATATTCAGAAATATATTACAAAAAAGACTTTCCTTAATAAAAGTAGTCAGTACACTTGGTACACAAATAAGTAGAGTACAATACCGGCAATAGTATTAACTTGGGTAAACGGACATACAGTCACAATTTTATAGGACAAAAAGTCACAATTAATATTTTGGGTTAAATAATGTTATAACAAATAAAATGTCATAAATATATACACATTTAAAACGTATGTTGGACAATCAAATTTAACATTATTTTTTGTTATTATTGTTAGCACAGGCACTCGTGGCACAGAATTTTTGTTTAACTTTCTTAGTACTTATTTATTTTCAATAAAATTTCTTTATTATTTCCTCTCTTTTTCTGGAATTGATTGTGGATAATAAGAGTAAATATAGTATCTACACATATAACTTGCTGTCAACATAAGATTGCATAAATTTGGATATGCAAGGAAAATGGGTTGAAATAATTGTCAGAATAGAAAAATCAAGATAAGTTGTGTTCACTGCCTAACATAAAAAAATCATCGTTTGACCGTTGTCCAATTATGAAAACCAGTCTAAACCTAAGAATAACATTTGTTTCAGAAAAAAGGTATGAGGTCAAAAAGGCAAAGTCATAAAAAAATCATGATGGTCAGAATCGTCATCCAACTAAATTTGGCTATAGAGTTCTGAAAAAAAATAGTTCCTAGAGAAAAAGACAATATTAGAAAGAAATAAATATATATACCCAAGGATGAGATATAAACATAAAGTTTGAACAAATAGATACGAAACTTTTTAATATCGAAAGATAATAAATAAAAAGAAATCAGAAGTAAGAAAAAATTGGAGGATGGATAGGGGTCAAAGTGATGATTCTTCAGGGAGTATAAAAAGAGGAGAAATTCCAGTGTGCGGCAGTCAACACAATAAAATCAGATCCTGCTGGAATATTTAATTTATGTTTTTATTTCAAATATTATAGGTAAGTCTCTGTTACTCTGTTACTCTGTTACTCCGTTACTCTGTTATTCTGTTATTTTGTTGTTTTGGTACTTAGTTTTATTATCATAATAATCATTTCAAATTTCGTTGGTTTCATATGAAATTAAATATCATAAGTATGGATTGTTAACAATAAAAGAAAAATTTTCCAGCATGAGAATCAGAATTAATCGAAATAATTGATGTAGATTAAATGAATAAGTAAATGGAAATACAGATAACTTATTCGAATGATTAATGTTATTAATGAGCATATTTTGAATGAATGATATTTGATTAGTAGGAACCTATCTGAGATGGACTTCCTAGGTATAAATTGAATTAACTAAATATTTTATTTTAAAGGTGAAATTTTGAAGACTTAAATTGTAGTTTGTTTCTAAGGTTAAAGAGATAAGAAAGATTAACTGATTTAGTTTCGATTTCAATTTGCTTGATATACTTTCGATCTTCAGTTCATTATAATGCAGTATTGTATTTTCAATTATTGATATGTTTCTTTTGTATACTGTAATTATATATATATATTAAGTCAACACAATAAAATCAGATCCTGCTGGAATATTTAATTTATGTTTTTATTTCAAATATTATAGATTCCGGTACGTTCCCTGAGTGACAGGAGTGCAATCACACACATCCGCCTTGTCATCTCTGGTGGAAAAATTGTCATCACACACCTCCTTGTCACATTATATTTGAATATTATTTCAGAGAAAATCTCCAAAAATAATTAAATTTATCATTTTAATCACTTTTTTTATATTAAGAAATTCTTTGGACTCACTTTGTCTATTTTACCAGCATTTACAAAATAAATTACAATTTTTTTTGTTTTACCTGATATGAAATGTGCACCACAAAGAACTGCATGTTTTGCTGGGATCCAAGGCGATCCATCTGCATTAACCCTTCTGGAAACTAACATTACTGTTGAAATGATGGTTAGTGCAACCGTTTCCAACACAGTGCTTTGGCATTTTAATAATGAACGATTCATATTCATTTGCATCTTCACATTGCCAACAAGAGATGACAGTTATGTATATTGGAATCCTATGAAGCCATACATATACCCTTTTCTTTCTATCATACATATCCTGTCCACAGGTGAGATGACGCGTAAAACAGGGTGGTTGGGGCTTGTTTATTGAAGTGATGAGCGTGAACATGCAAATTCACACTTTCACCTTGTTGTAGTAATGACATCGACAAGTCACTATAGAATACCCCCTACTGTCCCTCATTTCCTGGCCACTTGGACACAGGTAAGACATATTTCAATGTTGTATATTGGAGAGATAATCGTGGACACCTTAATTCACATCTTGCTACCTTGCAAATAAAGTTAAAATAATGTCAATAAAACATAATGTTTTGCATTAAGACAATTGGGAAATTGTAATCCATATGGATATATTGATGCAATATTTTTGATTATTATACAGCTATCATTTTAATCCAATCAAAAACACGCATTTAAGACACGTGACCGTACATTATTTTTCCCGTATTGTACAACCGGAAGCCGTATTTTTTCCGTATTGGACGTCCCGATAAATCTAACCCGAATAATCCAGTCGTTATNAAATATTATAGATTCCGGTACGTTCCCTGAGTGACAGGAGTGAAATCACACACATCCGCCTTGTCATCTCTGGTGGAAAAATTGTCATCACACACCTCCTTGTCACATAATAAAGAAATTTTATTGAAAAATGAAAATAAATATGTAAACAGAAAGTTTTAATTCATAAATTAAAATGATTTTTTAATACAATTTATTAAGAAATACCCATCACAATATCCATTATCATTATTTAGATAAATATTTATTAGACATATTTTTTTAAAACTAGTTTTGTCTTTTGAATTGAATTGATAACTGACCCAAGTTAGGCTAAATAAATTTATGAAATGAGACTTAATGTGTTAAATAATTTTAATTAAAATACATAAATGACTTCTATAGATATTAATTTCTTATCTAATTTGTACAACAATAAAACAAACTAATTCATTACATAATATTATGTAACAATAGGGTCAGGTTGTTATTTTCATTGAATGGCATGATCTCACAGTGTGTGCTCTTCTTGTATAATGAGTAATTAAATACATCCTGTTTGGTGTATATATTACAACTGAGATTTACCACATGACATAACAATTTCAATCAGCCATTATCTTCCTAAAATACATTTTTAAGCTTTATTTTAAATGAAATTAAAAAATCATTATAAGAGTGAAGTCAAATCAAGCTTTCAGCTTTTATTTACTTTACAACTTTGAAATAAAAACTAATATGTTTTAATATTTAAAAAAAAGTAGTTTATTCATTTAAGTTTTATTTCTTCAATGATCTAATTTAATATTTAATAATTATGAAAACCTTGTTTTTCTACTCGATTCCATGTTTATATCCATATGGATGCATGCCATTATGGTCTCAGATAGTTGGCCGTTGTTCATAATAATTTATGGAAGGAGTTTGTTTCCAATGAAAAAAAATATTCTAAGTTTCATGATATATGTAATATTTTCTATCTTTTTATATATGTATTTGAGACAGTAATCCTTATTACGATATAAATCAAAATATAGACAATTCCGAATGTTTTGGTGTAAAATTTGTTAAAATCTATCCAGAAATGACTTCACAATAATTTTTTGAAAAAATATGGTTTTGGTCGATTATATAGGGATTTTTTTTACGTTTCCCACATACTTTTGACAGATGATTGTAGCTGTAGGACATAATTAACACTAGTACACATGTATATTTCACAATTGTTTATTGCAAAGTAATGATAAGGTGTCAATTACCACTCAATTTATAAATAACTCACTGAAGCCATGCGTATCCATGTGATCGCATGCACCGACTAAGATGGCCGACTCGTTGTTGTTAGGGGAAGTGATGTCACCCCGGAAAAGAGATATAACATGTAGATCTTTATATTAAACCATGATTTAAGCTCCTCCCACTTCCATAGAAACTTAACTCTTATTCTCATGTGATGTCAAAATCATGGAATAACATCAAGATCTGCAGGTTAGATCATGGTTTGTTAAAGTTCGTTTTTAAGTTGATTACTGCATAAAAACATCAAATGAAAAATGAGTATTTATGCTACAAATTAATTTAATTTAAATTTAATTCTTTTACAGAAAATGTTAAGACTTTTTAAGTTGAGGATCGAACGTTAAAACGGCACATATCGATTGGAGTTTTTGTTTTGTACATTGACACCGGAAGTCCAGTGCTTTACATTCCATAGAAATCACGTGATATGGCGGCCGAAAATAACAAAATTTTGACGGAATGGAAATGATTCGAAACAATTGTATCGATTTTTCATACAAGTTTTAGTATTATATATTTTAACAGTTTAAGGGGGAAAACATTTAATCTGTGTGAGCAGTAAATGTTAATATAAATATGACTATCACAATGGGAAAAAATAAGATTTTATTACTTTTGTATGTCTGACACCATCGTAATATTGTTAGCCTTGCTATGTGATATCGTGTACAACGGGGACGGCATTTGTAGGGGTACTTTATCCGAATTGTATTATCTTATTGATAACCCCACATCTTGGTAATAACATTATATAAGCCAAATAACATCAAAATGACAAATACGTCTAGATGTAACATTTATTATCAACGGACGTAAAGAGTGCCACTCGACGGCAGACTAGGGACCGTTTCACATTCGTCTTAGGGTATGATTTATGCTCATTACTGGTGACCATACTGTGACTTTGAAATACAGAACAACAATAAAAGCGCTGTTACTCTACTTTATTTTATGGCCAATTGTATATTATTCATTTACATCCATACCATATCTTATTTGTAAATATTTTGTTATTTCAGAAATGCCATAATCCTGAGATCTGGAGCATGCTAATACAACACAATACAGTTACCGTATAGTCTGGACTGATGTGATCAACAACCAATTTTGTCAGTTTATTAATTAGTAAAGATAAATGATACTGTGTTACTCCTTATCTTGATCTTCAAATCATTTATTACATGTTAAGCATCACATATGGACCAGGAACTCCCGGTTGTAAGTGGGGTTGGTGTTTTTCGATCTATGATTTTCTGTGTAGTGTTTTATAGATTTGTCCTTTGGCCATTGTATTGTCTGACCCTCGATTTACGGTCTCTGTTTACTCCTTTGGTATCTTGAAACTTTTCTTAAACTTGATAAGAGAAATAGAGCAGACATAACAGCAAACTACAATTATACTGTTCTCTCTAGACATGTTACATTTACATTTATACATGACATTATGGGAGTCGGGACAACAAATGACAGCAAAGCAAACCAACAACACACCACGATACTGTTCTAATGAAATATTACATCAATTTAAGAAAAGTTGAGACCCGGATGGCTCAATGAGTTAGGTCGTTGGATCTAACAACTCGTACAAGCCTATCACCAATACGGCGTGTGTTCGCGCCCGGCTTTGTAAATTACGAATAAAGGAACCGCCTAGCGCATAAATGCGCGACGCATAATATCTAGTTTTATATATTTATAGAAAGCAGCCTTGTAAGTCTTAATGTATAACATACTTACAAGCCACATGCAAAACATTATTCAAATCTATCCATGTTTACTAAAGATATCGCGCAAACAAGACACAATTCTCAAAATTGGTGATTTTTCAACCAAAAACTAAGATTTTTCCCCAAAACCCTTGCTTCAAATATTTCCATGTTAGAACCCATCCACGATAATGATAATTACAAGCCTCATGCAAAAAATTATTCAAGTCTATCAATGTTTACTGAAGTTATCGCATAAACAAGACACAATACTCAAAATTGGTAATTTTTCAACCAAAAATTAAGATTTTCCCCCAAAACTCTTGCTTTAAATATGTTCATGTAAGAACACATCCGAGATAATGATATTTACAAGCCACATGCAAAAAATTATTCAAATCTATCCATGTTTACTAAAGTTATTGCGTAAACAAGGCACAATTCTCAAAATTAGTTTTTTTTCAACAAAAACTCAGATTTCCCCCCAAAACCCTTGCTTCAAATGATCGCGTAAACAACAATGTGTGACGGACGTACAGACAGACAGACTAACAGACGGACGGCCGCTATTACTATATCACTCACCGCTATCGCAAGGGGATAAAATGGGTGCACTAGATTCGCAGCCGCAAGTGATAAAGTTTACCAGTTGCTTGCCCATGGTCGGTGGTTCTCTCCGGGTACTCCGGATTCCTCCACCACTAAAACTGGTCGCCATTATATAGCTGAAATATTGTTGAAAGTGGCGTTAAAACACCAAAAATCAAATCAAAATAATCAGGAAAAGTTGTAAGATACCAAAGGAGTAATCAGAAGTCGCAGATCGAAAAAACAAACAATACATTGGCGAAAAGAAAAACGACTAAAGGACAAATAATAATGTACAATTTTCTTTTTGCGTATATTTTTTTCCTCTAACACTGGGTGTCACTATATGAATAGCACAGTCGGTGCTTACCCTTCGCGAGCACCTGTGTTCACACCCGGGTTGTGATGACATTCGTGTAGATCAACGTTTTTATTTTCTGTAGTGTGTTCTTAACAGTAATCAATATAGCAACAAGCAGAAAACTAAAGATTAAGCACCATAAAGCTCTAAAAAAATGGGAATGAATCCAGTTGCTCCGGAATGGTAACAAGTCCCCTCTCCACTAGTGACGCATACACATGTCGTGTTTCTCTTGTAACATGACCAGTGATAAATAATGCATGAGGAAAGGACGGGATTGTAATTACGAAAATCGAGATAAAAGTCATGTAAATTTCCAAAGTTGTATGTATCATTGTTCTTTTTTTCATCTCCCAGTCATTGTTGCGACTTCAATCAATGTTGAGTATAACTCATACATCCATGTTAATATGAGCCGAGGTCTGTTATGTATACTAAGAAGAGTTTGAAGATACCAAAGGGGTAATCAGAATCCGCAAACCGAACAATAGCAGGCTACATAATGGCAAAAAAAAGAACAAAAGGACAAACAACGATCTACAAAACATAAAACTAATGATCACGTAACACGAACACCACTAAAAGTGGCACCCGTCGTGTTAATCTAGTTACAAACCCGGTGATAAGTCATGAATGAGGAAAGGACCGGGACATTTTTAATTTCTTACATATTAACACTACAGCTGCGTCTCCTATCTTGGATGTAGGCGTCTCGTCTGACATGATTGTCAAGACGTCAGTATTTGGTACAGAGATGTAGACGTGAATGATTTTCACGCCACGTGAGCAATTTATCCGTTATATCAAAGGCTTGAGTAGTACTTCATATGGGAGTGGCAAGTTATAGAATATTTGCGACATTGTGTAGTAAGAACGTATTTCTACCAATCAATGAAGTTAATGTCTATAATAGTTTAATCTGATAGACAAATGAGAGCCTTTACACCATACTGTCATGTGTAACAGTTGATCAATCTGACGTGAGCTACGTTTGAACAGTATTTATGACGAGAAAAACTTTATAAACAGTAAATAATTGAGGTAAATCTAGCGCTGGGATAGGTGAAAAGGATATTTTAATTGACACAAGAAAAAAGAGAGATAATTGATAAGGTCTGACAAAGTTGCATTCCAATGGCATCAACAACCATTCCTAACTTAATTGTCTTTTGCTTGTAAGGCTGATGGTATTTTCTCCTTTCTATTTCACGTCGTTCTCTCTGATGATTTGATATTGCGATTGAAAGAGAAACTACAATGTTGGTATTCCGGAACATTATAGGATTAAACACTGTTTTTTAGGAAATTATCTACATGTATGTATAAACTCCGGCAGCTCACTTACAAACTGAATAAAGTCCGAAGGACTTTATGTAAAGTTTGTGAGTGAGATGCCGGAGTTTATACATACATAATTTCCTAAAAACACAGTGTTTAATCCTTATAATTCTTATTCTTGGACATCGTGTTCGTTTTCGACGCTAAATACTATTAAAGAAATACATAAGAACATACAATGCACATACGATTGTTAACTGAAAAAAAATCCGCGAAATGTTATTGACGACTTTGGAACATAACCAACATGACGTCATTGACGTCATATGAAGACTTCCAGTTTGAAACGTAAAGATTAGACGTTATTTGGCTTCGTGTACGCTTCAAATTTGATACAATTTAACTAAATGAAGTGTTCAAGGTAAGCTTTTTAAATATTTTTGTGTATTTTTGTAAATATGACATGTATAATTTCACGTTTTCAAGATGGCAGATCCTTGTTAGTAGCATTGCTCGTAGATTTATACGCGTGGAATGACCGGGGAAAAAGGTAGTCTGGTAAACGGAAATATCGATTTATAAATTCCTTTTGAATGACGTAGAATAAGTGACGATATCTAATCGGATTACGAGTTATTGATAAATTCTAGTAAGAATAGAATTATTGATTTATCAACTCCTTTCGAATGACGTAGAATAACTGACGATATCCAATCGGATTACGAGTTATTGATAAATTCTAGTAAGAATAGAATTATATATAAATAAATAAATTTGTAGCAAATGCTTGAATTTGATTAGTTAGAATTGTTTATCCATCATGTCATAGATAAAAATTTTAACCGGAAGTCACATGTTGGGGTCTCAATTGGGAAAATTTTTAATTTTAATTCTTTTTAAGCAATTATTATCCGTCAAAATATTTTTAGGACAAGAAAAAAAAATTAATACGGGAGTTCGGAGTTAGAAAGTCTTTTGTAAAGGAGGTAAAATAGCACTATTTATATTTCCCGCCGTTGAACGTTTATTCAAAATGGCGGGTTTTACACTTTATTATGTTCCTTTGAATTGAACATTTATGCAGTAAAATATTAAAAAAAATAATACCCACAGCTATTTATATATTCTTTCTAATATGACAAATAATAATTGGTTTGTCTGTATATTATGTTACTGTCAATCTAACATTGATACAGGGAAAATACCTTCGTAAAAAAAAGTATGTTTCTTTTATGTGACAAATAAAATCATAAAATGTCAATTATTTTCATTAAATATAGTCTGCTCAATTTATTTTTCACAAAGCAGGTAATTTTACACCTGAATTGTTCAGTGTCATCTACGGTAACTAAATTTGAAGATTGTCATTACACCCGATGCGGCGATACTGCACAATTTAGCAAAATTTCTTTATCTGCAGTTTCAGCTTCTGGTGAATAATCCTAACCTAGCCAGGCCTATCAGTGATAACATAGAATATGAATTTAACACGCAACCACTACACAGTAAGATATAAAAGGGACATTTTTTTCTCTGCTGATAATGACAGCTATTTGTAACAAAGGGCGGCAGCCATCTTAAAAAAGTGTTCGAAAATGAGACCCGGATGTACACTTTATGTACTCTTAACGGCAAAGAGCTAGACACGGGACATAACTCTTCACCTAACTCCGAACTGTCGTATTAGGAATTAATTTATAAGGATTGATCACAATTTTTTGTTTTTGCTTTTTTTTATTTTATTATTATTATTTTATTATTTTTTTTTTTTTTCATTTTTTTTACAGACAACACATTCATCACATCACATGCACAGGACAAGACAAACATTATAAGTGTAAATGACAGTTATTGCTATTTGTGTGCTCAGCAGATAACAACTTTTTTCCTGAAATTAATTGTAATTGTAATTACCATCCTTATCCCCCCAAACCATTATATATCGTGTCGTGAGATCTGCTCGGTCATGCAATAAAGTCGGTCATTTGTTTTGATTTACTATTCTCGCGCAGCACGAGGCCAATGACGTCATTCGGTATATTTATAACGTATATAGACGCCGAAGCAGTGTTTTAAAACTTGAAGATTATAAAATGCGATTAAAACAAGTAAGATTGAATTGAACAAATTCCATGCAAGTAAAAAAGCACCTTTTTACTAATGTCCTTTTTACCTGGTCATTCTGCCTGTGAAATCTATTTTGTTTGTTTGTTGACATAATTGTCATCACAGTTCATGATCGTTTCTGGAATGTAGGCCATGCAAATTGTATTTTAAAGACTTTGAAAATATGATGATTGATCATTCACATTCTACCAAAATGGTATAAGACATCTTTTGAAATTTTTCATACAAAACAATTACACCGAAAAAGCTAAAATACTGTACTTTCTTAATCTGGTTTACTTTTTAAGTTTAGTTGGCCTATGACAAAAACGTGTGCTTTATTGACCTTTGACCGGCCTTACGTGACGTAATAGGACGCCATTTGGAAACAGGAGAGTAAACAAATATGGGTCAGTGTGTTATTATTATCAATCTTTTTTCCATGGAACTTTACACATGTGAGCAAGAATAGATGAGGAACATAATTGCAAAGAAAAAAATGTTTACTTTTCAAACATGAAAAAAATAACTAAACATTATCCAATGACTGACCGACTTATTGTCACACGGGGATATTTAAGGAATATTTGAAATTGTTGAACAGGCCATACGATATAACCTGGTTTGGGTTCATTCGAAATAAACTCTAAAATGTGGTACACACCCTTGCGTAACATGCTTCGCGAGTTAGTGTTTACCACATTTTTGAGTTTATTTCTTCATGAACCGAAAAAAAAATGAGATAAATCCTTAATTAAATGATTATAAGAATGACGCATGACATTACTAAAGGTAATTACACTATCTAGTCATCTATGACACATGAGCTATAATTATGTAATCTTGTAATGCGACGAGGCTTCAAACCAAAGGTAGATATTTTCTTCTTTCTCTTTTGATTTAATGTTATTTTTTACTTATGATAATGAAACTGAAAAAGATATCTGTACCATGTGTGTTTATTATAAGAAAGCTTGGTGTATTTTGATCTCTTTCTTTATTCTATTATTTACCGTGTGTGTACAATGATCTGCGGTTAGAGATTACGGTTCGATTTATTGGATTTGCTGGAACTGGCGGCCATCGCTTCATAATGAAACAATCATTGAATATATTGTACGATGACAGCATCTTGTCTTCCTTCAATACCGCTAGTGTTATTGTACAATGACAGCACCTTATCTCCGTTCAATACCGCTAGTGTTATTATTTAGAAGTACACGTATAGTTTCACGAAACAGGCTATTCCAGAAACGTGTCACGCGCATTAAACTAGATATCTACTTTTGATTATAATGTTACAAAATATATGGCTATCGTTGCGTTGTTTAACGCCACTTTCAACAAGAAAAAATATAAATATTGCAAAGGAAATGATAATGTTCATCATACCGTAAAGAGAGAGTGCAGTAAATAACATTTTATTACACGTGTTTACGAAGTTAACATCTTAATGTACTTGCTCTAACAAAGTCCTAGTCATTAATCACTGAATACCATTGTAAATTTTTCTCACTAAATATAACCATAGTTTTTGCACTCAGACTTGGCAAATGTAGAAGCAAAATTAACACATAAAAGACTAAGCGAAAATAAAAGTTTACAGAATGAGATCATATATTTTCTTGTACAAATTGGTCATTTTCTTAAGGCATCTGGTAAGTGAATGTTATCTATAGTATGTTATCTGTCAAGAAAATATAAATATATATGATGCAATCCCGTTGTCTAATATAATCGTAATCTCGAAGGGGAACGCATGCGAGAGAGTAAGAAGAGTTTGAAGATACCAAAGGGGTAATCAGAATCCGTAAATCGGAGGACAGGCAACTCAATGACCAAAAGAAGGACAAGAGGACTAACAACGGTCTACAAAACATACACATAAAACTAAAGATCGAGTAAATGTTATCACCAGTAAAATCTTTAATTTAATAAGTTTCTTCTTTTGTTATTTGTATTCAGACAGTTCCTCTACTAGAGAATTTCGTGGACTCTGGTGGCTGTTGATGTGACGTGGTCAGTCTTTGCTTCTATTCTTTAATTCTATGGAAAATTAGCGAAGACCAGTGTCATACTAAATAAAATACATATATATATGTATCTGCGTTTATATTCTTTTATATATTTTTTTATTTTCATAATTTTGGGTTTGAAATGACTCGGACCCGAAAACAATTATCTTCCGTACTCAGACACGAGCCATAAATACCATTTGGAAATGTTAGTGATTCATTAATGTTATACAGTGTACATGCAGTGATCTGATACAAAATCATGTTTCCCATCCATGTTTTATGGCGATGTAATTAACCAGGTCTGACTCATCTAAAGTTGCAAAATCCTTGAAAAAACGTATTTGAATGACTTAACAAATATAGTTTACTCTTTGAGGCAGGTTTATTTTGCTAAAATTAGACAGTCTGATGGTACAACTAGTAGGCCCAACTCGTAATTAACTTAGTGCATTTATATTTCATTCCATATATATTACTGTTGATGTTCAATATTTGATTCCAATAATTGAATGACATAATTGTTCGGACCTCCCACGAAGACTATTAATTTATTTGGTTGTTCATTACTAATACATTAATATATATGATAGAACTATCAGTTATAATACATTAATATATATGATAGAACTATCAGCTATAAACATGATAAATTGTACTTCTAATCAGAACAATAGTCTTTAACCAACATATTCTATCTTCCTACATAAGCTACATGTAGTAGTCAGTGAACTATGAGCATTCATTGACTCTGCTATTATACTGTTCTTGTTTGTGTTGTCAGATTGTTAGATAGATTGTGTTCTGTTTTGAGTGGAATAATCTGTGTAGATTTATATCATTTATTTCTATATGTGTTGCCGTTGGACCTCCTGTTATCAAGAGGAGAGGATTGGTATCCCATTAACCGAGTTAAACCTGTAATATTTGTGTTCCTGTTTCCAGAGTCAAATGTCGTTGTTTTGTAATGTTCAATGGCTTATGATGAGAGGAGATTTTGTTCGATGTGTTGATATTTGTTAACCATCACTGTTTAACATGTCTTTTCATAATTTGTAATCTATGCAAAGTTTGGGTGATCAAGAAATACTTGTCTAGGCTTGTCTGCATATGTTGATAGCATTATACAAAGTATGTTATATTGTTGTATTAAGGGTGTAGGCCTGGGTATCCCAAAAATTTTCCCATAGTTCCTTTTTTTTTATTTGCATCATTGAATAGTTAGGTGTAAATACATTATCTGCCAAAGTTTCAAGAAATTTCACTGTCTCGTTTTCAGCATAGCACATCCTAAATATAGCAATTGTGTGGGTACAAAAACAACAATGTACATGTATACTTGATGCCAGATGGTAATACTAGTTTCTGAAGCTTCAAATAGATATACACATTTATTTCTGGTTGGAAGGGAATATTTTGGCTTTAATACACTTGGGAGTGTTATTGTTGAACAATTATGAAATATCTGGCATATATAAATATCCTTTTTGGAGATAATCATGTGCAAAACAGTTGAAATTGGGAAAAAGGGGGGATGCCCTGAGATACCACCCTGGTATTAAAAATCTCATTAAAAATATCCTGTCGATTAATTTGTCGACATCATGGGAACCTTGAGTTTAGAAGCTAGAAATATAAGGTTTGTGAATAGTAATTTATCCAGAGTTCAGGAATCCAAATTAATTCCGGCAAGTTCACCACAAAATATTATTCATTGGTAAATTTGGTGTCGAACTCCACCAATTACATGTATTTCAGACATTTTACATGGACTGTTAAGGCCAGTGTAAGGGTTTTCCGCCTCGGATTTGCATACACTCCAGGAACCTCGAACATTTCACGGTTGTCATTCATTTTTATCTCATTTAATTTGGCTTAATTCAAAGTCCCATTTTCAATTCCGGCAATTAACATGTATGCATTTATACAAATGATCTTCTATATAGATCATATAAAAAAAAATCCAGACAATTGAGTTGCCGCCATCTTAGATATGCAAATTAGCAAATGTAATGTCAGTTCTGGATATGCACTCATCCTTTGCTGTTTCTTTATTTATCATATGAGATAAAAACAAATTAGTTACCAAAAACAAAAAGTTTTTGGATTCTTATATTTGACATAGTGGATGTCCAAATTACCAAATTACTGCATTTGTCTTTATTTTCAGGTCTGTTGGGTAGGGGAGGTCGTTTGAGGGTGACTTTACTTGATTAATTCATTACAAATAAAGCAATTGTACAATAGTTTCATAATATGTCAGATTCTGGTTGATATATTTAATATTTTTAATTTGACAAACACTTGAAATTAAATGGAAAAAAAGTTTGTCACACAAACACACAAAATGTGTTAAACTCCTGGCATTTTTTACAACATATTTCTCTGGGAATTTTTTCTGGAAAGAGATATTCCAATGATATTTTGTGAATACAAGCATAAGATAATAATACTCTGTTATTAGCAGCAATAAGATATAAAAAGACAAGAAGCACAAATATGGAACGTTACAAGGAAAAGGATTCATTTTTAATTAAAACTGCCCATATTCCAATGTAAACAATCTGTGTTGCCAAGAAGCTTGGATTTGAGGGTGGATTTTCAAAAGCACAAATGACCATATATTTGAAAGGACAACGAAAATGGAGTTATCTCCCATACCCTAGGCCTACATACAGATTACTTAAATACACTTTCAGAAAAATGCAATTCATTTCATACTTGAATTCTTTTGAGATATGTATAGTACTTTTGTTCAAAAAGTCATCAAGTAAACTATTTTAGTTTATTATATAATTCTTTAACAAAGCTTGATACCACATAATACGTTGTACTGCGCCAAACCTTAGTAATTATTACCACTTATTGCATCGGTAGATGTAATATAAATATCTATAACATGGTCGCATAGTTTCGTCATTCTTTTAAATATATGCACAATACAATATATCAATAAATAATGTGTTATTGTTTTTTATGTTTGTTTGTGGTTATTGATATATCTTTCTCATTGTAATATTATGTAAAACATGTATGTTTTAGACAAACGAACCGGATACAGTGATGTTTATCATGACAGGAATTCCTGAGAGGAGTGGGCCTGGTGATGTGTTTGCCATCCGGTTTTTTTTTTTTTTTTTTTTTTTCAGAAATGTAGTGACTAATATTGGTTAATACCGCCTCAACTGGTAGAAGCTGTAAATTATTGAGTAAAGTTATCAGAATTTACGCCTCTTTTCTTTAACGTTTATTTTGATACAACTGTTAATATTTTATTGTAGTTTATATACATATGTATGATAGCGTTACACCTTCTATTAATATGTAAATCTATGTATTCAGACGGTTCCTCAACTAAAGAATTTCGTGGATTCTGGTGGCTGTTGATGTGACGTGGTCAGTCTTTGCTTCTATTCTTTTATTATGGGTGCTTAGTGGATAATTAGCGAAAACCAGTGTTATACTAAATAAAATATCTACGTTTATATTTCTTTATATATTTTTTTTACTTTCATAATTTTGGGTTTGAAATGACTCGGACCCGAAGACAATGATATTCCGTACTCAGACACGAGCAATAAACACCATCTGAAAATTTCCAATATGAAATTAACTTTGTAAATATCTTGTGATTAAAATGTATAAGAAATGTATGACTCGTGAAGCTTTAAAGTTATATTGTTATTGAAAGTATGAATGTTAGTAATAGCATGCAGACATCTGATTAAAATAGTTATTTCCCACCCATATTGTATGGCAATGTAATTAACAAAGATGAAAAGTTCAAATCTGACTCATGTAAAGTTGTAAAATCCTTGATAAATCTTATTCGCAAAGGCTATGACTAACAACTATAGTTTACTCTTTGAGGTATGTTTATTTTGTTAAACGTAGTCTGCTGGTATAACTAGTAGGTCCAACTCACAATTAACGCGGTGCATTTATATTTCATTTCATGTATATTACTGTTGCATGTTCAATATTTGATTCCAATAATTGAATGACATAATTTTTCGGACCTCCCACGAAGACTATTAATTTATTTGGTTGTTCATTACTAATACATTAATATATATAATATATATCAGTTATAAACATGATAAATTATACTTCTAACAGATATATAATCAGAATAATAATCTTTAACCAACATATTCGATCTTCCTACAGAAGCTAGTAGTCAGTGAACTATGAGCATTTACTGACTCAGCTATTGTACTGTTCTTGTTTGTGTTGTCAGATTGTTATATAGATTGTGTTCTGTTTTGAGTGGAAGAATCTCTGTAGATTTATATCATTTATTTCTATATGTGTTGCCGTTGGACCTCCTGTTATCAAGAGGAGAAGATTTGGATCCCATTAACCGAGTTAAACCTGTAATAGTTTTAATTTTTACAACAAAATGTAATGATTCTCGATTTTAATTACTATTATTCCGTGTAACTATTTGAATTTGACAATATTATAGTATACAATAAAAGTGTAACAGGTGTTTAGCCGATATATATATATTTAAAAACATTAGTAAATATTTAAAATATTTAAGTAGACATTTTGGGTGACCCCATCTTATCATCCGGGTATGTGTTCTTGGAAATATAAATGTCAAAAATTTTCTTTGAAATCATCAAACCACGCATGTATAGTAAATGCAGTTATCAACGATGATCAATACCACGAAAATTGACATCAACGAACATATAAAAAATACATATGTATAAACACTGGCAAACTTAGAAGCCAGGAAAATATTCCTAGAAATATCAACGTCAATATATTTCTTTGTAATCAGTATTAATAGTACGTATACGGTGTAGTTAATAATAATCAATATAATGTACATTATCTACACAAATGTATGCAGTACAACTCAGTATTAGATGTTGGTAAACATAACTATATATGGTAAGCGTTCTACATACTGTATTTCTTTCGTGTTGCTCAATCGTTATTGTTCTGTGTAGAGCTTTGTATATACCTGTTTTTTTGTTTGTCCTTCTGTTTTTTTTTTGTTTTTTTTTGTAATTGTTTAACGGGCCTGGTATCTATTGAAAATGATATAATAAAGTAAATTAAAATAAATAAGAAAATGAACTGTAAGAAAGGGTTCGTATCTAAGTTACGTCTTAGGGTTCGAGATTTATTGTGTAAGATGAAAAGAACCTATCCAAATTAATTGTAATATTTTAAAAATAGTAGAGAATTTTATGTCTCAATTTTGCTCAGTGCATGAACACTATCTGCTCGTCTTACAACTACAACTATAAATAGAATGTTGGCTCACTTTGAGCTATTCAACGATCAATCGTTTTATCAAAATAACAGGCAAGACTTATGCAGCCACTTTTGCTATTTATTAAACCTGATGTCTTGTTTTAGCTCAATTCAGCTCAATATATACCTATTTAATCTTTTTAATCTTTTGATACGTACTTCACAAATCGCACAAAACTACTGCAACCATCCGCGGCATTTTGACCGCCTTATACGTATATATATATATATATGGAGAAAACATTTTTATACATGTAATTGTACATGTAGACATATTATTATTATATTATACTATCTGTATGTGTAGCTCCTCAAGACATGGTCCAGTCCTTGCATTAATTATTATTATTGTATTTTATATACATATTTGCTAGTTCTACATTCCTAGGAGGGAATCAGCCTCCTACATTTCCTTAAGTTTCTAATCTTGAACAAAGGGGAATAATCCATGAAATATATAACGGTTGCTGTTTTTATATTTTTTTTTATCTCCCTTGGGTGCCTACTTCCCTCCTAGTACATCGTTATTATAATTCATCAATTTAATTTGTATTATGTATTCTAATCATTGTAATCATTGTATGAAATTATAAACCCGCAAGGGTCCTTAATTGGATTAATAAAATATTCTATTCTATTCTATTCTATTCTATTCTATTCTATTCTATTCTATACTCTAAAATTTACTCGGGATCCTCTAATTAATCGATCACTTCTATGTAAAAACCCGAGAATTTTACAAGGGGATTTCCAACTTTATTAATACAACATTGACGTAATGGAAAAATAGCGCTTACAGTAA
>MJUT01054649.1:221973-234099 GCA_002080005.1 Gigantidas platifrons
ATTGTACAAATCTGACAAAAATAAAGCTTTGTTGGATAAAAACTCACTGACTACAAATTCTATAAAAACAGGATAAAAACAGTAGAACGGTCAAGATTGTTAGAGTCTACATTGCAATATTCCACCTGATCAAACTGTGAAAACATTTAGTTAACTGGTAGTCATCAGTTTTTGAAAGTTCATTTAGAGAATCATCAGACCTCACAAATTTGTTAAAATATTTATAACATGTAAGGCATGCAGACACATCTTTTTCCACCTTCAGTTCCTGATTCAAATATATACTGAACAAATCAATTTTTGACATAGGTATAATGACTGATCTTTTATTTGATGTTGTCTTATCACATATATATATAGCATGACTGCAAAGTTTCATAATTTTTATACTTCTGATAATGTGGTGTACACAAATTTACTTCTAAAATGTCTCTGTCTTGACTCGCATGTTCTAAATGAAAGCAAGAGTTAAACATGTGTACATGTACATAAACAGTAGTCTTATGGTCTGCCAATTTTTCACACATTTGTTTTTCTTGTAAATAACATGTATTTTGATCTGAAGTACATGTACATGTATGTGTTTCATACTGACTTACAGAGACCTGTTCTAACTCAAATTGGTCAATTTCAAATGAAACATCAAACTCTGTTCCAGTGTCAGTAGTACTACATGATGCCCCATCTACACTTTCAACTTTGATTTTATTTTTGCTGGCTCTTTTGCATCCTCCTTCATTGCATTATGAAGTCTCATGTCGCATCTGCGACAAATGCAGTCATCATCTGCATAACTGTATTTTCTTTTTACATATTCATAGAAAACTGTGCGTTTTGGATCTTTCTTCTTTTGAACTAAATGAACATAACGAAATGATAGGTTCCTTACAATGAACACAGGGCCCAGGGTCCCTGCCACTGTGGGTCTTAGAACAGTTTGTTTATTTTGGGGCATTACTAATACTAGTCAACTATGGTAAAATCACAATCTTGCAAAATACAGAGTTGTTCAATCAATTAAATATCATGCATGTATATGCAGTTACAAACAGGTAACAAATTTAGTCTACTTTCTATTTATAACACACACACTTGCTGGTTTTTGTTTGTCACATTCATTGTGTAGGCTTACCTGTTACACATAATTCATTTGCAGAAGAAAATCAGGTAAAACTTAAGTCAGCATTCCTAAATATATTTGATACACTAATTGCCTTTGAAATAATCACCACATTAGATATGTACAAGATTCACTGACAGAAAACCGGAAGGGAGTCTAAACAAAGTGTAATGATGAGACGGAGGGAAAAAAGGGGGGTCGTAAACTGATGTAAACAATGCAGTTTTCTTGTAAACTTTCGGTTAAAATATAAAGATATTAATAAATTTAATAAAAGGCAGATATATACACACACCAGTCTCCATGGGTGTTTTGAGGGAGAAATGTTCAACAAAATGGACAAATTTTACACTAAAACAAGGCGAAAATAAAAAAAAATATGCCTCGTCGATTTTTCTTTCAGGAATGATTTCCGTTCAGGGTGACGGAATTTCCAGTTGAGAGACCATTTTCTATTGGTTGATGATGCTATATCACTCCTGTTTCATTAATTTCATGTCTTAATATAGATTTGTGTCAGCTTTTTCATTGGCCGAAAAATGTAAACAAACCGAACCTCGTGTTTTTACACATTCTAGAATGCACAATTCGAAACACGTTTTTGATTAATATAAACCTCAGTCATTGCAAAAAATATATAAATATTTTATAGAAATCACGTTTCTATCACATTTTTGTCTATTTAATACTTTATTTCACGTTTATCCTACAACAGTGCGAATGGGAAATTTTGCGGGATTTGTAAAGCGGCACCTAGCGGGAATTTTTTACGGTTGTCGCCCCCTGATAGCGTGGTTTTAGAATCAATAGCTGTAACGTTCAAATCGTGGGTTTGCTGTTCGACTGAATATTGGTTAATACCGTCTCAACTGGTAGAAGATGTAACTATTGAGGAAAGTTATCAATAATATAATCAATATACATGTACATTGTCTACACAAATGTATGAAGTACAACTCAGTGTTAGATGTTGGTAAACATAACTATATATGGTAAGTGTTCTACATACACTTCGCCTTCAAATGTATCATACTGTATTTCTTTCGTGTTGCTCAATCGTTATTGTTCTGTGTAGAGCTTTGTATATACCTGTTTTTTGCTTGTCCGTTTGTTTTTTTTTTTTTTTTTTTTTTTTTTTTTGTNATTGTGTAACGGGCCTGGTATTGAAAATGATATAATAAAGTAAATTAAAATAAATAAGAAAATGAACTGTAAGAAAGGGTTCGTACCTAAGTTACGTCTTAGGGTTCGAGATTTATTGTGTAAAATGAAAAAGAACCTATCCAAATTAATTGTAATATTTTAAAATAGTAGAGAATTTTATGTCTCAATTTTGCTCAGTGCATGAACACTATCTGCTCGTCTTACAACTACAACTATAAATAGAATGTTGTCTCACTTTGAGGTATTCAACGATCAATCGTTTTATCAGAATAACAGGCAAGACTTATGCAGCCACTTTTGCTATTTTTTAAACCCTGATGTCTTGTTTTAGCTCAATTCAGCTCGAAATACCTATTTAATCTTTCTAATCTTTTGATACGTACTTCAAAAATGGCACAAAACTAATGCAACCATCCGCGGCATTTTGACCGCCTTATAATTATACTCTAAAATTTCCTCTAATTAATCGATCACTTCTATGTAAAAACCCGAGAAGTTTACAAGGGGATTTCCAACTTTATTAATACAACATTGACGTAATGGAAAAAATAGCGCTTTCAGTAAAGTGTTCATTTCATTTCACTACAATTGTATTCTCTGTCTTTCTTGGCTTTCATCTTCTGGTTATCATTTTTGCTATCTTCAAACCTGCCTTATTATTATCAGTTATTTTATTCATGTACAATGTTATTTAGTATCAAGTATCATTGTTATATTAAACGTATCGGACATTATTTTTATAATGCATGAATGTGTCTCATTATTTTATTACTGGTCGTTGTGTAATGTCAATGACCGATAATTCAACTATATACTCCTTTTCCTTTACGATAGACAATAAATATATGAGGATTTAATAGGCTAATGGACGGCAGATTTGATTCTCTGGAGAAAAAAAAAGAAGAAAAAAGGCTCATTCCTGTCATGCTGTTTGCTGCAAGTTGTCTTCTACGTGCATACAACATGACATTCTGTATACACGAGACACTCATGGTCGAACTTTCTTACCTACAAATAGTTTCATAGCAATGTAGATCCCATTGTTTTATTTCATTTGAAATGTCGACATAAAATTGGAGATCATTTTTCATATGGAAGCCATAGTATATTATTATACGTATACTTTACTATAGAAACTAGATGGAAAAAAGTAACAGTATTTTCTGTACGTGTAAAGAAATAACCCCATTTTCCCGTTGCAATGTGCACGTAGGAAAAATATCGGTGTGGGTATCTGCGTATGGGGCGAAATAACCCCTAAACATTTGGCGCGCTTTTGCACGTTGATAAAATATCTAATTATTTTTCTCAGTATAATAATACAATTATGTCTTTCATGATAATGTGGATAAAACGTGTACAGCTCTGGTAAACCGACGTCGGACAATATTTGATTAAACAAGAGTTCAATGCGAGATTGTTAGTTTTTAATAATTTTTTACAGTTAATGATGTTGAAAATTAAACAAACGAATTGCCTTTTCGTAAATTTCGAGAGAAAAAAAAAGAAAAAAAAACTTAACGAAATTGGAATTTTTCTTTTTAAATAATAAAAATAAAAACAGATACACGTATATATACAGACGAACAGACAGACAGACAGACAGACAGATATTGACTTAGGCAACGTTAAAATGCACAGAAAAAAATGACATATAATTTGATATTCAGATAACTATGCTCGTTAAATGGCGATATAGTAGTAATTAAATGGACTTTTAAAAATCATGTTATAAATACATTTTGATATAGCCCCGTGACGTTGTCGACCGAAGTCGTAGTTAGTTATTGAAAATGTCTATTTACAAGACGGTCAGTGACCGTTTATAACATTTAGAAATCAGTTGGGGCCTCTTGGGGGTAACTAACTTTTTAAATAATTTGAATATTGGTAGTAATATCCATTAATGTCACTAATGATTGCAGTATAAAGACAATAACAGTGCATTGACTTAACATAAAATTTGATATACGTATTCGGCACGAATCTGGGAAAATGCTCGGGAAACCCTTGCATTTTCACCGATTCTTAGCCTCATCCGTATATCGATTGTATGTCAAGTCAATGCACTGTTATTGTCTATATACATGTATAAAGGTTAGCCTTTCAAGGCGATTTTAATAAAAATAAAGATTATATACATTGAAAAGTTTCATTTTAAAAATAAACGTAGAAAGGTCAACAGTTCATAATAGGAAATTATATCAATAAAGATGCAAATGTAAGTAGATTTGGTGGATAGTATTTTAATTTACTTTATTCTAATGGATTTAGAGTCTACATTATGTGTGTTTATAACCACTTTTAAAACATATGTCAGTAAAACGAAAGTTGTCAGTTTTATTGGTGAAGGTAACTGAAATATCTGGACTAAACATGCAATTTTCCGTAAGTAACAAGATGAAAAACAAACAAAACAAACCAAAGCAAAAATACCACATTATCGGAACAGTTACCAATTCTAACATGACCTCGTTCTTTCCCTTGTTAAAAAAAAACAGAATTATTTCTTCGTATTATCTCATTGGCACATGCGCCGGTGAATGTGACTGACCATTCCATTGGCAGCATAAATTGTAACCCGAATAATGCCGATAGAGGGCGCAGTATTATTCGAGTTACATCAAATTGTGTGCGACATTTTCCGCAAGCGTAAACATAAATTACCGTCTTCCAATCAAAGTATACTACCGTATTTGTACTCTTAGACATATCAGAATCGAAATAAATCATGGAAGCCAGAATGTGTTTTGAGTTTTAACATGGATTGGCGGATATTAGTAAATTGTATCCCTCGCTTCTGGCTCGGGATAAAATATTAATATCCGCCAATCCATGTTAAAACTCCCAACACATTCTGGCTTCCATGATTTATTTCTTAAATATAATGGAAAAAATGTGGAAAGAGGCAAACTGCATACCACTAAAAACGTAGATATCCAATTTAGTGAGCACGACTAGTTTCTATGACAAAGTTCACTATGTACGCTCAAAATCGAAAGCCAAATAATTCAAAGTGAAAATTCTTCTGGTGATCTTGATTAATGTCCAACTATTTGTAGTTGGCAATGTATGTTATTGAGTAATATCTAATTTAGAACATTGAACAAATGCCATACTACGTCATGTCTATATATTAACTTAAGTAATGGTCGACCATAATTAAGATAATCTAGGTATGTATGTTACTTCTGTTGTTTTTATCGTTTGCTAGCAATTGCTCGGAAAAATTTCGTTTTCACGGAGATAATGTTACGCATGTTAACATAGCATACAAACTATTCCTTCCATGAATCATTTCTCTAATGAATGTAGCTTCGAATTGCAGATTTCAATAAATGTTCCATTTAATTTCGCATACTAAGATAATCTGTCACATTTTCCGCTTGTTTTCGTACCAGGGAAATAAAATAATAGAATCTTCCGGAACCAAAACATCATCACTGCGATAGTTTTACGGTCACCACCATGACCTGTTTAGTCGCAATGGAATATATGTGTCACAATTAACTACGCATATGCTCCGTTTGTCGTATCACAACCCTCCTGTCCTCAATCTTGACACTGATCAACTGGTTTCCAACAAGACGTGTGCCACTATTGGAACTGTTTACATTTCCGGAGCACATGAGTTCGCCACCGGTTTTTATGTCTTTAATCCTGTTCTTTTTGTTGGAGTTTCATGTTAGATTTAAGTTCCTCATACTTATTTACGTATACACGTGTCGAGAAAAAACATTAACTTGTTCGACAATTATATGTGATTGGCATGTTATTCTATATTCCATTAGGTTGTCTTTCTCATCCCATTTTTGACTTTTACTTTCGTTTCCGAAATCTCGAACATATAATTCAGATTTGAACAAAAGGCCCAGAAAGAAGCACTGTCCAGCCCCTTATTTAATAATTTGGCCAAATTCATTATTATTTTTCACCTCAAAATTATTTTCTGGCCTCGATTGTTTTATCAAGAATACTCTATATCCATCAATCTGTGTGGGAAAGGTTTGGCTTAATAAATTTTTTATCTTATTTTAGAAAAACCTATTTTTATTTTATTTTAATTATGATGTATCGTATCCAAATATAACTCTTATTAAATTAATCTAAATAACGTCAATTCTCTTTACAAAAAAAAACAGCTTTATGTAGAGTACACAACAAATTGCACTTTATTTAACAATTGTCTTTTCCGTAAAGAATTGATATTCATTATTTAGAAATTTACGTTCTGTGAATGGAAATAATGTCTTTATTGCTTTACCGCAAGTAATTGATAGTGTAAGTTGAACTAAGGAATGTCGGGTGATCACTGAGGTATTAACATATTGAAAGAGAACCATTCATCATGTGATTCACCACAGCACACCTTCGTTACGTCATATTTGTATAATCTGTGGATCATTCAGTGGTCCTAAATATTAAAAAAGAGTGACAATAACACTTGACTGTTGTTAATAAACAATGCGTTATTATCTTTTTGTTGTCCTTTGTGTGACTTTACCTTCTGATGTGATGTCTGTAACGATTTCTGCATAAAAACGATGTTCGACTCGTCTTTACCTCCAGTTGTTTGTAAGGAGGCTCCTGTCTTATTTACGTTGTGTGTGTGTGTGTGTGTGTGTGTTCGTGTGCGTCTGTCTGTGTGCGTACGTGCGTCGTGTCGAACACATATTGCATTGTGTTTGCTTTGTTTCCCTTCGTCTTGTATACCCGATGTTGCCAGTTTCTCTGGATTGTTTTTGCTTTGTTATCCTTCGTCTTGTGTACCCCATGTTGCCAGTTTCTCTGGATTGTTTTTGCTTTGTTATCCTTCGTCTTGTGTACCCTATGTTGCCAGTTTCTCTGGATTGTTTTTGCTTTGTTATCCTTCGTCTTGTGTACCCCATGTTGCCAGTTTCTCTGGATTGTTTTTGTTTTGTTATCCTTCGTCTTGTGTACCCCATGTTTCCAATTTCTCTGGATTGTTTTTACTTTGTTATCCTTCGTCTTGTGTACCCCATGTTGCCAGTTTCTCTGGATTGTTTGTGTTTTGTTATCCTTTGTCTTGTGTACCCCATGTTGCCAGTTTCTCTGGATTGTTTTTGTTTTGTTATCCTTCGTCTTGTGTACCACATGTTGCCAGTTTCTCTGGATTGTTTTGGTTTTGTTATCCTTCGTCTTGTGTACCCCATGTTGCCAGTTTCTCTAGATTGTTTGTGTTTTATTATCCTTCGTCTTGTGTACCACATGTTGCCAGTTTCTCTAGATTGTTTTTGTTTTGTTATCCTTCGTCTTGTGTACCACATGTTGCCAGTTTCTCTGGATTGTTTTTGTTTTGTTATCCTTCGTCTTGTGTACCACATGTTGCCAGTTTCTCTGGATTGTTTTGGTTTTGTTATCCTTCGTCTTGTGTACCCCATCTTGCCAGTTTCTCTAAATTGTTTGTGTTTTATTATCCTTCGTCTTGTGTACCACATGTTGCCAGTTTCTCTAGATTCTTTTTGTTTTGTTATCCTTCGTCTTGTGTACCACATGTTGCCAGTTTCTCTGGATTGTTTGTGTTTTGTTATCCTTCGTCTTTTGTACCCCATGTTGCCAGTTCCTCTGGATTGTTTTTGCTTTGTTATCTTTCGTCCTGTGTACCCCATGTTGCCAGTTTCTCTGGATTGTTTGTGTTTTGTTATCCTTCGTCTTTTGTACCCCATGTTGCCAGTTCCTCTGGATTGTTTTTGCTTTGTTATCCTTCGTCCTGTGTATCCCATGTTGCCAGTATCTCTGGATTGTTTTTGCTTTGTTGTCCTTCGTCTGTCTTGTATACCCTATGTTGCCAGTTTCTCTAGATTGTTTTTGTTTTGTTATCCTTCGTCTTGTGTACCACATGTTGCCAGTTTCTCTGGATTTTTTGTGTTTTGTTATCCTTCGTCTTGTGTACCCCATGTTGCCAGTTTCTCTGGATTGTTTGTGTTTTGTTATCCTTCGTCTTGTGTACCCCATGTTTCCAGTTTCTCTGGATTGTCCATGTTTAATTTCCCCTTCGTCTTGTGTACCCCATGTTGCCAGTTTCTCTGGATTGTTTTTGCTTTGTTATCCTTCGTCTTGTGTACCCCATGTTGCCAGTTTCTCTGGGTTGTTTTTGTTTTGTTATCCTTCGTCTTGTGTACCCCATGTTGCCAGTTTCACTGGATTGTTTTTGCTTTGTTATCGGGCGTCTTGTGTACCCCATGTTGCCAGTTTCTCTGGATTGTTTTTTCTTTGTTATCCTCCGTCTTGTGTACCCCATGTTGCCAGTTTTTCTGTATTGTTTTTACTTTGTTATCCGTCGTCTTGTGTACCCCATGTTGCCAGTTTCTCTGGATTGTTTGTGTTTTCTTATCCTTCGTCTTATGTATCCCATGTTGCCAGTTTCTCTGGATTGTTTGTGTTTTATTATCCGTCGTCTTGCGTACCCCAAGTTGCCAGTTTCTCTGGATTGTTTGTGTTTTATTATCCTTCGTCTTGTGTACCACATGTTGCCATTTTCTCTAGATTGTTTTTGTTTTGTTATCCTTCGTCTTGTGTACCACATGTTGTCAGTTTCTCTGGATTGTTTGTGTTTTGTTATCCTTCGTCTTGTGTACCCCATGTTGCCAGTTTCTCTGGATTGTTTTTGTTTTGTTATCCTTCGTCTTGTGTACCCCATGTTGCCAGTTTCTCTAGATTGTTTGTGTTTTGTTATCCTTCGTCTTGTGTACCCCATGTTGCCAGTTTCTCTGGATTGTTTGTGTTTTATTATCCTTCGTCTTGTGTACCCCATGTTTCCAGTTTCTCTGGATTGTTTGTGTTTTATTATCCTCCCTCTTGTGTACCCCATGTTGCCAGTTTCTCTGGATTGTTTGTGTTTTATTATCCTCCCTCTTGTGTACCCCATGTTTCCAGTTTCTCTGGATTGTTTGTGTTTTATTATCCTTCGTCTTGTTTACCCCATGTTGCCAGTTTCTCTGGATTATTTGTGCTTTGTTATCCTCCCTCTTGTGTACCCCATGCTGCCAGTTCCTCTGGATTGTTTTTGTATTGTTATCCTTCGTCTTGTGTACCCCATCTTGCCAGTTTCTCTGGATTGTTTGTGTTTTGTTATCCTTCGTCTTGTGTACCCCATGTTGCCAGTTTCTCTGGATTGTTTTTGCTTTGTTGTCCTTCGTCTGTCTTGTGTACCCTATGTTGCCAGTTTCTCTGGATTGTTTTTGCTTTGTTATCCGTCGTCTTGTGTACCCCATATTGCCAGTTTCTCTGGGTTGTTTTTGTTTTGTTATCCTTCGTCTTGTGTACCCATGTTGCCAGTTTCACTGGATTGTTTTTGCTTTGTTATCCTTAGTCTTGTGTACCCCATGTTGCCAGTTTCACTGGATTGTTTTTGCTTTGTTATCATTCGTCTTGCGTACCCCATGTTTCCAGTTTCTCTGGATTGTTTTTGCTTTGTTATCCTTCGTCTTGTGTACCCCGTGTTGCCAGTTTCACTGGATTGTTTTTGTTTTGTTATCCTTCGTCTTGCGTATCCCATGTTTCCAGTTTCTCTGGATTGTCCATGTTTGATTTCCCCTTCGTCTTGTGTACCCCATGTTTCCAGTTTCTCTGGATTGTTTGTGTTTTATTATCCTCCCTCTTGTGTACCCCATGTTGCCAGTTTCTCTGGATTGTTTGTGTTTTATTATCCTCCCTCTTGTATACCCCATGTTGCCAGTTTCTCTGGATTGTTTGTGTTTTATTATCCTCCCTCTTGTGTACCCCATGTTTCCAGTTTCTCTGGATTGTTTGTGTTTTATTATCCTTCGTCTTGTGTACCCCATCTTGCCAGTTTCTCTGGATTGTTTGTGTTTTGTTATCCTTCATCTTGTGTACCCCATGTTGCCAGTTTCTCTGGATTTTTTTTGCTTTGTTGTCCTTCGTCTGTCTTGTGTACCCTATGTTGCCAGTTTCTCTGGATTGTTTGTGTTTTATTATCCTCCCTCTTGTGTACCCCATGCTGCCAGTTCCTCTGGATTGTTTGTGTTTTATTATCCTCCCTCTTGTGTACCCCATGCTGCCAGTTCCTCTGGATTGTTTGTGTTTTGTTATCCTTCGTCTTGCGTACCCCATGTTTCCAGTTTCTCTGGATTGTCCATGTTTGATTTCCCCTTCGTCTTGTGTACCCCATGTTTCCAGTTTCTCTGGATTGTCCATGTGTGATTGCACACTTTGTATTCTCTAGCCTTTATTTAATCGACACCCTATTCATGAGATCGTTGTGGTGTCAATATTTCTGGACCGACATTTCTCTTTTCTGGTAAATACTCGAGGTGTATTAATTCAAATGAATAACACTCTCAGACACGCTGATCGAGATTCGATTACATTTACAATGCCACATAATAGATTGTCATGCAATTTGATTTGCTGCTGAGTACCAAAGCACAAAAATATTGAATGGCGTTATACCAGTCTCATTAAAAAATCTATTTTCTATGCATGATCTTTACAAGGTAGTCATATGTCTTCAGTAGAAGCCATTATGAGGTTGTAAATTCAATGCATTTTAAGTACAGTATGTCTGAAATATGGGATTTTATTCATTGTTCTTGTTTTTCATTTGGAAGCAGCGGTTTCCTTACTTCTTGATGAGATGATATATGGTATGTACAGTTGTATAGCAATGCATACATATCCCATTGTTTTAATTCATTTGAAATGTTCACATCAAATTGAAGATCATTTTTTATATGGAAACCAATGCATATTTGTATAATGCTTACCTAAGACGGGATCTCGTTTGAGCATATCTGTTGGAGAACTCATTAACCATTATCTATGCAAGCTAAGCATATGTCTTCATTGAATAAATAATAATTAAAACAGACAAATGTGACAAGGATCAATGCTATAAAAAAAGAAAGTTTAAACAGTGTTGGTCAACAATATTCCATCAATATCAACAAAACAATCAGCTCTCACCTCATTGTATTAAACACAAACATACTGAGACATATGACGTTGGTTAAACTGGTTGTATTACTTTCACTGGCGATAAAATGAATTAACTTGTTCTCGTCATGATATAGCTGAAAATTGCTGAGCTGGCGTTAAGCAAAATTCCATTGCTTTTATAATATCATTCTATGGTTTATGGTGTTAAACACCACTTTCAACAATATTTCAGTATATCGTGGCGGTCAGTTTTATTGGTAGAGGAAACCGGAGTACCCGGAGAAAATCATCGACTTGTCGCAAGTGACTGACAAACTTTATCACATGATGTTGTATCGAGTACACCTCGTCATGAATGGGGCTCGAACTCACAACTTCAGTGGTGATATGCAGTAATTCCATAGGTTACACCCCGTTGGTCCGTAGGTCCGATAGTCCGAAAGGTCGATATCGATAGTCCAAAGGTCCGATGTAGTTTGGTTAGAGTATTCCGCTGGTGCCCAGCCTCGTCAGAATTTCTTTTCTACCCTGTGTTTTTCCACAGTACTAACGCAATTTGCCAACATTACATAACCAGTCTAAAAAAAAAGTAAGAAACCGAACCTCCGTTCCACAGGAGGAATTCAAAGCCGTAAGTCCAAGGGAATCGGCAAAATCGAGCAGACGAGCAAAGACAGAGAAAAAAAGACTACACAAAAACCAAAAACGTACACAAAAGATGACTATCATGAATCCATAAAAAACAGGATTAGACCAGGTGTGCCGGCAAAGTAAGCGTCTACAGCCTCTTTAGGGAGCGGTCATTATTTATCTCCAGGGGACCAGCAAATTATTTTGAATGACCGGAAAAAATTAAATGACCCCCTTTCCACTTTTGTGTAACATATGTGACCCCCCTCCTAATAGTGTCAGAAAAATGTTGA
>MJUT01054649.1:249316-261691 GCA_002080005.1 Gigantidas platifrons
TAAGTAAGTAAGTAAGTAAGTAAATTGTTTATTATAGTGACATGTGTAATAATACATATAAGTGCAATATATAAATACATAAGAAAACTATACACCCGGCCCAATGGACCTATAAGTCACCTTGAAGTCTTAGCTCAATGTATTAATGTAAATCACGTGAAATTGTAAACTTTTCTAATGTCAGAAGAAAATATAGTTCTGGTTTATAGTGTAAAATATTCACACAGCATAAATTGTTTGTTTTCTACGGAAAATTGCGGTGGTAAGATATTTGGCTACATTCCTAGGATGATTCCACATCAAATAGTTTAATTGTGTTGCGTTGTCAAACTGGATAAAAGCAGGTGACTGTAATATATTTTTGAAAATGTTAGTTCTAATATCGTTGTAAAAAGGACAGTTAATAAGAAAGTGACATTCGTTTTCCACACTCTGTAGGTCGCAAAATCGACATAATCTTTCTTCTAACAGTTCTCCAACGTATCTGCCAGTCTCGACTATAATGCCACATCTAAATTGTGCAAGCACAGGTCGTTCGTTCTTTGCTAGATTGAGTTTTACATATTGTTCTAATTCATATTCTGTTTTAAACGTCATATAGATTCGCAATTTTGGTGCATTCATAATCGAGTTTCTCCATATATCACAATAGTGGTTACGTACGGCTTGCTCAAACATTTTTAGGTCAATAATAGATTTACTATTAAAGTATTGTGAAAATCCAAGTTCTGAAAAAATGTTTTTAACGTCACTACACCAGTTATTAGTACAACGTTCATAATCCATGTTAAAAACGATCTTGGTTATCCTTTCATCATCAAACTTAATTAGTCTATTCCAAAATCGAATCGTGTTAATCCAATGTCGAAACTGGCTTGGTAACCATCCGATGTCGCCATAAATAGCTAAGACAGGCGAAAATCTGTGAACACCAAGATAATATCGAATAGCTCTGTTTTGAACATTGAGAGGATCAGATATTACAATTTTTTTCCCAAACATAGCTTTCTATTTTTTTACTACCATAAAATGAATTTGCTCTATAGTTTCATAATATCTAAGATTCTGGTGTATATATTTAATTTTTATTTTTTGACAAACCCTTGAAATTCAATAGAAAAAGGTTGTCACACAAATTGTGTTACATTTCTGGCATTTTTGACAACATATTTCGATGAACATTTTTTCTGGAAAGAGATATTTCAATGATATTTTGTGGGCACCGGCATATAATAATATAACACACTGCCTGACACTAGCATAAGCAGCGATAAGATATAAAAAATACAAGGAGCACAGCTATGGAAGGGTAAAAGAAAAAGGGGTTATTTTTTTAACTGGCCATATCCAATGTAAACAATCTTTGTCACCAAGAAGCTTGGAATTGGGGGGGGGGGGATTTTCAAAACGCACAGATGATTATATATTTGAGAAGACACTGAAAATAGAGTTATCTCCCATACCCCAGGCCTACACCCTTAAAACAAATTATATTCAATTGATGTTGCGTTTTTCGGTCCAGAAGACTAACTTAGCCCCGCTACCTTGCATCAAGATGCATATATCAAGCCATAAGAGTAATCGGTCATTGCTGTCTACTTTAAAATATGAACATATTACTCGGCCCCCATAGACTCTGTTACCATTCTGTCTACAAATTTGACACGATATCCACAATGATGTTGCACAGCAAATATTGAAATATTTATATTTGCCTTCTTCCTTACCCATCCGCGATCAGGTTACACGTATTATTACCAGACAACCCCCATCAAGGGGACACCTTCTATCAGCCACCTAGGAAAGCGCTGGGAAGTTCACTGGGAACCTCGACCAGTATCCGGTCCCTCGCCATAGAGAAACAGCTTTATTTGTACCAGAAATCACATCAAGCCACAAGTCATCGCTTCTAATGTCTTTTCCTCATTCATGACTTATCATCGGGTTTGTACCTATATTAACACGACGGGTGTCACTAGTGGAGCAGGAACTGCTTACCCTTCCGGAGCACCTGAGTTCAACCCCATTTGGTAGTGGGTTCGTGTTACTCGATCTGTAGTTTTATGTGTATGTTTTGTAGATCGTTGTTTGTCCTTTTGTACTTTTATCTTTTGGCCATTGTGTTGTCTGTTCTTCTTCGAGATACGGATTCTGATTACCTCTTTGGTATCTTAAGCTCTTCTTAGTTCCATTTTGTAGTGAAAAGTGCAATATGACGGGCAATGATCTAGTGGTGATATATACTAAGATAGATATAATGACCTTGTATCCGGGTCAATGTTTGATAAACAATATTATTTTGTTTTCATTTTCATAAACAACTTTCATCATTGAACGACATGACTAAGGACTTGTTTAAAGTCATTTATAGATTTGAGCACTGAAGAAATCAAATGTTTTAAATTAATAGTATTGTACACTAGAGATATAGAGGTCAATGTAAGTTCAAATAGACAACATTTTTCTGTTTCCATCTTAAGAGTTTCCTCGTTTAATGTAGAGCATGTAGAATTAAATGAAATAACAAACATAATGAATGATAATATATGTAGTTTTTTTAGTTATAAAATAAAATTTATAAAATACACAATAAACAACGGTTAAATCCCTTGGAATAAATGTCATTTTCCTTTCCGGAAGTAGGTCGATTCGTTTACTATGAAATTGGATTCATATTGAATTATAATATTCTTTAGTTCCATTTCACAAAGTTTCCTTATCGGCCGTTGGAAATGTTTATAGTTCAAGTCACGTGACTACACTGAAGTAATTATATCCAAATACAATGCTATAATTCCAGTTGTTCTATAAATCCTAAATCTTTATCTAAGTTGTCAACAAAACATATTATCCATGAACAAATAATACATCCATTTTATTTTGGCATATACATAACCGTATCGTTGTTCACGATCACTCGGTCTCCAATAATAAGAGTGAACAGTCTATACTATATTATAATAGACAATGTAGCCACTTGTTTTCTATTAATAAGTAAAATAATATTGCTGAACATGTATCAAATCTACAGTAAATACTTCAATTTGAAGGTAAATACATAAGTAGAGAAAACGACAATTGTCAAGGATTATAATCTCACAATCTGTTTTACTGTTGAAACTGAGAGCTGAAAAATACAAAGAAAATATTGTTAAGTTGTATCAAGATATTTTCACAAAAAAATATGTGAATAAAGTGTTCATTATTTTATTTTGTTCAGTGGTTCGCTAGTTTCTAAATTGGCAAATTACTGACTAAGAGTGTTCGAAGAATTTACTATCCTTTTACATGGGAGTTTTCTAGATTCACTGCGAGTAATCATTTTTCTCGTTTTAAACACTATTACATGTGACAATATCTACTTGCTTGTTTGTATGCATGTGTTTTATTGATATGTCACAGGAAAGAGTCAAGCAAACACTTTCACATTTTTCCATTAAATTTACAAACAGGAAATGATAATTATGTTTACGTACATTTTACACAGAGTTCTAACATCAATTGAATTTATATTTAGATAAAATGTCTGATATATATAAATATTTCAATGTTTACTAGACAAAAACAAAAAGTTGATGAAATTATAATTTTAAATTATAAATTTTAAATTTTAAATTGATACCCTAGATCTGAGCCTAAATAACTCGTTTGACAGCTTAATAATGTCAATATAAACTGACAATTTCGATGCATATTGTACAGAAGTGACATTTTAACTCTAAAACTTGTGATTAACTCCAAATAGTCTTTTAATTTAAATTTCTTTCTGATTTTAAATTTATTGAAAGCTCATAATTAATATAAAACTATCTTTTTATTTATTGGGCTAATTATCTCCACTCCATATGGATATTTTAATAAATATCTTATAATGGTCTTAGGACCATCGTTACTAGGATGGTCTTAAGACAGCTTCATTGTGCTGCCTCAGACATGTCCTAAGATGGGTCTAAGATGATCCTAATTATGGTCCTAAGACATGTCATAAGACATGTCTTAAGACATGTCTTAGGATAGTTTTGTTAAACAGGCCCCGGGTTTCAGGCTGAAAATTGTTAAAACTATGGTTATTGATCATAAAGTGTACATTTTTTAATATTGAAGTTTTTATCAGTTTATTTTTTTACACAGATATTATCAAAAAGAGTCCAAAATACAGCTAAGAAAATACATAACGCACATGTCTATTGAATAGATAGAAAAAAATATGCCTATGCTATATCAGCAATATAAATGTCTTAGAGAAATAAATACAACACACTATACATGTAGTATAGTGGACACTGTTATGGCTCCTCAATATCACTTGACTGGAAGGATGTGTGTTGTTGGTTGGACCTTTCAAAGTTCATAATGTCATCAAAATTGTTTACTGTTTGTTTCCTGCTTGTTTCAGTCTGTTTGACATAAATTCTACCATCCGATGTCCAGTATGTATAGATTTGTTTAGAGTATTTTAGTTGAGAGAGTTTTTAAACCAGCTCAGTCCTGTTCTTAGTAGATTCTCGGTTATAAAAATATCATTTGGGTCTCCTTTGAGAGCTTTATTGTTGGTGTAGACATTGTTTCTTATTCTATATGATAGGAACCTGACAATTACTTGAGACTTGCCATTTTTCACTTTCCCTATTACATGTGATCGTCCAATGTCATTTATGTTAATATTTAAACCAAGTTTTGTGTTACAGATTAGACGAATAAGTTTATCAGTATCTACTGGGTGTACAATTTTTCCCCTTCCACCTGTATATTGTGAAACCTGAGACTGGTTCTCTTGGAATATTGTTCTTGACTCTCAATTCGAATTTCAAATCCTGACACTTTATTATACAGATCATTTATTTCAGCATATTGTTCTTTAATTGTGCGGTCTTGTTCGGTTGTTTTATGTTCAAGTTTTGATATTTTATCACTTTGTTCACCTAGTTTATTTGTTTGGACAGTGCTTTTCCCTTCTTTATCAGCAATTGTTTGTTGTTGTTTATTAACAGTTTCAATCAGGGGTTTAATATGACTTTCTACACATGACTGGATGCTTTCAATTACAGAGGTGATAGTTTCAGTGATTTTATCAGTAAGGACAGGTACTATTTTATTTAAAACGTCTGGACTGGTAAGAGCTTCGATTACTTTGTCAGTTACATTTTATCTCAGTGCAGGGGTCTTGGCGGCAGGTTTTTGTCCAATATCTCGGAGATCACCAATAGAGTTCCTTCTACGAATTTGTCTAAGCTGCTGCTTTTGAGTAGCCGGTAAATCTGTTGGGCTGTCAGAGTGTGGCCTTTTATTGGAGGCGGAGGTTGCAGTGGAGGGAGTAGGCTGGGAACTTGTGAATAAAATGTCATCTTTGTTATTGTTTTGGTTTACGGAGGCGTCCATATTGGTTGTTGTTGTTGTTGATTATGTCGATGACCGTTTCTGTATGAAATAGTCAAAATGTTTTCACTATATAGTATTATACACTTGACCTAGTATATATCAATTGTATATTATGCTCGATGACCATTTTCAATTTAAAATGTTTATGTTTACCATTACTTTAAACCTATTTGACGAGAGGATTCGATTATCAGCTATCTTCATCATGCGCATGCCTATTATTGTGACACATGCGCATACAGTGTAAACAATAAAAACGGAACTAAAATACTTATTTATCTTTTTGCCTTGTTTCACTATGAGAATTGTTTATATTTGTTACCTGGAATGAGTTTACTTGACTAATTACAAAAAAGGTAGGTATAATATACTAAAAACTAAAATTTACCCACGTATCATTACTGTATTGTAAAACGAAAATAAACATTATGCTATTGGAACATTTCCAATTTATAATATCAACTTGTAGAAACAGAGACAAAATCGATACATCTATTAACATAATTATATACAATAGACAATATCTAATAATATATTTATTAGCACGTACACAGTTACAGTATCTGGCAAAGGCCTAACATTGCTTTCTGCTAATTAGAAGCACCTAAGGGTTTGAACTGCACTGTACATTCATAGAATAACATCTTGTCTGTCAGATGATATATATTTTTTTCTGAAGAATATGGCAATGATTTCCAACATTAATGGTCAAAGTGAACAGCCCCCTTTTTATAAGCGAAACACGATATAGGCTACTTAGACGCACCCCTAGAGACCAACCATGTTCTGAATGTCGTAAAAGAATGAAATTTGGTCCAGATGTTGATATCAATTGTATGTATTGATGTTGGATATGAAGAAGGGAGGGTTGTAATCCTGTTAACAGATTTAACCCCGCTACATTTGTGTGACTTTCCCAAGCCAGGACTTGGATTTACAAAGTTATATGTCGTGATCATTTTTGCATTCAGTAAGTTAAGGTGAGAGGCGATTTGTTCGTGTTTTTTTATTTGTGGAATAGATGACCATCACTGTTTAAACTTTTTTCATAATATGGATAACAAACTTGAAATAAATGAAAAACAAAAACTAGCACACTGTCGGCACAATTTCAAAGTCTAATAAAAATACAAAAAACTAGCACACTGTCGGCACAATTCCAAAGTCTAATAGAAAAGCAAAAAACTAGCATACTGTCGGCACAATTCCAAAGTCTAATAGAAAAACAAAAAACTAGCACATTGTCGGCACAATTCCAATTCTAATAGAAAAACAAAAAACTAGCACACTGTCGGCGCAATTCCAAAGTCTAATAGAAAAACAAAAACTAGCGCACTGTCGGCACAATTCCAAAGTCTAATAGAAAAACAAAAAACTAGCACACTGTCGGCACAATTCCAAAGTCTAATAGAAAAACAAAAAACTAGCACACTGTTAGGTCCTCCTAACTTTTTTGTCAGGCTTGTTAAATATATAATTTTGCAAAACGATGGAAATCCGTACTAGCAAATAATGGCACTTTTGAATATATATTTCCAATTTGTTTTATTTTGGAGGGGGCAGACATGAAGCAAACCATACTCCCCCCACACCCCTAACGAAAGGAAATGTTGAAGATATTGCTATTCAGAATTAAATCAAGAGAAAGTTGTTTTTAGTCGCCCTGTGTTTACTTCTCTGACCTGTTCGGTCGTTAATATTTTCATCAGCAACAGTACGAGATCGTACCATGACTTATTCGCAATACTATATTTTTTATTACACTATACAGAAATAGTACGTTTTTACATTTTTATATAACTCGTGATCATTACAAGGTTCTATTAATATGTTTTACACACGGTTTTACATTCTATATAAGTTTTCTATTTATATACTTAGAGTTCAATATATATTTCAATTATGGATCAAGGAAATAGAGAAATAAATGTGCGAATAGCGAAAGAATGATTCAAATTGTTGGTTTCATGTCAATGTCTTGTCCTATACAATAAAACAAAACAAAAAATACCACACTGTCGGAACGGCTTCAGAATCCAACAAAAATACCACACTGTCGGAACGGCTTCAAAATCCAACAAAAAAATGGTAGAAAGAGGCAAATTCAATACCCCTAGCGCACACACAAATGACAGCTCATTTTCCTGTAATATCAATAAAAAGTGGCGGGGTTAAACTAGTATTATGGGCCAATATGGACTAATTAATATAACGTCATTGGTTAATCTTCATATTTTAAGCAAAGATGCAAAAAAATAAACAATTATATGTACTATGAAAGACAGAACAGATACACGAATATATGATTAAAAAAATAAAAAGGTTGTGAAATTAATGTGTAGATCTATGCACAGGGGCCAGATGAGTTTTTTCATGTACCTATATACCTACATTTTGTATATACCAACAAGGGTACGAACTCGGCTAGTCCGAGATTCCTCTGCCGTTCGACGACTATTTACATCTTGCTGTTGTCGAACGTCAGAGCGCTCTCCATAATGAAAACAGCGGATTTTCTTCCCCATCTCAGCCGTGGCACATTTCTACGTTTTGTGGCTATCAGATTTTATTTTCTATCTAAAACCTAATATATATCGCTTCACCAATCATTTTTCTATTCATTCATAACCATTGCGGTAATCGTAGTTCTCTCGAAGTCACGTGATAAATATTTCAAAATGTCAGTGTTCAAAATGACGAAATCATATGGTCTGGGGGAAATTGTGCTGTTATGGAGTGTAACACCAATTTCTGAGGGTAAGATGGTTATGATTGAATAGAAAAATGATTGGTGAAGCGATATATATTAGGGTTTTAGATAGAAAATAAAATCTGATAGCCATAAAACGTAGAAATGTGCCACGGCTGAGATGGGGAGGAAAATCCGCTGTTTTCATTATGGAGAGCGCTCTGACGTTCGACAACAGCAAGATATAAATAGTCGTCGAACGGCATAGGAATCTCGGACTAGAACTCGGCAGTAATCAAAATTTAGGTATGTCTTGTTTAACTGAGTAGAAAAAAATACCAGGAATTTTATACGTATAATGGTGATATAGACTGAAAGCTGAATATTTTTTCTTTAGAAAAAAAACTTATTTGAACCCCGTACGTCCAAAAATAAAAAAGTTACAGCAGACCAAGTCCGTACTTTCTGCTAAAAATGGCCAGGTCGGACAAATGGGTGCCCAGCTAACTTCCACATGACTGGAATGAAACTGAAACGAGCGTCCTGATTGGTCGAGTTGAAGGTCGTCAAAAATATCGACAAATCAGGACGCTCGTTTCAGTTTCATTCTTAATTTTTTTTTTAAATGGCGGTTCAGAATAAGAGATATTCCGCATTATAGATAAAAGGATAATACTGAGTGATTTGGACATAAATTCTACGGAAAGGTAGGAATTTTTTATTCAATATATCGATTGGAAGAGACGTCGCAAGTAAATACACGAATTGCATTGCAGATAAGCCTTCCAGTCATGCGGAAGTTACAATGTAGCTGGGCATCCATTTGTCCGAACTTGCAATTTTAGCAGAAAGTACGGACTTGGTCTGCTGTAACTTTTTTATTTTTGGACGTACGGGGTTCAAATAAGTTTTTTTTCTAAAGAAAAAATATTCAGCTTTCAGTCTATATCACCATTATACGTATAAAATTCCTGGTATTTTTTTCTACTCAGTTAAACAAGACATACCTAAATTTTGATTACTGCCGAGTTCGTACTCTTGTTGGTGTACATGAAAAAACTCATCTGGCCCCTGTGGATCTATGAGTTTTAAAACTATAATAAAAAAAAACCTTTAAAACTTACCGTGCACGTGCTGTAGTATTCCAAATTCATAATAACTTATTAAATTATAATCCACGTGTGTTATAAGCACCACGCTTCTGCTAAATAGGATGAACTATTTTAAAAATAAACCGTGGGTTTTTTAAAGTCTATTTATATACCTTTCCTACACTTTTGGGATTCCCAGTGATATTTATATAGTTGCTTATTTTATACACAATATGTTGAATTTAGGCCAAGATAATGTTTATATATGTGTAAATCCATATCTACAATGTATATCATGTCTGTATATTGGAAAATTATAATTTAGCCACTGAACTATATTTAGAGTATATGATATAGTGATTTTTATCCGACGGTGGTTCTATCTGTTCAGTCAAATTGCATTGACTAGATATTTGGCAGTTGTTTTGAGTTTTTGTTTGTTTTGTTTTTGTTTGTTTGTTTGTTTGGTTGTTTTTTTTATTGTTTTTTATTTTGTTTTTGTTTGTTTTTTGTTTTTTGTTTTTTGGTTTGCTTTTGTTTTGTTTTGTTTTTTGGTTTGCTTTTGTTTTGTTTTTTTTTTTTTTTTTGGAGGGGGAGGGAGGGGGTATATTGCAGAATGTACTATATACTTACTTACATTGTTCATTTGCACTGACTACGACAAAGGACATAAAAGCTTGCCAAAAGACTCGTTTTTCTACGTGTTTCTAAAGCTCTGCAAATAAAATTGATATTTCCCGACAATGTAGCTATATATTCTATTTACAGGACAGTTTTGTTATATAATATACTGACTAAGTAGTCTGACTTTGTTCATAATAAAATGAAAAACAATAAACTAGAGCACTGTCGAATCAGAAACAAAATTCGAAAAATCGTAAAAACACAGGCAGATGGATACCCTCATCGTCGGTAACTCATTCTGTTATTTGTATTTGTATGGATGTTGATGTATGACCTCATGTAGCACATGTTTGTGTCTGAGTGTACCAATAAAATCTTGAAATGTTGTAACCCACAAGCTTCGTGTATTCTCCACTCATCGGTAATTGGAGCATGATCAGCTGTGAGGTTCCGACGATGTGATACCTCTACTGTCTTTATACGGCGTTTGTGGTGAATGTTTTACACCTCTTTCAACAATATTGCAATTCATTCTTACATCGCGGTCAGTTTTATTTCATACATATATTTAGGGGGGTATTGTATATTTCTATAACGGTTTTTTTTATAGCATACAAGCAATATTATACCACGGTATCTCGTATCTGTGTGTATCATTGTTTACCGTGACATATCTCGTGTGTATCATTTCATAGTTCTCATAAAAAGCTGTTACTTACACTCTGGTGTTACAATTGATAATATAAATATTTATCATCTGGTATTGATTGAAATTTTCGATGGCTCATGAACATGAAACGCAAAATGTATCCAGTGTGCAGGCTACGAGAATTCATATATTCCAACGTGATTTTGACTAATATTTATTAATAGTATAACAGTTAATAATCTACCGGGAAATCCCATATCTTATTTTTAATACAATCTAATTTTAGAAGAAAAAAAAACCTGAATTGGATAATTTAATTGTACCAGCTAACGAAATCTAAATAAGTGTGTGTGAGAGGGGGGACGTTAAAGCAAAAATTGAAATAAATCTTGCTTCTTCTTGAAACAAGCGAAATGATTTCTGTCTATAATGTTGTACATGTATGTATGTGGGTGTGTGGTTGTATATGTATGTATGTATGTATATATATATATATGTATTTATGTGTATATATATAAATATATATATATGTATGTATGAAATGTGTATGTACTTGTGTATATGTATATACACTCATGCATGCATGTATATGTTAGTGTGTGTGTATGTGTATCTTTATATTATATTGATTGCATTCTTAATATTGTTTCTGTTTAGTTCGTCATTTTCTGTATTGTATTTAAAATTGTACCTCATGTTACACTGTATACTGTCTGAGTGTTGTTCAATAAAGATCTTGAAGTTCTTGATAAGTCGACATTTGAAAGGTCGTTTACCTTTTAAGACTGACTATACAGGTAACAAAGATGAAGACTAAGTTCATATGATGTAATTGAAGTGTGAATGAATACCTTTTAGCATTTTAAACGAAATACTGCATTGAAAAATAACATACATTATGCATATTGTCAAAATATAATTTAGTATACACAATGGCAGGTATATTTGTAATTATAACGCATATTCTCTCACCAATATACGACAACGTATATATTTCAAGAAGAGTTTGAAGATACCAGATAATCAGAAAATTTGCTTCTTTTTAAATCTGATGTAAGGGATTGGGATTTGCGCATTTGTTTTCTATCAAAATATAGCTATTTTATTTTATTTTATTTTAGAAAGTGACGGATTAGTTGTTATGTTATCATTTGGAGTAGGGTGTTACCTATTAAGTGTTCTTTACTGACGTAGAGAAGATGGGTCCATAAGGTAGGACAATTTTTAATAATACTTTTTTAATTTAATTTTATAAAAACCTTCATATGTATTAATCCGAATTAAAATGACACATATTTATTGGTTACCTCTTATTATACACATTACATTGGACAAATACATGAACATGTTTATGATGTATGTTGTTTTTAGCTCACCTGACCCGAAGGGTCATGTGAGCTATTGCCATCACTTGGCGTCCGTCGTCGTCGTCGTCCGTCGTCCGTCGTACGTCGTAAACTTTTTCAAAAATCTTCTCTGAAACTACCAGACCAATTGGAACCAAACTTTGTCTGAATAGTCACTAGGGTGTCTAGTTTTAAATTTGTGTCCGGTGAAGCCGTGCACCAATCAACATGGCCGCTGTTACTAAAATAGAACATATGGTAAAATTGTGCGTTTTTGGTAATAACTCAAAAACCGTTAATAATATCAGAAATCTGATATGGAGTAAAAATGATGAGCATGGCAAGATCTAACTACCCTGAAATTTTGAAGAAAATCTGATTACCCATCTTGGAGTTATTGCCCTTTTTTTCATCAAATTTTCAAAATTTTAATACTTTTCGTCCTTTATTTCAAAAACGATAAGAGATAGATGTTAAGTTTAAACTGCAAACATGTTCAGCATGTCAAGATCTACCAACCCTGCAATTTTGAAGTAAATCCCTTTACCTATTTTGGAGTTATTTCCCTTTTTCATCAAATTTTCAAAATTTTAATAC
>MJUT01054649.1:263220-278862 GCA_002080005.1 Gigantidas platifrons
CCTGAACAGAGGCAAACTTCGTATCTTGTTTCTTTATACTTTTTAAACTTTTGGACAAATCCATTAATTTGATGGAATCAAATAATTACTGAAACGTTTTCCATTATATGTTACAGTTTGAGCAATGAGCAATGGGTATATTTCGTGGGAAAAGGAAAAAAGGTCTGAGAATTTCAATTTACTTCAACTTATGTATCCAAAAATGAAAAACCCATGACAACAGCCTTACATGCATTCTCAAGTCCTAGTTATTCCCCAGATCGCCAAAAAAAAAATCGCTGGTTATCACTTTCGCCCAGGCATTTTGAAAGTTTCCATAATGTGCTGCTCTCCACGCCAAAGTATGTGAACAATCTTGAGAGACATAACAGCTTCCCTTTGTCACCAATATCACCACTTCCTAGTTCAAATACTAAACGAAAACTCGATTGATATGACAGTTCAAAAGAAATTAATGACACTTATAAAGATATAAAGGAACATTTCAGTCTTTTGGATATAAGTGAAGAATATAAATATAATAGAAATATACAATATTTTAACATAACCTCCTTCTTTCGCTTTGTTAACAAATGAACGAATTATATATCCATTCGGTATAATCTCATTTGCACATGCGCCGGTAAATGTGACTGACTTTTCCATTGGCAGCATAAATTGTAACCCGCATAATGCCGATAGACTAAGAGGGCGCAGTATTATTCGAGTTACATAAATTGTGTGCGACATTTTCCGCAAGCGTACATATAAATTTCGGACTTCCAATCAAAGTATACTACCGTATTTGTACTCTTAGACATATCAGAATCGAAATAAATCATGGAAGCCAGAATGTGTTTTGAGTTTTAACATGGATTGGTGGATATTAGTAAATTTTATCCCTCGCTTCTGGCTCGGGATAAAATACTAATATCCGCCAATCCATGTTAAAACTCCCAACACATTCTGGCTTCCATGATTTATTTCCTAAATAACCATGATAGTGTAGATGGGATTTCGAAACCACTAGATGCTCTGGAATTCGAAATTCAAATTCATGAAATAGAAAAGCTTATTCCTGATGTTTTGAAAGTTCTAGCGGAAGATGGCCACGGGACATTGGTAAAAGACTTTTTTCAGTTATTGTATGAAAAGAAGTTTCCATTAAAGAATATCGCATTTCGATGATGGGCAGATGTTGTCAAGTGGTTTACTTTGAAAGATACTAGGGGCATGCGATATTCGGACGAGACGCTGCAGTTTTTCTGGTTAGGAAGAAAGTTATTCGGAGGACGATTTGTGAGATTTATGTCTGGTATGAAAAATGAGACGGAACTCTACTTATTAGGACAACAAAATTTCAAAATCAAGTTACTGCAATTTCCGTACCTGTATTTTTATAAGTTGCTTGATCAGGGAACCTGGGATAAAGTAATTTATCGACTTATTTCAAAACACTTTTGAGCATACATCAATATATAGTTGTCATGTTATCTTCATATGTAAGACAAGCTAATATCCACGTACTTGCAAATTCCCAACCTAAAACAGTGTATCTGAGCCCTCAACCCCGGTGAATATCGGTGTTCGATTTCACGAACAGTCTTGAGTACGGCGTTCTGATGTCACGCAATATTTTACCCTTTTAAGTTTTCTCAATTACGATCAATCTTTGACTTACGACTTTTTGCGAAACCGGCCACTGAATCAAGTAAAGACGATAAACTCTACTCCAATTGTAATGTCATTTGATTATTTTTTTTATCTACGAAATTGTTTAATGTTTAGCGGAAAGGGATGAACAGGATATTACTGGACAATTGGAAATAACTGTCTGCTGCTTTTCCCTTTATATTTCTGACCTTATCCTCGGTTTAAAGAAACAGTATACCATTATGTATTCTCGCATTAGAGTTGTATCAATAAGTTTTCCCCTGTAGCTCTTACGTTCCTATACTGTTCTCTGATATATTCGCCCCATAGACGTATATATCAGAAAACAAAACAGGACCATTAGAGCTACAGTTTCGTATCTTTCGCTTTGTTTGCTCATTTTATTCAATAAATAAAAATTAGAAGAATCTGTTGTAATCCTATTTCATTTCGCGTTTGAAACATTGAATTGAAATTGTTTTAAATCATCACCGGTTTCTCAAATTCAAATTCAAAATTCAAATTCTTCATTGATATATAGTCCAACCTAGGACTCTTATCAACAACGTTACAATTCTCACACATCACCCGATTTCTCATGCATAACTTATTAATCTAATGCATCACATTTATTTGGAGGAACCCGTGTAGGAAGATAAATGCATTTTGACGATATATTCCATATCAGACTAATGCAAGTAATAAAATCAAATTATTTCACACTGTTGGTTTGCTTAAAAATGCCGAGAACAACAAACATTGGTTAAATTTTTGCCGATTTCCTTTGTCAGGAACTGGCACAAATGGTTTTTAGGAAAATTAGTAAGTATGGTTCGATATAAAAGCTAACGGGCATCAAGGAAAATACCTTGGACACAGAATCACATTGCCGAATTGTCATTATACTGAAATATATGCTATGAAATTCCCTACCTTTGCAGAGTGACCAGGAATATATGTCGCTCTTATTCACCACGGGAAGTCGATCTCATGATTTTCTCGTCATAACATTTTGTGGTGAAAGAGAGCGATAAGCGGCCGTGTGGAGGGTATCTTATTCGTAGGCAGATTTTTATTTTCTTCTACGAGTCGTCACATCATTTTTTTTTTCTAGTATCTTGAAATATTAGAAATGATGTTTTGTCAGACAGGAGACATGCTTGTTTCAAATAACCTTACCCCCACTTTCTTTCCATTTTTTCCCATGATCCTACCATGAAAGAAACATTTTTCTCTTTGTCAACTTCTTCACCTATGAGTCTAGTTGATCAACAATGAAATCGATGTACATCATTGTTATTGTGCATTCCTTTAACATGACATCATATGGTATGATGAGTATATATAGCTTTTGATTGTAATTTAAAATAGGGATGAACATATCTATGTTTTGATATACATTGTATATGCATTTTTGTGTCACATGTAAATTAAGTTGCTTGTACATCCTTTTTTAGAACATCATACCAATCGTATGACGGTTGAGGTAGTACGTGCAATGTGTTCTGACAAGTTGTGTTACGGATACATGTATGCAATATCATGATGTTTGGATTGGTAAAAACTGTCATTCCATACCTCTTGATACAAGATTGATAAAAACTGTCATTCCATACCTCCTGATACAAGATGTCGTTTCAAATTTTGCGCTTTGATAGAAATACAAGGTCCATTTGGTTGACACACGTCCAATGTTCGTGATAAAATATATAACCTCATTTGTTGGTATAGTGATGCAAAGCGTCCTGTTTTAATTGGCTTACTTTTAAGAAAGGTTTGAAGATACCATTGGGGTAATCAAAAGCCGTAAATAGAATAACAGACAATACAATGGCCAAACGAAAAAGGACAAAAAGACAAATCAGTAATCTACAAAACATTACACAGAGGACTAAAGATCGAGCAAAACGAACGCCAATAAAACCTGAGGGTGAATTCGGGTGCTCCAGAAGAGTACTAGTTAGCAGTTCCTGCTGGCTGCACCCATCGGGTACAATCCCGGTGCTAATCCATAAATGAGGAAAGGACCGGATTATGATTACGACAACCTGAACTTATACGTATTCATTTGTGACACAGATATTCCGTAACAATTTCTATGTAATGGTGGCGATCGTAAATCTTTAGAAGTGATGACTTCAAATTAACCACTAGGAACCATTGGTGCAGTAGCTTCCTTGTGCCATCATATCTGAATTTTGAGCTAGCGAATCCATCAATTTAGTACATTATTATCTTGAACAGCTAAATTGCAATCCAATTAAAGACAAAGTATATTTTTCCCATTCGAACCCTGCATACTTTTTTGTATAAATCAAAAATATCAATATGAGGAAATAGCAGTTATATTTGAGGGATGGCATCTTAGTTACATTTACATAGCAACATCATTGAGCTAAGAGGTCAGGTATGCCCCCTTCCAAAATGATTTTGAAAGTGCCAAATGGGTAGCCAAAGGAAAAAAGAGAAATCATTTTCCGCAAAACACTACAAAGAAATTAACGATTGAGCAACATGAACCCCACTAAAACCCTTGGCGTAACTCGGGTGTTCCGAAAAGGTAAGCAATTTCTGAACCAAGAGTGGCACGATCCTATAATCCTCTGTATAGTATATTGAAGATCATTATTTGTCCTTTCTCTTTTGGCTATAGCTTTGTCTGTACTTCTTCGATTTACGGGTTTTAGCTACCTCTTTGGTGTCTGCAGACTTTCCTCCCTATCCATTTCCTAGTGTTGTCGTCTGTCGGTGTCGTAGTCTCCTTGTTAAAGAAAAGAACACCCGGGTGTTCTAGTATAGTTGACTAAACCAAATATGTGATTAAAGCAGATAATTATCAGGTTACTGAATCAAGGGTTCCTACTAGTAAAGTTAAAGTCATCATTTTACGGTCGCCACCATGACTTGGTTAACCGATACGGAATATCAGTGTCACAAATGACCATGTTGTATATGTTAAACTTGGCATAAACACTTTCTGGTCGTTTTCTATTTCATCACTTATAATCGGGTTTGTAACTAGAGTAACACGACGGGAGCCACAAGTGGAGCAAGAATGCTTGCCCTTCCAGAGCATCTGGGTTCACCCCCGGTTTTTAGTGGGGTTCGTGTTACTCAATCTTTACTGTTATGTGTAGATCGTTGTGTTGTTTGTCCTTTACTCTATTTTTTCTCTTTTAGTCATTGTGCTGTCTGTACTTCTTCAGTTTACGGATCCTTTGGTATCTTCAAGCTCTTCTTATAATAGTTTTGAAAATTGTCTTTTAGAGTAAACTGGCGGAAATCTAGTAAAAATGTACATGACATTTATTTCTATCTGTTAAACTTTAATGAGTGGGACTTTATTTTAGATTCGACATTTTAATAACTACATGTAACTCAGTGATTCCAAAATAGAGATGTATTCACATGTTTATTAGTGGAGGTCCTTTGATAATGTCAGCATGCCTTCTACTATTTTTGTGACTAAACATTATTTGTCATGTAATTGTCCTGTCAACTTCATTCCATAACATAAAGGACAACTTTATATTGAACCCTATGTAGCTACATTTAATGGTATACCTATAAACCATACATAGTGATAGAATATGTAACAGATCAAAGGATATATTTGATTACTATAATTACTTAAAGTTAGCCTTTTCATCTTTTAAATTAATCATGCATCAAAATGTCAAGTTAGAAGGTCAATAACGTGTTTTCTTAAATGACTAAAATCTGCATTCTTGATTCGTCACAACTATACAACGCCTTTTTTATCAAACATTATGATCACCGCGCAATCTTGTTCGAGAGGTAGACAAAACGTGTGTCATAGCTGTCAAGTATCCAAATATAGATCGGGGAAATCCTGATGGCGTTCGCTTTAAATCGAATGTTTTGATTGGACGGTGTATTTTTATGAACCATTCGCAACTCTTTTAACATTAACGTTTCGGAATAATGAATTGTTTTGCAAAAACACTGCTAGATAAAACAAAAAGTGATAACATTTCTGCTGTATTGTAATGATAAAACGCAGTCGTTGTTGTTATCTGTAAACAATTGGATGTTCCACAAGCTTTTCGCTGACTCTACATGATATACGTGGTTGGTATATTATAGACCTCAAGTCATTTAATAAAACAACTATTGACTTTTGATATCGGTTAACACGATATTTATCATCACAAGAAGTGATAATAACCTCGGCTGCTGGTCTCTGTAATTATCACTTCTTCTTCATTGTGTCAACCTTGTAAGTCGTCATTAATTGTATAATGTCAACCCATTACATTTTTGCGCTTGTCCCAAGACATGGCATAGATTTCGATCAGCATATGCCATAGTATGTTTTCGTATTCTATGATTTGAGGGGAGAGTTAGTTCATCGTATTGTTGATATCGTGGAATCGTTGATCATCGCTGTTTAAACTTTGTTTTCGTAATATTACAACATTTCAGGAAAAAATAAAACGTGGGAGACCAGTTTACGGCATTAATTTCAAACGTCCCTAGAGTCAATTTTATCACAAGGGGCTTCAAACGTCATCCGATTTCTCCTCCCTGTAACTAATTTTATAATATATTACCGTGATTGATGACTTCACATTTTGAATTGATCACATATTATTTAAAGGCGTAACCAATTATGGTCGTACAATGTAATGTTCTTTGTTTTTATTATTACTATGAAATGCATATTTAAATTACCTACCAAAATTGTTCTTTAAAGCAATGATGCATAGTAATTTTATCACGTTTAAAGAATTACACCGAAAGCTATACCCCTCCCTATTGTGCGGGGTAATATTTTGACGGATATTAACGTATATGCCCGGATAAATATAATAATATTCCGTTATGTTCATTGAAGAAAAAAATGGAACGGGTAAAACATGAATCAGACATTTGCTTGGTGAGCAATATTTTTGCAAAAAATCCCACAAATTTGGACCCAAACATAGTTAATCATAACTTTGATTCTTGCTAACACATTAACTTTGCCATCGTATCCATGAAAAATAATAAATAAGTTTATTTGAAATGCACAATTTTACCCCAAGGGGTTGATGGCATACAATTATACAAAACATATATACAAAGCAGACAAAGGACAATCATTAATTAAGTACAAATTAAAAGAATAACAAGACAGTCTTATACAGACAAATTAAATTTGTAAAATCATACAGTTATAGAGTCCACTTTCCTCAGTATTAAAGACTTTTTAATAAATGGAGCAACAAACCGCAAATGATTCGGCAAAGACATTATCTGTATATATTTTTNCAATTTTATCACGTTTAAAGAATTACACCGAAATCTATACCCCTCCCTATTGTGCGGGGTAATATTTTGACGGATATTAATGTATATGCCCGGATAAATAAAATAATATCCCATTATTTTCATTGAAGAAAAAAAAATGGAACGGGTAAAACATGAATCAGACATTTGCTTGGTGAGCATTTTTTTTTTTTTGCTAAAAATCCCACAAATTTGGACCCAAACTTAGTTAATCATAACGCTGATTCTTGCTAACACATTAACTTTGCCATCGTATCCATGAAAAATAATACACATACGAATTAAAATGACAAATTAAAATCGTGTTAGTTCCACTTTCTTTAAATATTGACGGCGGTAGTGATTTGCTGTTTCTCATCAGTGAGGTATAGCATTAGGATACAGAGACATATGGATTATACACTGGAAGAGCAACACCTTACAGCGTAATACACTGGAAGATCAACACCTTACAGTGTAAGTCTAAACATTCTGCTATCCATCTTATTGTAGATAACACCTTCATTCTGAAACAATGCATTTCATTTGTTCGTTATTTGAGCTAAAAGAGTTCCACAACTAAAAAGAACAACACATTGATTCATAAAACTTATTTTACACTCTAACTGTAAACATTGTATAATGATGACAATATGACAGAAATTATGTACTTTACGTCCGTCTTGTGCAAGACTATGTAGAATATCCACATCCAGAAGTAATAAAAAAGAACCCCTGTCACACGTAACAAACTGAAACTGCACTGTTATAACCAAATTCAATGACATCAATACTTTCAAACATTACAAGCTGTTTTAATTTTGTACGGCATCGATGAGTGTAATGGTTTACGTGATCGCCTCAAGTGTGGTAGATCGTGGGTTCGAAGCACGGTCTAGTCAAACCAAAGACTTTAAAACTGGTATTTCCTGCTTCTCCGCTAAACACGCAACACTAAAGAGAAAATACATTAAAAGACATTTTGTTTTTCAAGGATGGTCTGCGAGGACACTTATCATGCTATCAAATAACCACTTGACCACTTTCATATTTTCTAACGTTTCTTGTAAAATTACTATCAATAAAGATCTATAAAATGGTTAATGATATGGTTTTTATATTTTGTCGTTAAATTAATAAATACTGTTACGATAAGATGTAGAATATGAAACAAGAAAGACTATATACAAACCATTATAAAATATTCAAAGTTGTACTAAAGTTTAATCCATCTCTCTCTCTCTTGTTCTTGGTATTAGTTGCTTGTGTTCATTATGTTTTTTTTTTTTTGTATTGATAGATATCTCATTTTATTTGCACAAACAGACAATTGTCACATTTTTGTATGTCAATTTCGTCGTCTATGAGAGCAAAATCATATTGTGCTATATATATACATCGAAGGACAGAAAATACAAAGGCAAAAAGAAAAGGGACTTGGCGTCCGTCGTCTGTCGTATGTAAATTTTTCACATTTCAAGCTTCTTTTTCGAAACCACTGGGCCAATTGGAACCAAACTTAGCAGGAATGTTCCTTGGATGGTCCTCTACAATTTTTTTGTTTTTGTTCCAGTCGGATATTCAACATGGCTGTCAGGGCCAATAATATGCTCTGATTGGGTGAAATTTCAAAGATCTTCTTCTCTGAAACTAATGATCTGACTGAACCCAAACTGTAAAGCAATGATCATTGGAATGTCCTTTACCAAGTTTCTGTTTTTTATGCCGATCGGAAATCCAAGATGACCGCCACCGTAGGACATAGATTAAGATTGGACCCTATGGGGAAAATGTTTCAAAACACTTCTTCTCTGAAACCACTTGGACAATGGAAACCAAACTGCCCAGGAATGATCATTGGATGGTCCTCTACAAAGTTTATGTTTTTATGCCGATCGGAAATCCAAGATGGCCGCCACCGCAGGACATAGATTAACATTGGACCCTATAGGAAAATGTTCAAATACCTCCTTCTTCTCAGAAACTACAAATATGATTAAAGCCAAACTGTACATGAATGTTCATTGGATGGTCCTCTACAAACTTAAGGTTTTTTGTTCCGATATGAAATTCAAAATGGCGTCTACGGCAGGACTTAGTTTAACATTGGACCCTATGGGAAAAATGTTTCCAAACGCTTCTTCAATTGAAACCAACTGCCCAGAATGATCATTGGAAGGTTTTCTACAAAGTTTATGTTTATGCCGATCGGAAATCCAAGATGGCCGCCTGCGCAGACATAGATTAGCATTGGACCCTATGGGAAAATGTTCAAATGCCTTCTTCTCAGAAACTGCAAATATGATTAGAGCCAAACTGTACATGAATGTTCATTGGATGGTCCTCTAACAACTTTAGGTTTTTTGTTCCGATATGAAATTCAAAATAGCAGCTACGGCAGGACTTAGTTTGCATTGGACCCTATGGGAAAAATGTTTCAAAACGCTTCCTCTCTGAAACCACTTGGACAATTGAAACCAAACTGCCCAGGAATGATTATTGGAAGGTCCTCTACACAGTTTATGTTTTTTATGCCGATCGGAAATCCAAGATGGCCGCCACCGCAGGACATAGATTAACATTAGACCCTATGGGAAAATGTTCAAATGCCTTCTTCTCAGAAACTACAAATATGATTAAAGCCCAGCTGTACATGAATGTACATTGGATGGTGCTCTACAAACTTTAATTTTTTTGTTCCGCTATAAAATTCAAAATGGCGGCTACGGCAGGACTTAGTTTAACATTGGACACTATTGGAAAATGTTTCAAAACGCTTCTTCTCTGAAATCACTTGGACAATTGAAACCAAACTGCCCAGGAATGATCATTACAAGGTCTTCTACAAATTTTATGTTTTTATGCCGATCGGAAATCCAATATGGGTGCTACCGCAGGACATAGATTAACATTGGACCCTATGGGAAACTGTTCAAATGCCTTCTTCTCAGAAACTACAAATATGATTAAAGCCAAACTGTACATGAATGTTCATTGGATGGTTCTCTACAAACTTTAGGTTTTTTGTTCCGATATGAAATTCAAAATGACAGCTACGACAGGACTTAGTTTAACCTTGGACCCTATGGGAAAAATGTTTCAAAACGCTTTTTCTCTTAAACCACATGGACAATTGAAACCAAACTGCCCAGGAATGATCATCTGCAGGTCCTCTAAAAAGTTTGGGTTTTTTATGCCGATCCGAAATTCAAGATGGCTGCCACCACAGGTCATAATATTAACACAGGACCGTATGGGGAAAATGCAGAAATATGTACTTCTCTGAAGCTATTGCACTGATTGAACCTAAACTGTGCATCAATCATTGGAAGGTCCTTTACAAACTTTGTGTTTTTTATGTTTATCGAAATTCCAAGATGACTACCACTGCAGGACATAGTTGTTGCATAGGACCAATTGGTTCTTTTTATAACCAGGTGAACGATACAGGCTCTTGAGAGCCTCTGGTTCTGTAAAGTTGTTGCATTGTCTTGTCGATGCATATGGTCGTATCATGCTTTGCCGGCACTACAATGTGTTGTTGTTTGATGTAAGTCAAGCTGAATTACAAATGAATTAACATGTTTGCATTTCTTCTTTAGTTTTACTGGCTATAGTATTTGAATGGAGTGGACAGTGATGGTGAGTTTAAAACTCTTTACAGCTCAAATAGATATTACTCAATTTACTAAGTGAGTGATTATCATCACTTGACGTCTGTCCTCTACTGTTCATTCTTCACTACGCTAACTAGTTTTAACTGACATCGAAAATATATAACTATTATCCGGCCAAACATCAGAGCTCAATTAAACCGCATTTGTGGTGTAATAGTCAGCATGCTCTGCCTCGTGTGCGATAGATTGTGGCGTCGAGCCCCGGCCAGGTCACGCCAACGGCAATAAAATTTGTATTTGTTACTTCTCCAACTACACATCACCAAGGAGTAAGAGCAAAGACTGGTTGACTTTGAATCGGGATAATGTGTCCGAGTGGAGCGGTATGTCTACTTGTGGAATGTTCCGTCAGTGGGTTAGCACTATTACTTTAATTAAATCCAACTAAGCATGTTTGTACAAAGCGTTCATCATCAGAATCTCATTGAAATGTAACTTTTTTTCGCCATGATATAGCTAGGGAAAAGGTTCATTAGGTGTTAAGCAATAGCCACTCACTCACTCATTGCTGAATTCTAACTATTTATTATCAATTATATTGAGTTGAATAATATTTGGTTTACTTATTCATCAAGCTCACCTGACCTGAATGGTCATGTGTATTATTGCCATTAGTTGGCGTCCGTCCGCGTCGTTGCAGTAAATCGTTCATATGACAAAATCATCTTCTCCAAAATCCTCATGACCATTTAAAACGAAACTTGTCTGAAATATGCATTAGATTGTCCTTTACAGCATATTTGTTCCCAGAAATAAAAAAGGGGACATTTCCACACCAGTTTCGTATAAGTTCCGGCATCTTATGCCAGATTAAAACCCATCGTTCTTTAAACAAGGCTGCTCACACAGTTAATAGTGGGTGTTGACATTTTACTCACATGTGGATCGCATCGTGTCACTAAGAGGAACTGTATGGGCAAATAAGACAACATTTTACAATCGAAGTGCTTGTCACAATGTGCCAAGCCAGGAACTTAAAAGATCATGTGCATATGTGTGTTAGTTGTATCGATTTTCCACCGTTTCTACTATTTTTCTATTCGATTTGGAACTATTCCAACATTTTTTTTGACTTAGTTGAATGACATTTAAATCGTCAATGTAATGAAATCACACTACAATTAAATTAAATTGTGTTCTTGGAGATGTGAAATTGATGGAAGTGTGAGGGGATTTGGGGTAACGGGATTATCTCATTTTATACGTTTACAAGCTATTTTGACTCTTATGACATTTAAATAAACGTTATAGAAAACTGAAGGGCCAATCAAGAATGGACAATCCAAAGAAATTGACAAATAAACGTTAGAGAAAACTGAAGGGGCAATCAAGAATGGACTATCTAAAGAAAGTGGCAATATTGTGTATACAAGATACAGGACGAAGACAAACAAAACAGAAAAAAAAACACGGAAAACTAAAAAGATGAGCAACACGGACCCCATCAAAATCAGGGGGTGAATCCAGACGCCGGCGAAGGGTAAGTAGTTCCTGCCTCCTACAAGGTGCCGGTCATGTTACTCATGTAGACAATAGGTTCATGACACTACTATATGCAAGCAAACACTAATAACGTAATTAAGGCATGAGCCCTCCTACTAGCAACTGCAGGTGAATACGTACCGAAACATCGTTGTTATGCGGAATTCGAGGCGGACATCACAACACTGAACTCATGGATGTCTTGGCAACAGATGTCCACATGTACATAGAATGTTCGCTTTTAAACTGTTACCATTAGGGGAGGAGTGAATGTTCTCTCTGACCGTAGCAGTCCTTGACGTCTGGGGAGTGAAACAAATAACGGCCTTTCCCCTAAAAATAATTTTAATGGCGAGATTTGGACATATGAAAGACAAAAAACATGAATTAATTGAAAAAGGGTAGTTTTTAACTATATTCCTAGGGACAGCAACTTTACAAACAATAAATCTTGAGATAAAATAGATCTCTGGGATGTGGCTATGGATGGATGCTTTAATTGTCACGGAGAAAAGAAGATATGGTGGAATAAGTTGGAAAATGTTGTCTTGCGACGGGCTAACAACGGCTACATCTAACAAACTGCTGCTCATTATGAGCTGCGCTTAAGTCATTTTTCACGTATCAGGCGCTTGCCACTTACAACCAGTCCTAATGACGAGCTGCGCAATTGCTATGTCCCGCGCAGCAGAGAAACTAGTTCCCATTTCTATACCTCGAGTTATGTCTGTATAAGATACATGGTACTAATGATACAAACACTACACTTCATACTTGCACACGCATCTTAAAATCACTGAAAATGAAACATGCCTTCACGTATTGCACACAATGATTTTGATATTCCACTTATAAGTATTCCATTCTGAAGTAGGCAATATTCGAGCGAATGATGAATAGGCAGTCCTCGAAATAAAGATTTTAATTTACTGGTCCGAATCAAATTCTTGAATTTATTTTTTAGATAGTGCTAAATAAAACAACTGAAAAATGTACTGGTTTTGGGCCGGAAGGCTCATCGTGATGACTGTATGGGCATCGCGTCTTATAAAGTACTCTGATTCTTTTTATTATTATTATTTTGTAATTTACATATACATAATATAAACATAGAAATATCTACATAGCGAAAACAGAAAACTAATATGATTTGGTATTGCGCTATACTAGGAAAAAAAATTTAAAATAAAAAGTAGAAGTAAAGAAAAAGACAATACTTGGCTGTATGTACAAAACTTTCTGTTTATAAAATGGTTAGTACCTTACTTGCGTTTTCTTATTTGCGATTCATACTAAAAATTAAAAAATAATAGATGTAATATATGCGATAAATTAAAACATTGTTGAGAATATGTAGCATTTAAATTAGGAATAATAACATAGACAACTAATAGAGAGCGCTTGATTCATTTCTAGAACGTTCATAGTCAAACTATTGGAAAACCAAGAATTTAACAGTTTTCGGTAACAAGTAAACCAATGTACATAAAAATGATGGCTAAAATCGTCAATATTACCTATGTCTGAGAGAGATTCAATTTAATTTTGATAAATTATATAAAACCGGCGAAAACATTCGTAAATCAATAATAAAAATGTAGTGGCCGCCGTGTTTAGTGGTTGAGGAAACTAGAGTTTCCGCCGAAAATATATGTATGTACCTTTCACCGTTTCCCAATTTAAGTATATGTCTAGAGTTCTTCATGGTACCAAGCGGTTGCGAACCTATTGTTCATCGACGATTGGATACTGGCTATTTATAGTCACTTTAACAACTACATAAACACATAACTTTACCAACTTAAATGACATTTCTTTAGTAACTTAGATTAAAATCCTTGAGTAAGCTACTTTTACATGTCCTTGTCAATAGGACAATGTTTGCTATTTACGCTTAATCAATATTATTATATTAATTCCTATGACAACAATAAACACCAAATTGTCCATGGTGTTTTATTTATCTATATATACTTGATCGGGGCTATATCAAAATAGCGACATTACCCATAGATCAAAATAGCGACATCTTTAAATTAATTAATTGGAAAATATATATCAAAATAGCGACAGTAGCAATTACAGGTAAACTGTTAAAATAAAATGATAATAAATAAATAAATAAATAAATAAATAAATAAATAAATAATATTTGTATAAAGTTTGGTGAAAACTATCCGATTATGACCGATCTAATCCAGATTTATTCGGTAAGTATTAATTCAACGTCAATGAAAACCTTCGATGAAATGTTTAAACTAAAAACTACTCACAAAATTTAGTTAATAAATAAAGAAATATTCACTCGGTTGTCAGTTTGGTCGTTAAAAATGCAGGTGGAAAAATATATTACGAACAAAGGCAAGGATGGAATCATTGTTGATGGCTACAAGTACAGACTTGACAAAGCATTCAAGAATACTAAATTATGGAGATGTACACAGACACGATGTGGGGCACGTTGCAAGACCGATCTTACAGATCTTATGGTATTAGATGGCCGGACAGATCACAGTCACGAAATCGAAGACGACAGAAAAGCACAGCGATCAAAGCTAAGATAAGCCTGTAAGCGCAAAGCGGTAGATGATATAACAGAGAGACCACAAAAACTCATTATTGCAGAATGCGGGAAAACCAAAAATGACACTTTAGTGCCTGAAGATATATCAACAATATACATTGTATATCCTGCTTAAAATCCTACTTCCACCTCCCCGTTGGTGAGCAGGGGGCAACAGATTATAAATCTGGCTAACGGACGAGGTACATGTATACAGGTATAATGACAAGTACATGTTTACCTTTTACAGGTAAATGTCGCTATTTTGAAAACCTAAATTATCGATGTTTTGATTGATGTTTTGTCGCTGTTTTGATATGTCGCTATTTTGATCATCCCCGACTTGATCGTGTCTATAGATATGTTATTGTTTATTCTGCACTTCATCGATTGACAAATACAAAAAAAACATAGTATTAGAAGATTGACTTTGCTTGTACTCTTGCTTTTGCATTGGGATATACTTTTTTAGCTCACCTGACCCAAAGGGCCATGTGAGCTTTTGTCATCACTTTGCGTCCGTCGTTGTCGTCGGCGTCGTCGTCGTCGTCGTCCGCGTCCGTAAACTTTTCATACTTTCTTCTTCTTCTTTGAAACCACTGAACTGATTTGGACCAAATTTGGCAGAAATGTTCATTGGGAGGTCCTCTACTAAATTTGTTATTTTGGTGCAGATCGGAAATCCAACATGGCCGCCAATGCCAATAATGTGTTCTGATTGGTTGAAACTTTGAAAATCTTCTTGTCAGAAACTACTCAGCCGATGGAATTGTGACATTATAGAAATGATGACTGGATTGCCCTCTACTAAATTTGTTATTTTTGTGCCGATCGCGTATCCAAGGTGGCCGCCATGACTCGACTTAGATTTAACATAGAACCCTATGGGAAAAATGTTTAAAAATGTTTTCCTCTGAAAGCAGTAAGTCAATTTAAAGCAAACATGACATGAATGGCCCTTAGGTGGTCAACTTTCAAAATAATGTCATGTGACCCCGACCTCCATCCAAGATGGCC
>MJUT01054649.1:286168-307321 GCA_002080005.1 Gigantidas platifrons
TTTGACCTCATGAACTTAGAAATATTTGCTTTGCTGAAATATTTGATTTAATGATGAATGTCACAATAAACTTCATGAATAAACAACGATTATATAAATATATCTCCCATAGGATTTAAATTAGGAATAATAACATAGACAACTAATTGAGAGCTTGATTCATTTCTAGAACGTTCATTAACATAGACAACTAATTGAGAGCTTGATTCATTTCTAGAACGTTCATAGTCAAACTATTGGAAAACAAGAATTTAGCAGTTTTCGGTAACAAGTAAACCAAAGTACATAAAAATGATGGCTAAAATCGTCAATATTACCTATGTCTGAGAAAGATTCAATTTAGTTTTTATAAATTATATAAAACCGGCGAAAACATTCGTAAATCAATAATAAAAATGTAGTGGTCGCCGTGTTTAGTGGTTGAGGAAACTAGAGTTTCCGCCGAAAATATATGTATGTACTTTTCACCGTTTCCCAATTTAAGTATATGTCTAGAGTTCTTCATGGTACCAAGCGGTTGCGAACCTATTCTTCATCGACGATTGGATACTGGCTATTTATAGTCACTTTAACCACTACATAAACACATAACTTTACCAACTTAAATGACATTCCTTTAGTAACTTAGATTATAATCCTTGAGTAAGCTACTTTAACATGTCCTTGTCAATAGGACAATGTTTGCTATTTACACTTAATCAATATTATTATATTAATTCCTATGACAACAATAAACACCAAATTGTCCATGGGATTTTATTTTTCTGTATATACTTGATCATGTCTATAGATATGTTATTGTTTATTTTGCACTTTATCCATTGACAAATATATATAAAGAGTAATAGAAGATTGACTTTGCTTGTACTGTTGCTTTTGTATTGGGATCATCCTTTTTTCTGTTTGTACTTATTTTCTTTCTTTTTGGTATTCGGATCATCTCTTCTTTGTTTTGTGTTTGCATTGTTGTTTTTTGTATTCAGAGCATCTTTTTTGTTTTCTATTTGTGTTGTTTTTGTATTCGAATCACCCCATTGTTTTCTGTTGATACTGTTGTTTTTGTATTCGGGTCACTTCTTTCTTAAATGTTTGTATTGTTGTTTTTTATTCGGATCATCTCTTTGTTCTCTGTTTGTACTTTTGTTGTTTTTCTATCTGGATCGTCTCACTTTTTTTTTATTCGGAACATCTCCTTGATATGAACTTTGATCAACTTGTATACTCTGAATACAGCTATGAATTCCGGTGGTTACATTTCTTCACTAAATTTTTCCTTTTTTGTCTGATATTGAACTATTATTGTTAGTGTTGAGAATCGGTCAATATACTCATGTCTTTAACAGTCCATGATATGCTAGCCAAGTCGTTTCTCCAAATGAAAACAATTAGCCAAATTTAGCAAAAAGACAATATGGATATAAACTCTCCAGCCATATCAACTCCGGGCGAAACCAAGGGAAATGTGTTTAATGTTGTGTGTATGCACTATTATACAATCGGAAAACCTCGGGGGAATCCGATGCTCTCCTTCTATCCAGATAGAGGAACGGGATGGGTCGAGTTGTGGCGAGTGCAGTATTATTGTGTTATTAATCAGTCCTATGGTTTACACAAATTATTTTCGGAAGGGACAAATTTTATACTATTGAAACTTTCCGATATATGGCGCTGCCAATCCATCCCTTATCTTGGGACAGGCACAAACATGTGTCTGAATTAAAGCGGGTAATGGGGTCACTCCCCTGGTGATAATTGGATCTCCAACGGCGAAACAGATACCTGCACCCTTCCACTCTCACCATGATCAAAAATAAATGATTGATTGATTGATTGATTGATTGATTGATTGATTGATTGATTATTGATTGATTGATTGATTGATTGATTGATTGATTATTGGTGTATTAACGCCACTTTCAGCAATATTTCAGCTATATCATGACGACCAGTTTTAGTGGTGGAAGAAGCAGGAATACCCGGAGAGAACCACCGACCATGGGCAAGCAACTGGTAAACTTTATCACTTGCGGCTGCGAGTCGAGTACACCCTTTTTGTAATTTACAAAGCCGGGCGCGAACCAACGCCGTATTGGTGATAGGCTTGTATGAGTTGTTAGGTAATCCAACTATCTAAATCATTGAGCCACCCGGGCCCTCTCAAAAATGAATGAAGACACTAACAAGGACGGTACAATTAGTAATAAAAACGTAGATATCTAATTTAGTGCACACGACGCGTTTCTGGAATAATCTTCATCTGATATGCTCAAATTACCTAATTGTCAATATATTCAAATGATTTAAAAGTATTTCGGAGCAAAAATACCAATGAACATAAAAAGAATAGTTATGAGTACTGCTACCCTTGTTCAGCGTAAATGTGTTCATCAAATGTAAGAAAATTAGGATTAGTATATCGTCTAATTATATGTAATTGTTTACAACACCAAAAATGGTTTAACCCACGGTGTACGTATGCAATATTATCGTTAGATTCTCTTTATCTTTAGATAATATAAGTGTTTTCAAGCTAATTTTACGTTCTATTAAAATTGCAATCGACTTTACACTAGAATCTGCAGACGCTACTTGACCCGATCTGAGATGTTTCGTTAAGATATTCCTTTGGCTTCAGATTGCCGAGCCTTGATGGTTATGGAAGAGATGATTACATGTAGCCTTATATTTTGCAAATTATTAAATCAATAGGACCCAATGATATCTATATGGTTGTGACATCCAGGGAAGCTGTAATTCACATCTACACAATGTTGCTGGGCTAAACCAACCAACCAGAAAAACAAAAGTTATCAAAGTAATGCAAAAAAAAAACTCTTCTAAAGTGAAATGAAATAACTTACAGTTTTAAGATCACTATCATGACTTGGTTAACCCAAGGGCAGTCAAGAGAATAGTTGGGCCCCAGGGCAAAAGGAAACTTGGCCCCTTCCTCCAATTTTTCAAATAATGATACTCAAACTAAGTCCACCACGGTGTGCCATAAGCAAGGAATCAGTACAAAAATAATGAATTGATGAATTTAGATTTAGATTTAGATTTAGAAAACAGCTTTCTGCTTGTTTATTTGTCAGTGGGCGTGGTTAACCCTTTCATATATGTCACATGTTATTACCGATGTGTTCCGTTTGTCGTCATCATTATCACTGGATTTTAAATATCTAGTAGCACGATGGGTGCCACTAGTAAAGCAGGAACTACAAACTTTCTTGGGTGTATGCTGGTGTTAAGTTATTAGAGACATTTGTCTTTATGTCATTTTCTTTTGACAATTGTATTGTTTGTCTTTATGTCATTTTCTTTTGACAATTGTATTGTTTGTCTTTATGTTATTTTCTTTTGACAATTGTATTGTTTGTCTTTCATATTATGGCTGCCGGTTACTCTTTGTGTATGTTCCATATTTCGATACCTGTATACAAATGCCTTGGACACATTACCCCTTATGAAAGCGTCTATATAGTTAAGAAAGAGCCTTCACTATATTTATATTATACCTCAACCTTGAGTATGTAACATAAAATGAAAAACAAAAAAATATCACACTGTTGGAACAATTCCAAAATAAAATATCAAAATCGTAGAAAAAGGAAAAATCAATACTCCTAAAACACAAGTGCATGACCGCTCGCTTTCCTGGCTTGTTACATGCACTTAAATTAAGTAAAATGGCAAGGTTAAACTAGTTGGTTTTGTTTGCCTAAACCTCCCCTCTTAGTGAAATGTGTATTTGGGTGTGTTTTAAGAAGACAATATGTTAATTTAATGATCACGAACATGTCACATCTTCTAAGCAATAGTGAACATGAAAATTTAGTCATAGTTGCACAGAAAAAAAAAATATGTTTAAGAATAATATTCATTACTTTATTTTCCAGATATCACAATGAGTAAACAACCACAGATTTATAGCCACATGATGGGATGATGTAAAGTTGAATTCATAATGAATAATAAAAATGTTTTAGAGAGAAAATAATATCATTTTTGCAACAAGAGGACAGACGAGAATGTTCCTACAATAAAGCTGGAAATACAGCATTCTATTCGTACTGTTGTACAGTCGAAAAAGAACAACTGCAGTTATTTAGTGTAAGTTTTGTTTATATCTCATATGAAAAGTTTGAAGATACCAAAGATTATGCAGAAGCCGTAACTAGAAGGACTGACAATACAATGCAGTGGCGTAGCTTCCATTGAGGCAATGAGGCAACTGCCTCACTAGATTTTTTTTGCAGAAAAAAAATTTATGTCATTAATATCGTAAAAGTTTATTAAAATACGAGAATCGCGGAAATGGAAAGATGGAAAATGTTCTGTGCAGGGCTTCAAAAACAGGATTCTAATCAGTCTGGAATTGAACTTGTAGACCCTAATTATTATCCGAATTTGCATGCTGTTTTTAGGGTTCTGCTCACAATGCCTGTAGGGGTCCGTGCCCTGTGAGAGGTCTTTTTCTGCTATGAGACGCTTGGAACACTGGAGCAGATCTACAATGACAGAAGATCGACTTGCTGGATTGGCTAGTCTGTTCATTCATAGGGATATCTATCTTTGTAGAGAAAATATCATGAGAAAATTCGATGAAGCCAGAACACGTCGCCTTGGACCATTGCATTTCTGACATGATTGTTTACTGGTTGTTATAATGTATACCAAGTGAAATGTTTAACTGAAAGCACTATCACTTATTTAAATGTGCATATAAAAACCATACAAAATTTAAGACATACACGCTTTCGACACGAATAGTTCAGTGGCGTAGCTTCCATTGAGGCAATGAGGCAACTGCCTCACTAGATTTATTTTTTGCAGAATTTTTTTTTATGTCATTGATATTATAAAAGTTGATTAAAATACGAGAATCGCGGAAATGGAAAGATGGAAAATGTTCTGTGCAGGGCTTCAAAAACAGGATTCTAATCAGTTTTTGGAAGAAGCAATTGAACTTGCAGACCCTAACTATTATCAGAATTTGCATGCTGTTCTTAGGGTTCTGCTCACAATGCCTGTAGGGGTCCATGCCCTGAGAGGTCTTTTTCTGCTATGAGACACTTGAAACACTGGAGCAGATCTACAATGACAGAAGATCGACTTGCTGGATTGGCTAGTCTGTTCATTCATAGGGATATCTATCTTTGTAGAGAAAATATCATGAGAAAATTCGATGAAGCCAAAAAACATCGCCTTGGACCATTGCATTTCTGACATGATTGTTTACTGGTTGTTATAATGTATACCAAGTGAAATGTTTAACTGAAAGCACTATCACTTATTTAAATGTGCATGTAAAAACCATACAAAATATAAGACATACACGCTTTCGACACGAATAGTTGCCAGATTAGTAAACCCTTGTAGTAAATATAATTCCGCCCAAAGTTGTCTTGATGTACCAAAAAATGTCACTAGACGCATATCGAAATAGTTTTGTTCTGTGTGTTATTTCGGTTATTATTGAAATCATAAATTATCCCCAAAAAATCAGGGGGAGCATGCCCCCGGACCCCCCTAGCATTTGTTCGCCTCGCTGCGCTCGGCGAGTTGCCTCATTAGAAACAAGACCCAAGCTACGCCAATGCAATGGACAAATGTAAAAGAACAAGAGGACAAACAATGATCTATAAAAATAAGCTCCAGAAGGCTAAAAAGTTTGTGCCTCACGTGCGACACCTGTCGTGTTAGTCTTGTTACAGACCCGGTTGTAAGTCATGAATGAGGAAAGCACGCGATTGTGAATATCCGTGGTCATTTGTGACACAGTCAAACCGTGACGACCAAATATGTCATAGTGGCGACCATAAAACTTTCGAAGTGATGACTTCAACTGAACCAATAGAAACCCTTGATTCAGTAGTTAGCAGTAACCCTATATCACGAAAACCACAATAGGAACCAAAAGCTCTGGAAGATCGCATGAACTGAGAGCTACATACTTCATATGCAGGTGTTGTTGGAGTGCCACTAGTGGAGCAGGAACTGCTTACCCTTCCGGAGAACCTGAGGCCACCCCCGGTTTTTAGTGGGGTTCGTGTTACTCGATCTTTACTTTTATGTGTATGTTTTGTAGATCGTTGGCCATTGTGTTGTCTGTTCTTTGATTTACGGATTCTGATTACCCCTTTGATATCTTCAAACTCTTCTTGCATAAACATGAATGGTTCACAATAGGAAAAATTATATCATATTTATTGTCGCAAAGTGTCGTACTGGCCTTCACTGTCAGTTTTGAGGTGTATGTCAATATATGAAGCAGACCTATCTGTATCTGTGGCATCCTTTACTTCAAGCTCAATGAGATAGATGCGATCAACAAAATCATCAAACCAATAATTACTTAGACATCATCTATATAGCGAAACGTGAAATTTTATTATCGGGCTGTTTTCTATTCATACAGTCAGTACTTACACAAAGTTTTCGAAAAAGTGTTACAGTTTATTTGTGTTTAACGTCATGTTCAACAATATTTCTAGTAAATCGTCTGGTCGGTTGTATTGGTGGGGGAAACCATAGTAATCCGAGCTAAACCCTCGACAAGCCACAAATTAGTGACAAAGCTCATTACATCAGTTGTATTGACGGAAATTGAACTCAACTCTTTAGTTGTGAATGTACTGATTGATAGGTTGTTCTAAATTCAACTACAATACGAATACGGCCCGGCCTACTCATTTAAAAATTGCGTATTTTACACTTAAGAATGTGTTTCGTGAACATTTGTTAGCAAATTAACTCATATTTTACTTTTCTACACTGAAAATAAAATTATGTAATTTTCAAAATATGTAATCACGTTATTTAGTAACTGGATGAAATGAGCAAAAAAGTATACGTAGTTGTCGTTTCCTTGTTATACAGTCAAAGTGAAGAAAGCTACATAGTTTAATAAAAATCGTTTGGAAACAGGAAAACTAAAAAAGAGAGTTTACATTGGCTAAGGTTGGTGTGATGGAGACGCACTTTAGCTTTAATAATAATTGAATTATCTGGGAATTAAAATTTTCAATAATATTCCAAATACATCATATAAACCAACGTCAGTTGGCGAAACATTGTCTACGGGTGGATGATTCCCACGCAGGTTGATCGACCAGGTGATATTATCAAAAACATAGATATATAATTAAATGTACACGACATGTTAATGGATAACCTTCATCAGGTACGCTCAAAGTCAAAATATTATAGGATAACCTTCATCAGGTACGCTCAAAGTCAAAACATTTGAAAGTCAAATAACATAAAAGTCGTAGTAATCATTTGATATCTCTTTTCTGTTGGGTTTTTTTCTATCCGGGTGTAAGTCATATATTTATGTTTCTCTGTTGTTGTAATGTCATATATCGGTCGTACTGTCGTTTTACCATCGTACCAATACCTACATTCAGTCAGATCAAGATATTTACAAATTACATACTACAAAATTTTGATCAGGTCTCGCCTGTTGTGGGAACCAGTTTCAAGTTGCGAGTCGCGATAGAGAAACGAATGGTCATGTGATTAGTTCACACGACAGGCGAGACCTGATAAAAATCTTGTACCAGCACACTATATATGTAACAAGTTTATCTAATATTTAAATAAAAACAATTTTTAACAAATGACAAGGGTTGAATTATTAACAAATGTATAACAATACTATCAGAACGACTACATTGTGTGCATGACGTCACTTTATTTGCTGCCAGTCATTCACAAACGTCACGTTATGTACAGTTCCAGAGAGGGATAAAGACTTATTTTCGTTCAACGTGTTTGCCCTTTTTATTTAATGTCTTTTCGTGTTTCAGGTCCGTTATTCACCGTGTTTCGTGCACACAGACACATATACTCCGTACAAGGATAAACATTATTTTTCGTTCTTAGTGAAATTCAATATTATTTCACTTTCTTCCGTGCTCATTTTTACCACCCTCCTTTCAGTGTCACTATTATCGTCCCACGACGATTTATTTGCAGAAATGTGCAATACGTGTTTATGTGCTGAACGGAAAATATTTAAACTATTTTCATGGATATCTGAATATGACTGTTAAATCGTGATACATCAATCTGTCAAATGAACGATCAAAAATGAATTAGTGAACATTGAGGTCTTGTCCCCTGCATTTCCATACTATGATGTTATGAACATGTAGTCCGGCACAGAATGTCTCGTGCAACATCGCGCCATTCTTTTATCACCATGTAGTGTGGTGATACGCCATCTTGTATCATACACCTTGTATTAGGCCATACAAAGTTAATTTCTTGGTTCTCAGGCCCGCCCGCATGTGGAAATTCGTCGCCGCATTGCCGAGATTTTTGCAAAAATAGTAAAAAAAAAAATTAAATGCGGCAGCGCTGTCCGTACGGAAAAAACAACCGCATCCGTTTTTCTCTTATATCGCGTGGTCGGTGAAACGCTTTAAAACGCATCATGCTTAAATGAGATTTAAAGCATCGTTATGACAATGAATAAATAAAAAACGTGTTTCCGTTTGACATTTACACAAAATGTCAATCGTTTCTGTGCAAATTCGGCACAAATGTTTGCCAGTTTTACCAGGAAACATAATAGGGGGCTTCTCCGAAGCTTGTACCTTATTGGAATTGTTTACGGAGATAAAAAAAAAATGGTACGTTGGGACCAGCGGATTGGACGTTTCCATAAAAATTAACCACTTGTGATGTTTCTGCCACCATCGGAAGAAATAAAATTGAAATTTTCAATAAAGTAATGAAAAGATTTATACATTGCCATATTTTTCACAAAAAAAAAGAAGAAAAAATGCCTCCCTCATCACTTTTTACAGCAGTAAAAGGATAAAAAAAAATGCCGCCCTCCCTCATCAATTTTGACAAAAAGGGCCTGAGAACCAAGTAATTAACTTTGCATGGCCTTAGACAGGCTATTTTCTTTAATTTCAAATGAAAACATACATAATGTTAGAGAAATGACAAGATACGAGATCAAATAATTATATAAACAACAAAACATTAATATGATAATAGGTGTTACCTAACTTGGTACGAAGTCCAATATTTTTTTTTAAACAATATATCCGGGACCAAACTCCGGACAGTTTTCGTATCAGCTTACGAACATGGTTCATAACCTGAAGTAGTAAATAAACTTTATTGTACTATAGCTTTAGCCTGCACATTTTGTTGTTCATGTGCGATGCTTTATTCACGAGAAAAGCCGTCATTAGTTTAATACATCATAAAAATTATAAACATTGTCGGTCATCTTTGAAAAATTGCTCGCTGGACGTTAAACACCAATCAATCAATCAATCAATCAATCAATCAATCAATCAATCAATCAATCGGTCATCTTTGTTTATGGTTGTCAAGGACTACTTCATGCTCTATCTCGCGATATTTTGAACAGGTTCCACTTCTCACGAGAGCTACAACTTGATTTTTTTTTTCTACATCCTTGTACCCGTTCTTGATTTTATTTATACAATATGTCGTTTTTAGTACTTTGATACTCGTGCCCCTACAAGAGCAATTTTTACTGCATCGAATTTTTTGCAGAAACCCACTGTCGCTGTACATGTATTGCTTCCGGTATGTCATTTCCGGTGCATGAAAATTTAGTCATTAGTATATAGAAAAAAAATTGCTATTTCTACCATAGTTGGGACTTCGTCCCATATAAAAAATATAACTGAGGATAACCATCACTTAAAGACATGTGTTAACATAAGCCACGTGTTAGTATTTCATTTGCATGAGCCAATTGTTATAGTCCTTTAACAAGTGGTTATGTCATCCTATATACTACAAGTATATTGATAGTAATAATATTTACTTCATAATGTTTGCGATGTTTTTGTTTAGAATATTATGACTAGACATTTAAAGTTATATGTGACAATTTATTTGGTAGCTTTTTCGATGTTCTATTTGTTTGTGCAATAATCAGAAAAAAATAAAAACCAGAAAATACCACATCTTAACAGCAGTTCCACAAACTAATCGAAAACGTGTACTGAGGCAAAATTGATATCCCTGTATATCATACATATGCATGGCCACTCATTTTCCTGGTTTGGTACAGGCACTTTCAGTGATAAGTGGTGGGGTTAAACTTAGTTTAATGTACTGCATATATATATTTAGATACCTAATTGTTTATGTGGCATATGGTTTATGTTGTTGCCGAACTGAACGACTGTGTATTATTTTTAAATGGAATTCATATTAGAGTTGTTCCCCTTTTACTGATTATAAAGTAATGATTAGACATTTGCAACAGTAATCTTACATTTTATTTTATACTTTACATTCAGAAATCGATGTCATTTCGTAATAATAGAGAAGCCGTCGTGGCCGTGATCGTATTGTAGTTGGATTTACAACTAACTATGTAATCAGTGCATATCACCACTGATGTTGTGAGTTGGAATCTCGATCAGGGCGAGGTGTACAACATTATGTGATAAAGTTTGTCAGCGACTTCCGACTGGTCTATGGTTTTCTCCGGGTTCTCCGGTTTCCTCCACCAATAAAACTGAACGCCGCGATATACCTGAAATATTGTTGAAAGTGGCATTAAACACCATCAAACAAACAAACCAATGGTATAGTTATAATAGAAATTTGCAACAGAAATCTTACACTTTATTTTAGAATTTACATTTATAGTAATCGATGTCATTTCGGAATAACAAATGCACACGAGGATTGTAATTTCTATTATGGTAAATTCTTGCTAAATAAAAGTTTAAGATACCAGAGAGTCTTCGGAAGCCTTAAATGTAAACACTATTTCAGTTTGTCTATCCTCGCCTCACTTTCGGTTAGAAATAATAATTTGGGATTACTATGCTAGGATTAACCCGTTTGTTGTCGAACAGTTAATAACAGTACATGAAGAAGGAATATATTATCTGTATAATTTTGTACCAAATAATTTTAAAGAGTGTGATTTAGATTTGAAGATTACCTAAATATAGAGAGACCTAGATATATTAATTCAAAATTTGACGGTATGTGGAGACAGGGACTTTATTATTCTATTTTGTTCACTTGGAGGTAGTATTTCCCGAAATTCAGGTATACTTTAAAATGTTGTAATGAAGTTCATCAGTATTGCAGTGTGAGTAACCAAACATCATGTAGACCTTTTATGAACATGTATAGGCTACACCAAGGTACATGCCGATATGGCTTCTAAACGTCCGTTTTATTTCTTAATATGGTCATAATAAAACTCTTTTCTTGCGACTTAAAGATAATACTTTTATTTTACATATACTCGTCAACTAAATATATATTTCTAACAGGTAATATCACCCGCGCTGTACTAGTTAAACTTAAATGTTTGCACCATCCAAGTTTTATAATTCAGTGCCGTCATTAGGTTAACGTTAGGATACAAGCGTCTTTGTGATTCAAACGCACAATTAACCACTTATGGAACAGTAGCGTCACCAAACGGGAGAAGCGGTGAATGATTCCTATTGGAACCAACAAAGCGAAAAATAACTGAAAAGTGTTGAAGACACCTATGGGTAATCAGAATCAGTAAAAGGTGAAGAGAATACAATGGCCATAAGAAAAGGGATACATAGACAAACAATGATCTACAAAACACTACACAGAAAACTGAAAATTGTACAACACCAGTCCAACTAAAACTGGAGGTGAACTCAGGTGCTCTGTAAGGATTAGCAGTTCTTGTTCCACTAGTGTCCTCCGTCGTGTTACCGGTGATAGGTCATACATGAGGAAAGGGTCGGATTTTGATTACGGAACATATCTATGGTCATTTTTACTCTGATATTCCATAACGGTTAAGCGAGACAATTGGTGACTTCCACTTAGCCACTAGGTATCCTTCGATAATTCCTTGGTATAGCAGCAACCATCATAAGACAAATGTCCTTTTTGTACTTCTCAATGGATGTTTTCCATGTTGACATTTTCATGTGATGTCATATTGAAAGGAATGTTGATTGAATATTAATTCCCTGAAAAAAAAAGTGAATATTTATTGCACCTATTCCGTATCAATCTTGCGCACCTGATGTAAATTGTCCGTTGATTTATAAATATAGCTGATGGAGATGTTTATATCAGCAATCATTAATAAATCACTCGGATCCACTAATGCATGATTCCGTAAGCAATTATCCTAGTATGTGGTTAAGTCATAACCATCGTTGTGCAATTAGGCAGTTTACAAGAGTAATTCCCCATTCAAAAATTCCTGATATCAACAAAAAAAAAAAAACTATGGAGTTATTGTTTATTGTCACATTCCGCAAATGTTCAATTATATTGTGACTACTCGACTTAAAAGGGGAGAACAATCTGGACAAACTCGACTTAAAAGGGGAGAACAATCTGGACAGTTAGATAACGAAATGATCGATGAAATTCCTGGATAATGGAAAGTACCCGGAAACATTAACACTTGAAAATGAAAATAATATCTAAGTTGTCTTGAATTATTTATAGTTATATTTTGTATTTAATATCATGCTTTTTTCACGTGATACTCACATCAACAGCTGGTGTGTTCTTCGGTAATTAGATATTGAGTAGTCATGATGATTAAGGTTATTTCAGAGACTTGTCACGTGCATTGAATTTGATATTCACGTTTTCATTCTAATTTGTGTAGATAAGATATAAAATTGATATCACTATCAGATTACAATTGTTTGTTAAATATAATGCTCGATTTGAACCACACAAAACTATATAAATCCGGTTTGACAATTATGAAAAGAAAGTTAGAAACAGTGAGGGTCAACAATTACATCAATATCAACAAAATAAAATGTAATAATTTATCACGTTAAAACAACCAACACAAAAACGACTCTTAAATTTAGTGGGTTTTTTTTTTATTACAACCAAATCTGGGGACGTCGTGATCGTGATCGCATGGTAGAACTTGTGCAATCAGTGCCTATCACCACTAAAGTTGTGAGTTCGAACCCCGTTCATGGCGAGGTGTTTTCGATACAACATTATGTAATAAAGTTTGACAGTGACTTACGACAGGTCGGTGGTTTTCTTCGAATACTCCGGTTTCCTCAACCAATAAAACTGACCGCCACGATATAACTGAAATATGTATTGTTGAAAGTGGCGTTAAACACCATAAGCCATACACCAACCTGTTACAACCAAACCTGCCTTAAAGGGCACTTCTATGTAACAAATCACTGTCTATAAAGGACAGCCTCATTTTTCCCATTAATGGATAATGCATATAATTTTAATTTGTACATAAAAGGTAGCTGCTTATAAAAGGCACATTTGCAGGTTCACATGAGTGCCCTTTATATGAAGGTTAGACTGTATTTTTACATCATATTTGAAATGAGAAAACATATCTATGATGCAAATATAAAGTATATTTGTATGGCTTTCACTGAACGTTGTATCATAAAACCTTTGACACAGTTATTGCTGTATTACAAAACAAAAAAGAATACCACACTATCAGTAAAGTTACAAAATGCAATAGAAAAGTCACAGAAAGAGGTAAAAATCGAAACCTTTAGCATACAAATGCACGAGCGCTTGCTTTCCTGGCTTGGTGTACAGGCACTTTAATAAAAAGTGACGGGCTGAAACCAGTTTTATGGGTACGAACTTCCTTTCGTGTGTAATCAATACAAAAACAAATGTTTATTTTTTCAAACGCATTACAACCAAACATGAATTAACAATATATTGATACACATAAGATACATAAATACATTTTAAAACAATTTGACATGACGTTTTTGTTTCTCTATTATTTCTATTATGTTTTGAATGGCTTGTTTATGCCAGTCTATGGTTGCTACCAGCATCTTGATTATCTATCAACTATCAATATGAGGGAATACAATTAATTGATACATTTTAAAATGCTTATTTCAAACGATTTTCAAAATAGTTGGCTTACCAATATATTGACTTTGTGTGGACCTGATAAAAGTTCGCCAAGAAACGTTTCATGTGCACTAACTTAGATATCTATTTTGTGTAGTACTAACACTCGGCCAATTTCTCTGCTGGTGAACTATTTAGTCACTACGGGTATCATCCGTCCAGTTTATTAGATACAATGTATATTCATTATTGTAATTTACAGCTCCTAATTAATGTAATAATTATCAAAACTCAGATTCGTCTTCATCAGGTATATAGGTATACCTAGCAGATTTTTGTTAAGCTGCTTATGACCCGGTTTTCTTGTGACCAGACAAATCATTGGGTTTTCCAATCGTTTGTCTTGGAGTATACCAAATAAAAGTTATTGCAGAAACGTAACGTGTGCACTAATTAAGATGTCTACATTTTCAATTGGAAATAATGGAAATATTTTTTAATATATTGGAACTATTATCCTGAAGATGTTGAATATCTGAATCAAAACAATTGTAACATCTAAAGACTTGCTTACTTATTCACAGTACATCCTCCCATAATGATATAGTTTCACGTCCGCTGTAGATTTTCATTTATCTTATGTGGTTTCTGTAAAAATAAAATATATTATGTTTGTTACAGACAATGAGACAACGTTAAATCATCAAGAAGGAAAATATTAAATTGATTGTGCAAGCTAAAAACGAAGAAAGACAGGATATTTTGTTGAAAAACGGTAAGATATTGTATTATTGGTTTATTAGACGCGCAATTTACTTTTTCACATACATATATAGATGATACAATCAGAATATTATCTCCTTTCTTTATACTTTTGTATTTGCTTTCACTTAGCGTATACCGCATCATCTGTCTATACAGAGTCAGTGTGGTTTGAACATTCAGATATTTTAACGTTCGTTAGTCTTAGTAATTACACTACAATGATTGTCTTTGTCATTGTCATTGTCATTGTCATTGTCTTTGTCATTGTCATTGTCATTGTCATTGTCATTGTCTTTGTCATTGTCTTTGTCATTGTCATTGTCTTTGTCATTGTCATTGTCATTGTCATTGTCATTGTCTTTGTCTTTGTCTTTGTCTTTGTCTTTGTCATTGCCAGTTGATCCATAAGATATACGAAAAGTTTGAAGATATGAAAGGATTAATTAGTACGTGTAAATCTAAGAGGGACAGACAATACAATGACCTAAAGAAAAAGGACAAACAATGATCTACAAAAACCTCACTAAAAACCGGGATTGAATTTAGGTGCTCCAGAAGGGTATGTAATTCCTGTTCCACTAGTATCACCTGTCGTCTTTCTCTTGTTACAAATCCAGTGGTAAGCTATGAATGTTGAAAATATTTAAATCAGTTCATTGTATATTAATAAATGTCAGAGAGAACCGAAGAGACCATTAAGAATTAACAATCCACAGACAAAATACACATGACGAAGACAAACAAAACAAACACAACATAAAAAAGTGAAAAGATGAACAATATGGTGCAACCAGAAAACCGGAAGTAGACCCGGGTGCTCGCGAAAATTTAGTAGTTCCCGTTTCTTACAATACACCCACAGTTAGGGTACGTTGTTACAATCAGTTGTAATTAACTTTTAGGCTGTAGACAGTAAGTCACGACTATAAATGGTCAAAATAATTTTTGTCGTCGATTTCATAACAACCGATCCATCAATATTAAATTGTTCATATATTACTGTTATGATTTTAAAATTGAATGTGTGAATACTCAGCTTGAGTGATTAGGGTTTCTTGTAGTTGGCGTTGTTGCCGAACTGAACTACTATTTGCAATTTTAATGCGAGAACAATTTACATACCATGAGATGGTAATGATGTCAGCTTTGTAGTAGATCAGCAGGCTGAGTTGGATTTTGATAATGCTGGCTCATTGAAACAACAGTAACTTAGAGTGTAAACATGTCGATCTACTCGGACACAATACATGTATTTGGATTCCAGGCCAACCAGTCGTAACACTTACTCCTTATAATTAATGCTACGTGCTGAGCTACCAATTTTATAGGCTTCGATTTGACCCGACCTGGACTTTAACCTACGATATACCGCGCTCGAGAAGAGCTCGCTAACCATTACAACACCGATGTGGTTTATGTGATACAAATATACATTTTAAGTTAGCGAGAGAAAGGATATGTGTGCATCTCAACATAGCAATGAAATATATATGTTGCTATGGAACATTCTGGATTAATAACAATACATGCAGATGTGTTTTTTTTTATTGTAGATTACAAATAATAACAGGTGTAAAGACCTTGTACCAGCATTCTTAAGTATGAATCACGTAGGAATGGGAAATAAAAAGCTTGATTATCCTTATCGTTTAATCAAGACAACAGTAAACGATCAAAAGCATTGAAATGATCATTGGGTAACAATTGATGGTCCACAAACTTCTAAAGCTAGATCTGCAAATCTTCGATCAAAGGAAAACAAGTAAAGACTGAAGAAGAAAACAAGAAAAACAAAGCTATGTGATTGAATATCTCGTCATATAGATATATAAATTTGTAGCCATGTATATTGTATATAGTGAGTATTGTAATTACCAGCATATTAATTGTGTGTGTTTTGGGAATATATTTTGTAACTTTTTGATCACATACATTTTCTTGTATATGTTTTAAACCTATATGTTTTACATCCTTAATGAAGTAATAAAAGATATAAACCATGTTAAGTGTTGGTTTGGTATTTATCTATAAAACTGCATTAATACGTTTAGTGCACCTGTTTTTTGTTTGTTTTTTTTTTGGTACAATAATACCCCCAGCAATGCTATTGTTAATACGGTCTCTAATATCAGTTAAACAGGCCGATGTTACAGGTCGATGTTCTTGTCGTTCTTTCTATGTACGAGCTTAAGAATTTGACCATTGTTGTAATAGGAAAATTATGCAAACTCGTTCACAAAAGAAGTTGTCCGTATTAGATATTGATGCTACGCACCTCGGCCTTCACCTGAGTACTCATGCGGAAAAGGAAACCCGTTATATCCAAGATGCTATAAACCTCGGTCTTCACCCTAGCCCTCGTGTGGAAAAAGAAACCCGTTATATCCAAGATGCTATATATCTCGGCCTTCACCCGAGTACTCATGCGGAAAAAGAAACCCGTTATATCCAAGATTCTATACACCTCGGCCTTCATCCTAGCCCTCATGTGGAAAATGAAACCCGTTATAACCAAGATGCTATTCACATGGCCTTCACCCTAGCCCTCATGTGGAAAAAGAAACCGTTATATCCAAGATGATATACACCTCGGCCTTCCCCTAACCCTCATGTGGAAAATGAAACCCGTTATATCCAAGATGCTATACACCTCGGCCTTCACCTGAGTACTCATGCGGAAAAAGAAACCCGTTATATCCAAGATGCTATACACCTCGGCCTTCACCCTTGCCCCCATGAGGAAAATGAAATCCGTTCTATCCAAGATGCTATACACCTCGGCCTTCACCTGAGTAATCATGCGGAAAAAGAAACCCGTTATATCCAAGATGCTATACACCTCGGCATTCACCCTAGCCCTCCCCTCATGTGGAAAAAGAAAACCGTTATATCCAAGATGCTATGCACCTTGTCCTTCACCCTAGCCCTCATGTGGAAAAAGAATCCGCTATATCCAAGATAGTATACACCTCGGCCTTCACCCTAGCCATCATGTGGAAAAAGGAACCCGTTATATCCAAGATGCTATACACCTCGGCATTCACCCTAGCCCTCCCCTCATGTGGAAAAAGAAACCCGTTATATCCAAGATGCTATACACCTCGGCCTTTGCCCTAGCCCTCGTGTGGAAAAAGATACCGTTATATCCAAGATGCTATACACCTCGGCCTTCACCTGAGTACTCATGCGGAAAAAGAAACCCGTTATATCCAAGATGCGATGCACCATGGCCTTCATCCTAACCCTAATGTGGAAAAAGAAACCGTTATATCCAAGATGCTATACACCTTGGCCTTCATCCTAACCCTAATGTGGAAAAAGAAACCGTTATATCCAATATGCTATACACATCGGCCTTCACCCTAGCCCTCATGTGGAAAAAGAAACCCGTTATATCCAAGATACGATGCACCATGGCCTTCATCCTAACCCTAATGTGGAAAAAGAAACCGTTATATCCAAGATGCTATACACCTTGGCCTTCACCCTAGCCCTCATGTGGAAAAAGAAACCGTTATATCCAATACCGACCGCGCTTCTTTTGTTTCAATAGTACTGTATCTTATACTTATTTCCATACATTTTGTGCTTGTGTTTATTAAGTTCGATTTTAATGGGATGGGTTTTTTCTTTATTTTTACTGAAATTTCCTATCATGCATTTTTAAAACAGATTTGACATACCTCGTATGGTTTTAAGATAAAAATGTCAAAGAGACTTAAAGCAAACCTTTCTTATTGAATATGGATTTTTACCATTTAATTCCTCAGACAAAATTTGAATGGGTTATTTTTTCTTGCTGTGGTCGTATCATGCTCGACCCGCTTAACACTTTATTTTCGAATGTTGTACTAACAAAGTAAGTAAATATAGATGAATTAAAATTTTATATCTACATGTACATGTACAAAAATGTATCTAGTGGGTCCATCAAACTCAGGGGCGGATCCAGGATTTCAAGTTAGGGGGCGCACTTAAAATAATTGGGCCGAACGGAGCGAGGCGCGAAAATTTTTGGAATATTTCGTGTGAAAAATTACGATTTTACGCAAAAAAAAAATCATATTTTTTCCAATTTTAGGGGGGCGCGCTCCGGGTGCGCCCCCCTGGATCCGCCCCTGAAACTAGTTTAACCCCACTCTTTTAAAGTGTTTGTACCAAGACAGAATACTGAGGGGGTCATGTGCATCCCTGTTACAGGTATCGATTTTGCCTCTTTTAACAATTTTTATTGGATTTTGAAACTGGGCCGACAGTGTGGTATTTTTTCAATTTATTACCATGAAATACATTTTATAGTAGGTTAAATAATTGACGTGTTACATGTACATCTGTACATCATCTTAAGCTATGATGTTACAACCAGATTAGTTGGGAGAGGAAATCTAATAGAGTTATAACTAACTGATGGGTAATACCCTTGATCAGGGAACGACTAATTAACTTTTAAGTACGGGGTGTGGTGGGGTGGGGTGGGGGNGGGGGGGCTATGCTTTGTATGAAGTTGTAGCCAAATTTGATAGAAGCAATATCTTGACCAGAAAGATGAAAAAAATAATACCGGTAGTCTTAACTCGGTTTTCAACAAATTTCTTCGTGTCCAAAAAAATAATCTGAATTTTGTTTCGTGTAAAAATAATGTTCTTGGTGGGGGAATTTGAACCCTCTCTAAAAGATAAATGGTGTGCAAATATAATGAAAAATAAAGTTTAAACAGTTATGATCAACAATTTCACCCAAAATCAACAAAACAAACAGCTACCTCTCACCTCAAATCATTGATAATAAACAAGACCTCTAGATATACAGATGGAATATAGAATCCAGGCCTGTTCATGCGCGTGGCGGGGTTAAGCCGGTTAATGGGCCCAATGTCCCCTCCCCCTTTTGTCAGGTATTAAAAATAAAGGAAATCCTTCAATGTTTAACTTTTAAAGTTGTACGGATATTATGTAATAGAGGTCATCATTTAGAATTACGATGCAGTAAAGTAGCACATGGCGGATGAAACCTGATCATGTAATTTATATTATAAACTTGTTTATTCAATGGAACCTAACAGTAAGTTTTCTATCATTTTTCTAATGCTATGATTAAAAATAAGTATATTAATATTTATTTCAACCCTGAACAGATACAACCACATATCATCCTAATAAATATTTACATACGTGAATGGGTGACGTGGATGTTGTCCTATATAGCCATAATTTTGCATACGTCATGTATGTCCTGATAAATACTAACTTTGCATTTGCGGGTTTTAGTTTATGCTGTAAATTTGTATACTTTTGATACCAATATCTTGTAAGATCTTACTGGGAGTTAAAACATAAAACATATCATATATTACTCACATGGTCTTGCTCCGGCTAAATATAATCACAATAATATCACTGTCGTGTACCCGAGTAGGATCGGTCTTTTCAAGATGGCGACACAGCCAAAAGAAAAAAGATAGGTCTCTAATTTAAGCACGTTTCAAGCCATTTAATCGAAGGATCCAGCCTAAACGCATTGTTAACACAACAGTCTGATTACAGGGAACCCTCGATCTTCCTAATTTTGCATCTTGGCCAGACCGATTTAGAACATTTCGTTTGAAACCTTTCTCGATCTGTGGCACGATGATCAACCCCCCCCCCCCAAAAAAAAACTCGTTTTCTCTCTATTCCCGTAGCTCATGTCGGCAATGTCATACCCAGACAGTAACTTCCTGGCTTGGGAGGGCTCCGCATTACGTTTATTATGTGAAAAGTGATGAAAAACTGGAAATATCAGTCGCCGAAAGTTTGTTTACGTCTAGGATCGGACACGGTCTTTTTTCGTTAAATTTGTTCGGGAGTGGACATGATATTTGACGTAATTTTGATTGGGATCGGTCTAAATTTTGATAGGGATCGGTCACGAATTTTTCTACTAAACCATTCCAATATATGTTCAGAGAAAACAATGATATTTACAATTAAAATATCGAGAAGTTGCACACAACCTACATTATTGCATTTCCAAACACCCCTTTTCATTATTTCCATTAATGTAATTTCTCAAGTGAAATAAAATATTGATTATAGTTGTTCCTTACGGTTGAACCAACTCAGTACTTCGGTAGTAACCTGAATTTATGGGTTTTCTTTCTTTCTTTCTTTCTTTCTTTCTTTCTTTCTTTCTTTCTTCTTCTTCTTCTTCTTCTTCTTCTTCTCGTCTGGAGTTTACTCTAGGTTAAGTGTTAATACTCCGTGCACCAAACTGTACAGCTAAAATCCAGTCATATTTACAATTAAAAACTAACAAAGTATTTACATCTCCAGCTTCCCTAGGCAAGGGTTACGATCCGCTCCTCTCCTCTTCACCTTTGGCTGATTAAGTCAGAATTTTGTAATTCCCGCGTATCGCCCTCTGACGGATTTATGAAGGTCATCCCATTATTATCAACCAATGAGACCAGTTGTACTATTATATTATCTGTTCGACTGTGACTTCAGTTAATTGAGCAAATACTTTAAAAGTTTCTGTAAATATCGTTCTTCTGTGTTT